>NW_004624816.1:6328206-6377170 GCF_000247695.1 Heterocephalus glaber
TGGTGGGAGTGTAGACTGGTGCAACCACTGTGGAAGTCAGTATGGAGATACCTCAAAGAACTAGAACTAGAGGTTCCATTTGACCCAGCTATACCTGTTCTTGGTATCTTCCCAAAAGAATTAAAAGCATCATACCACAGCAATATATGTGCACCCATGTTTATAGCAGCACAGTTTGTAATAGCTAAAGCTTGGAAGCAGCCCAAGTGATCATCAACGGAAACTGGATAAAGAAGATGTGGGTTTTTTTAATAAAATGGAGTACTACTCAGGCATAAAGAATGAAAAACTAGTCATTTATAGCTAAATGGATGCATATCGAGGCCATACTCTTAAGTGAAATAAATAGGACACGTGTAAATACTGAAGTTTCTCTAGTGTGAGAAATTGATAATGTAAATAAGAGTTAAAATGATTAAAATAATTGATAATTTGAAATAGAAAAAAAAAAGTCCAAAGATGTAAGGGTGAAGGGAGGGGAAGGGGAAAGGAAAAGAGGGAAAGGAAAAATTATGAGAAAAGAAAAAAAAATGGAAATGATGTCTATGTAAATAGGGAAGGGTGGAGCGGGTGAAGGGCTCACAGGTAATGGGGAAAAAATAAGAACCAAGATACATCATGTACAGGTACAAGCACCCAACGGTAAATGTAAACGTATTGTATACCTAACATGTACCAATAAAAGAACTTAAAAAAAAAATTTGTCCTGGCTTCAAAGCAGAAATTGGAACACTGATTTCAGGCAACAGGGGTGGAATCCAGTAATGGGAATGAGACTTTTCATTAACCATCTTTAAAAATACTTTGATTCTTGGGCTGGGGATTTAGTTCAGTGGCACTGCGCCTGCCTCATAAGCACAAGGTCCTGAGTTCGATCCCTGAGCCACAAAACAAACAAAAACAAAAACCAGAAAACTTCAATTCCTGAATTATGTAACTGTATTACCTGTTGACACAAGGTATTTTTAAAAAGCAGATTATCTTGAATATATTCAATTGTACTTGAGAATGAAATCCACAGGAAAGAGAACTTAATGATTGCCTTTTAATATTTAAATATGGTTTTATCCTCAAAGGAAGTGAGGATACCTAAGCATGTGATATGACAGTGTGCTTTAACATTTCTTGTTCATATCCAGTGTAATCTTGAACTTTTTACCAGTAAGAAATGAGTATACAAATGCAGTGACAGAATACCTGGTGGTAACTGCTGTTTGTTTTACTGCTCCAGGAGGAGGTTGGTGTACCAGTTAAAATTCTGAATGTATGTTCTATGTACTTGGACAAGAGTTGAGCAGTTAAGAGTGCAGGAAGCTAAAATTTCTCTTGATTAGAGATATCAGATTAAACCCTTTTACTGGATGGTTAAAGTAATCCAAGAGGAAGGGGCCTGGTGCCTTATGTGGTTGTGTAGCTCCACTCTTGCTCCTTAGAGGGGTAACACGTTTTCTTTGTTTTTTAATACTTTAATCATGGTCATTAAAATCAGGACAGAAGTCACTTATTCAAAACATTCTCATTTTAAAAATCATTTTTATTATTTTATAATTAAAAAAATACATGGCATGACTATAAAGTAATGAGACAAGTTTTCATGTGTGGCTTGGACTAGAGTCTCATTAGGATATAGTCACATCCTGTCTCAAGCTTGGAAGAAAAATATGCCTTCACTATATGCTCATCAGTTTTGTTACTTAAAATTTATTGAGTGCCAACAGAGCACTAGGCACATATATAACACAGAATTATACAGTCTCTATGTTGTTGCAGACTATGTTATTTACATAGATTTCTCAAAGATAACATTAAAGCATGTATTTACAGAACTTTAGACAAAAATAACAATACTGGAAATCAGTAAGTTTCTGTCTAGCAAGGAGCACCTTTTCATGAATGAGAGGGTTATGCAAAACTTATTATGCAAGAGCACTTTAATTCCATTACCCACCAAAGTCCATATTATTTCATTATAAAGCTGTAGGAGGAAAAACTTTAGTGGGAAGCCATAAATTGGTTTCATTAGGTCAAATACATTTAGAAAATTTTCTATGACCAATGCTTAATGGGGCTAAAGACACATTTACATATTTCAACACAAAAGCTAGAACTACACAGCATGCTATTCACTGAGATGAAAGAATAGTCAATATGGAAATCATAGTCTCTTTACCTTTGTAGTTTCTTATTTTGAAAAGAAAAAGGTACCTTTAAAAAACTTTGATGTGACACAAAATTAATTTAGAAAAACTCAGGACATTTTTAGGGAAGCATGGTGAATAGAAAATTTCCCAAAGGGTTGTCAGGATCAGGAACTTTGTAAACCTGGGGGTGTTCGGGGCCACCCATGCCCCAGGTTGTCTCTTGAGCAGCTCCAATCCAGGGAGGTGGGCCCTGCACAGATGCTACAGTCCTGGGAAATAATCATGACTAGTGTTGGATGTAGTTTTTCATGCATTCATTTGAGGCATAGCAGACTGTGGTGCCAGGGATCCTGCTTCAGGGAGAAATTAAGATTTTTCTGATATTAATTAAATCACAATATGTAAAAAATTACATCCAAACAGGCTCTTTCACTCTAAGAATCTGCTCCACACCCCCATTCAGGTTGAAGATTTGGATACATTATAGTTCTGAATAAACAGTCAAACTATCAAACATAGCTTCCAGTCAAGTGTACAATATCCAACAAAAAAAGACATTGAGCTTTACTTGCACCAATCATAATATGATTATCCTCCGGGGTTTACTTTGCATTACAAAAAATGGAAAAGTATTCAGTCTGCTTATCTCATGCAAATTTGTCATGTAAAAGTCATCTTATGTTCTCTAATGTAATATCAATCAACATAATCAGGTAGGTGACCACTGGATTTTGCCTTTGGCTGAATTTAGGATGGTCTATTTTTTAAAAAAATATCTTAAGCATACTCATAAATGAAGGACTCAAGAAAATGTTCAGTCTTTTATTTAAAAACTATAAACAGTCACCAAAGTAAATAAAGCCATTCTATAACATAAACTGTTAGATCTATATTTTTTACTGCACATCCTAAGGACACAGCAGAAATGGTGGTTGGGAGGCCTTCCACATTTTTGGATGCTAATAGAACAGGCAATAGGCAGTTATAAATGGATACATTTCACGCTTGGGAGGAAAAGACAATTTGAGGAAGTGAGCAGTTTCTGAGCAGGAATGTGGTACAGTATTAAGAATGGAAGAATAATACAATAAAATTCCACACTATATTAAGATAGAAAAAGTAGTGAAGAAAATATCATACCTGCACATAATGCATATATAACACAGGAGAAAACCTGTATAAAATTCCATGTATTTAAACCAATTTACAAATACAAAAAATTCTGTCCAAGCTCAGAGCTTGCACATGACAAACGTTTACAGTGGATACATGTTAGGGAAAACCAAAAAATACCTTCAAATAGTTTTTCTTCTACAAAAATGACATGAGATATATTATTCCATACTCTTTCAGCCAGCAAAATGAGTTCTACAAGGTGTATAATACAAGAAAAAAGGAGAAAAAAAAAGAAAAAAAATCACAGTTCCACAAAACTGTTCTGACTTTACAGCATCGGTACCTTTGCAGAAGTATTTACACACATTTAAAGAACACTCCTCCACTGCGTGGAATATGTCACAATTACTTACAATTGACGGAAAGTCTAGAAAACTTTAGAGCCTACCAATAATGCTTCTAGGACACCACAGAATGTATTTCCAGTGGCTGCAGTGGCATGAAAGTGTTCCTTCTATTCACAAATATTTACAAGATCTATTCAGACTGGTAAATTTTTATGATAATAAATAAGTGAAAATATATTGGCTCAAGTAAGAAAACCAAGCTACTGATTTCTAAACAAAACACACAATCCATAGCTAGATATTGGTGGCCCCCTCTGAGATGGGGGTATAGGTGTGCTGAAACTTCTTTTAGTTATTCAAACCAGCTTAAACGGTTTTGTAAATATAAAAATGTGCTCCTTTTTGGATATAGATAAAAATATTTAATGCTTCTATTTCATCTGCTCATGTAGGTTTTACAATATTCCATGTATATTCCAATGTGGATGGTACTGAATTCTGATCATACCAGTTTCCATCAGGATTTATCAGATCTGAGAGACATCCTGCAGATAAGCTGGTTGACAATCCCACAGCAGTTCCTTTTTTTTTTTTCTTTTTAAGATTTTTTAAAACAGAGAACAAAGGGATTCGTTCAGAGATCAGAATACGAAGCTTCCTCTCAGCAACATGGGAGGAGATAAAATAATTCATTCCATGGTCTCTGTTCCATTAAGACTTGGTGCTTTCTTCAGTAACAGTATGTGAAATGTATCTGACGTTAACTTTGAGTCCCCACTGTGTAAGTGGAATTATTTTTCACTGCAGCATTTCTGAGTCTTGTTCTTTACTCTGAACTGTAAAATTAAGTTCATAAAGGCATTTGGCAAGGGTGGAGGAAGCTTCCATGTTACTAATGGCTAGCACTGATAAGTTGTTTTCATGTCTCTTTAACAATCTGAAAAAAAAAATACAGATGATCTTCAGTCTCCAAGGTTACAGTAATGATTCCTTTCTACAAATTTCACAACTTCAAAAACTAAAATGGAAACAGCACATAGTTCCACACCCAGTGAATGAGAAGATGGCACTGTGGGAAGAGGAAAGGATCTGGGAAACCACCAGCTTAACCTGTTCAATTTATACATGAAGAAACGGAGGCCTATGTGAGGCATGCCGAACTGAACTTTCTAGCTAGCTGAGGCTCAATTAGGCAACACCAGGGACCATTCGCTTGTTGTCCACAGAAAACAACATGTGCCTATCTTTATGCTTTTAAAAAAATCCCTGTCAGAAAACAGCTGGCAAGGAATACAATGGTTGCTTTTAAGAGGTTAACTTGCAAATAAAATACTGTAGGTATGTTTCCTTCTCTCCATTAAGTGAAGCTGTTTTCTCAAAACACAAATTTAAGAAAGAAATTTTCTATGCCCAAGGTTACAGTATTCTTGGTGTGGTTATGTATGTAAAGATGGGAGAATATAAAAGTGACCATGATCTAGCAAAGCAAAAAGTGATGCTGAAGGCTGAAAAGCATCTGCCAGACGTGGAGGGATGGCCAGGGGAAGTACTGACGAGACAAGGAGACCACAATGTGAGGGCAACAAAAGCCAGGTGACTGAATGTGGCACTGTTACCACTTCAGGTTGGCCTTAGGTAGGACAACCTTCACACTAGATGTCTGAAAAGTCAGCCAGCAACGAGATTATCCAAAGAACCTTGATACCTTCAAGAAAATAACTCCGGATATGAGAAACAATAGGAGAAAAAGAAGATGAAGACTTTCCTAAATTACGAATGAAAAACACCGTAAAGAAGCAATTCATAGAAAAAGACACAAAAGCTCAGTGTTTAACATGGGAACTGTAGTCATTTTTATAACAGCAAAGAAAAGGAAGCAGGAAACAAGCATAAAAAACAGACTCGAACTAGGGAGTTGGTGTATATTTTTGACCATCTGGACTTGCAACCTCCCACCTCCAGGCTTTTCCAGCACTGGGGACTGAACACAGGGCCATTCCACTGAGTTTTGTCCCCAGCCCTTTTTTATTTTGAGATAGGGTCTCATAATGTTGCCCAGGCTGGGCTTCAACTAGCAATCTTCCTGCCTCAGCCTCCCAGAGTGCTGGGATTAATGGTGTGCACCACCACACCCAGCTTGGAGTTTTAGTTATGTGGTTGCCATATGTGGATACCACCACACACCAAAAAGAACGGCTAGGATTAAGTATTAAAATGATAATACCCAATGTTGGTAAGTATGTGGAGCAACTGAGGTTTCCATACATTTCTGTAAGAAGTCTGATTAAAAACTCAACAGTGTATGTGTATACAACCACCAAACATGAACAGGATGTTCACGAGCAGCATTCTTCTTAACCCCAAATTGGAAACAACCCATTTGCCCACTAAAGATAGAATGAAAAAGGAAAGAGGATTTTAACTCTCATAATATGAACCAAGTACTGCCTCATGAACAACACAGGTCAATCTCCAAATCATAATGTTAGAAATCGGGAGGAACTAACTTACGGTATTACGGATTAGGACGATGGTCCCACGTAGGGAAGAGGCGGGGGTAAAGACTGGAAGGAACGTGACAGGGCTCTATGGTGCTGGGCATTCGGATTGTTAACCAGATGGTTAGTTATATGACTGGCACATTATATGATGATTTTAATATTAAGCTTTATATTTCTATTTTTATATTCTTCATCTATGACTTATTTTTTATTTCACAAATTTTTAAATGAAGTATAAAATTTTTGATTCTTTAAAAAAATTAGTCAGCAAAAACTTGATTTGAAAACATGTAATTTATCAAAAATTAAAATATAAAGAATAACCTATAAAGTACAATTATATTATTTATTTTTCCTCTACAAAGAACATTTTGACAAAAAAGCCTATGGGGCGGGGTTCTTTTTAAATATAGGGTCTTACTATTTATCCCAGGCTGGCCTCAAACTCATGATCCTCCTGTCTCAGTGCTGGTGGTTTCATGAACTTACCAAAATCAAATTTTTTAAACTGATGATTGCATGTTGAAAAATATCTTCTTGTATTTAGATGCTGCACAGATAAAACTAGAAAGACGAACAAAAATTGCCAGGATGTTTTAAAGTAACAAACTGCTTCCTGATTTTTGGTGCTGGGGACGGAAACCAGGGCCTGGAGGATGCTGAGTGCATGCTCCATCACTGAGCTCCCACCTGAGTCCTAATGATTTCCTGTTTAATATAAACTGACATTTTTATTTTTTGAGGTTTTTTTTTTAAAATTAAAGAAGCACTCACTTGATACAAATGAAATGTAATTGAAGCCAGGAGTGGTGGTGCACACCTATAATCCCAGAATGCAGGAGGATTGCTGCAAGTTTGAGGTCAGCCTAGGTTACACAGTGAGTTCAAGGCCAAGCCGAACTGAATAGCAAGACCCTGTCTCAAAAAAACCAACCAAACAAAATGAAATACAATTATTTTGTTTTGTAAAATGACATTATTTCAATTTCTTTCCTTTTTTTTTTTTTTTTTTTTTGGTGGCAGTGCTGGGGACAGAACTTTGGGCCTTTGGCAAGCTAGGCAAGCATCTACCAGAGATGCGTCCCCAGCCATATCCCTCAATGTATATTCACATGTTTCTTTTCTTCTTTTTTTGTTTTGGTACAGGGGTTGAACTCAGGACCTTGCACTTGCGAGGCAGGTGGTGTCACCACTGAGCTAAATCCCTGGCCCCTTTTTTTTTTGTTTTTTGAGATGACTAACCAAGAATAAACATTGTGTTACTATAATGCACTTCCTAGACAATAAATACTTTGTAAGCAGCATTAGTAAACACAATTTAGGATGCAAATAAGCTTCTAGGAAAACACATAGCAGTTTGAACACAAATTTCTATTCCCATCGAAACTGACCTGGAAAAACTAAACCAGAAAGGCTTATGACTTAAGAGATATATACACTGAAGGCTAAGGGGTGGGGAATCAGTCAGATAAAATAGGTGACTAGCCCACAGTTTAAGAGCATCCCTCAAATTCTGTTTCCTCATATTTACCAGAATACCTACCCCCAAACAGCCCAAACAACATTTAAAAGAGGAACAGAGGGCCAGGGATTTAGCTCAGTGGTTTCACCGCGTGCTGTGCAAAGCGCAAGGACCTGAGTTCGATCCCCGGTACCAAAATAAAAAAAAAATTAAATAAAAGAGGAACAGAATCTCTCTTTGAGGGCTTCTAATTAACAAACTGGTATATTGGGGATCACTCTGAAATGGCAACTATCAGACAAATAACCATGTACCCAGAGCTTTCAAGTAGCTTACAAATACCTCATTAAAATGTGAAGTGGACCCATAAAATTCTCCAACATTTGAGAAATTTGAGAAAGGAATAACTATACAGAGAACAGAAGAAATCTTCAAACTACCAGATTTACCAGGCATGGTAGTGCTCCCCTGTAATCTCAGCACTCTAAGAGGCTGAGGCAAGAGGATCTCAAATTCAAGCCCAGGGCAACTTAGGGATTTAGCAAGACCTTGTCTGAAGGTATAAAAGGGCAGGGGGCTAGGTATGTATATGAGGATGATATGAGGATGAGGCCTAGTGTTCAATTACAAGTAGTGGAGGGAGGGAAGGAACGAGAGAGGGAAAGACACACACACACACACACACACACACACACACACACACACAGAAACAGAGAAAGAACCAGCATTAATATCCTCGAGAGATGAGAACACACTATCCAGTAAGTAAACAGCAATTGGTAATTAAGGAAGAGTTTTTAAAAATTAAAGTAAAAATTCAATAATGTGATGATAAAGTCAAAGGAATTTCCAGGAAATAGAGTAGACAAAAAAGAAAGCTCAAGGGGCTGGGGATTTAGCTCAGTGGTTCTGGCGCCTGACTTGTAAGTGCAAGGTCCTGAGTTCGATCCCCAGTACCAAAAAAAAAAAAAAAAAGCAAGCTCAAAGAGAAAATGAAAAGAAATTCACAGGAAAACTTTCCATTACTAAAGGAAATGGAAATATCCACTAAAAAGAAATAACTTTAACGAAAACATTTCTTGTCAAAATACAAAACTGTGGTAATCAAAACAGCATGCTATTAGCACAAAAACAAATACATAAACAGAGAACCTAGAAGTAAACCCATGCATCTAAAGAGCCAACTGATATTCAACAAAGGTGCTAAGAATAGAAATGGGAAAAAGTACAATCTTTTCAATAAATCCTGTGGGCAAAATTGAGTATCTGCATGCAGAAGAATGAAACTATATTTCTCTCTCTCCCCCAGTTACAAAAATCAGCTCAAAGACTGGTGTGTTGACCCATGCTTACAATCCCAGCTACTTGGGAGACATTCACAGACAGAGTGCAAGTTGAATACCAGCAAGAGCAAATTAGTGAGACTCTATCTCAAAATTAAAAACTCAGCTCAGTAGCAGAATGCTTGCCTGGCATGCACAAAGCCCTGTATTCAGTCCCCAGCACTGGGGAGTATGTGTGTGTGAACTCAAAATGAACTGAAAAGACTTTACTGTAAGATCTGAAACTATAAAACTACTAGAAGAGAATATATCGGCAATGTTTTGGGATACTGGAATGGACAAGAACTTTTTGGACAAGAACAACAAAAGCAAGGAAACAAAAGCAAAAATGAGACAAATATAATTACATCAAACTAAAAAGCTTCTGTATAGCTGAGGAAACAATCATCAGAGTGAGTGATGATGTACAGAGTGGGGGATAATATTTGCAAATTATTAATCTGACAAGGGGTTAATATCTAGAATACCTATGGAATGCCAATACTTCAATAGCAAAAACAAACAAACTAGGTAGACAAAGAAGATATAAAAATGGCTAAGAGGTATATTAAAAAAATGCTCAACATCATTAATCACCAAGGAAATGCAAATCAAAGCCACAATGAAGTCCCACCTCATTCTACTGACAGTGACTATTACTAAAAAGACAAGCGCTACGGCTAGTGTGCACGTGCAGGAAAGAGAGCCTGCGAACACTGTCGATGGGAAGGTAAATACAGCCATTATGGGAAACAGTGTGCAGGTTCCTCAAAAAATGAAAAACAGAACAACCATAGGATCTGGCAATCCTACTGGGTATACATCCAAAGGAAATGAAACCAGTTATGTCAGAGGGACATCTGCAGCCATATCCACAATAACTAAGAAATGGAAATGCCCTAAGTGTCCATCAACTGATGAAGAAAAATGAAGTACGAATGCACAATGGAATACTATTCATCCATAAAAAAGGATGAAATTCTCTTTTTTGAAAAAATATGGATGACAATGAAGATCACTGTATTGACTGAAGGAAGCCAGGCACAGAAAGACAAGTAGCACACAATCACATTCACATATGGAATCTGAACGAGCTGATCTCACTGATGCTGAGAGTGGAATGGTGGCTGGTTACTAGAGGCTGAAGAGAACAGAAGAGAGGGAGGAATGAGATCAGGTTATCAGTAAGTACTGTACTAAGGTAAAACTAGGAGCAAGAGGTTCCAGTAGGGTTTTCTATAAGAGATTAACTATAGATAACAATTATGTACAATGCGTTTCAAAAAGCTGAAAGTGGGCCGGGTATTTAGCTCAGTGGTTTCTCCACCTGCTGCGCAAGTGCAAGGACCCGAGTTCGAGCCCTGGTACCAAAAAAAAGCTGTAAGATTTTCAAAAAAAGCTGTATATTTCCATTTTATTTATTTATTTATTTATTTTTTTGGTACTGGGGATCAAACTCAAGACCTTGTGCTTGCAAGGCAGGCAGGCAGCGGAACCACTGAGCTAAATCCCTGGCCCCTGAGTACTATATTTTTAAGACAAAGAAATAATAAATATTGCAGATGGATATGTTTAATCTGATTTAAACATTACACAATTTATACATGTATCAAAATGTCACAAGGTCCCCATTAAAGAAAAAAGAAAAAAAAAGGCCCTACCTCCTCATCATCATGAAACTTGAGAATATCAGAAATAAAGAAAAGATGGCAAGAGCTTCTAGAGGTGAAAAAAAATCGATCACATCCAAAAGAACAGGAACCCTAATGCCTCTGGCCTTCTCAACAGTAAGTCTGGGTGCTAAAAGGTGATGAATCGGTGCTGTAAGATTTTTAAAGGAAACTGACTTTTCAATCTGGAATTGTGTTATCTAGCTAAGCTAGGAAGAGTAAGGGTAGGACTGGGCATACAGCTCAGTGCTACAGCACTAGGAAAGAGTAAGGGTGTGCTACAGACTCTTCCAGACGTACCAAGTGTTAAACTACTGCACAAAGCACGATGACAGAGCACATCAGGAAAAGGAAATAAATGCAATTCAAGAAGACGTGATTCCACAAGGAAGGATTTCCTAATAGAATGGCTCTGGACCGAGCCTAGAGCACAAGTGCGCAGAAGGGCAGGTTCGAAGGAAAAAAAAATTGTAAAAATGTGAAACCAACAGAGGCTTAACAACTGTATTTGGACAGCTTATCGATAAGCTTGAAAGATATTGATAGACATACATGGAAGAAGTGCCAGGGCTATTAAAAAGCTAAACAAAAAGCAAGGCAATCATTAACCTAAGAAAAACAGAGACAGAAAAAAACCAATAATTAGTATAGAACTTTGGCTCAGCATCAATCTGACAACAGCTGATTTAATTAAAAATTGTGATGCAACAATATTATTATGAGGAAAAGGAACGTGGAAGGAAGAGACAACTAAGGATTTAAGAAAGGAAATCAAGAAGCAATATGTAATACAGGTAAATGAGGAAAGAGTGAGGCTGGGGTGTAGCTCAGCGATAGTCTGTCTAGCATGTGTGAGGCCCTGAGTTCAGTCCTCAGCAACACACACACACACACACACACACACATGCACACGCACACGCAATATTTAGAAATATAGAGGCAAACACCAGAAGAACCAGCTCAAATTGTCGAATGCTATCCACTTGGAGGCAGGTAGGAAGAATGGAACTATAAGCTTTTTAGTACTATTTAAATTTATTCTTATAACTGCTTTATTGGCATGTAATTCAATATCATCCAATCCACTCATTTAAGATGAATAATCTATTGGTTTTTAGTGTATTTAAGGACTGCAACCATCACCACAATCAATTTTAGAATGTTTCCTTACTTATCCTAAAAAGAAACCCCCAAAGCATTAGTCTTTCCCAATTTTTCTCAAATCCCTCTTTTGTTGTTCCAGGGTTTTTTTTCCACTGTGGTACAACATAGACAATATTTCTCATTTTAACCATTTTTAACTGTACAATTCAGTAGCATAGGTATATTATTCACGCTTCTTGTACCGTCAGCACTATCCGTCTTCAGAATGTATTCAGCAGCTCATGATGGAGCACCCAGGACATACCATTCAACAGTAACTTTCCATTCCTTCACTTCCCTCAGCCTGGAGATCAGTCCTACTTTCTGTCTCACTTTGATAGGTACCTCATTTAAGTAGAATATCAATCCTTTTGTGCCTGGCTTATTTCACATGGTATAAGGTCTCCAAGGTTCATTGACGTTGTTGCATGTGTCAGAATTTCTGGCTGACTAATATCCCATTACATGTGTACATCGCACTTGTTCATCCATTCACTTGACAGTGGACACTCAGGTAGGCCGCATCCGCCCCACCTTCTGGCTGCTGTGACTAATGCTGCTATGACTGGGGTATAACCCTTGCTTTCAGTTCTTTTCTGTATATGACCAGAAGTGGAACTGCTCCATCAAACAGGATATTTTTGATTTTTTTAGGAACCAACAGTTTTCCACAGCAGCTGTCTCTGTATATTCTGGATATTAACCCTAATCAGATGGGATCTGAATTATTTTCTCTCATTCCATGGGCTGCCATTTTACTCTGCGGATAATGTCCCATGATGAACAACGTTTAATTCTGATGGGGTCTAACTTGCCCATTTTTCTTTGTTGTCTATGCTTTTGGTGTCATATCTCAAGCAATCATTGCCAATCCAGTGTCAGGAAGCTTCTGACTCCTGGTTTCTTCTCAGAGTTTTACAGGTTTAACTCTTATGTTTAGGACTTTGATCCATTGTGAGATCACTTTTTTACATATAGCATAAAGCTGAAGTCCACCTTCATTCTTTTGCACTTATTATCTAGTTTTCCCAACACCATTTGTTGAGAAGACTTTTTCCTCACTGAATGAAGAACTGGCAGCCCTACTGAAAATTATTTGACCATATATGTGAGGGCTAATTTCTGGGCTTTTTCTTCTATTTCTTTAGTCTATGTTTGTCTTTCAGTCACTACTACACTGTTTTGACAACTGTAGCTTTGTAGCTAAGTCTGAAATCAGAAAGTGTGTGTCTTTTGCAAGACTGTTTTTGCTGGTCAATGTCATTTAAGATTACATATAAATTTTAGGATGGGTTTTTCTATTTCTGCAAAAATTACTACAATTTTGGTACAATTTTTGGTTGCATTTTCTTTGGTGGTATTGACATCTTACTTAAATCTTCCAACCCAGGAACATGGGCTGTCTTTCCACATATTCCTGTATTAATTTCTTTCAGCAATCTTTGGTAGTTTTCCGTGCATGACTTTTCCACCTCCTTGGTTAATTCCCAAGTATTTTATTATTTTTATACTACTCTATGTGTAACTTAGTTTTAATTTCATTACTAATGTATAAAAATACTATCTGTAAGCCAGGCATAGTGGCGCACACCTGTAATCCCAGCACTCAGGAGGCAGAGGTAGGAGGCTCGCTGCAAGTTCAAGGCCAGCCTGCGCTACAAAATGAGACTCTTGTCTCAAAAAACCCAAAGCTATTTTAATTTTTAAATTAAGACCTATATATTATATTGATCAAAGGGAATCAAAATATTGTGCTTCTCCAGAGCTCAAGCTTAGTGAAAATGGTGATAAACTGCATTTAAACATCTTACATTATTCAAACTATCAGATTCTGAATTTCAAATAAAGCAAATGCTGACATTTCATTCTGTTCAGAATACCGTACTGTAGGAATGAAGTTCAACTTTTAGATAATGTCCTGTTGACTTAAATGTTCTGATAGTACATAAAAATATACTTCAGTTTAAAAAATCTTACCCTATATTATTCCACTAGAGAGGTACTTTCCTACACCATTCTTCACATATGTGGTTTTGCTAGACTGTCAGTGTTTTCTCTCAAGCAAAACTTCCCATTATAGGAGATGTTTGAAAGAGGTTCTATTACTGAGAATTTCAACCTGGACTAGGAGAATGAATGGGAAGAATTTAATGGATTGCTTTAATTCTTACAATGTCACTCTTTTAAGATCATAGGAACCAAAGATGCTAGAAGACATTTGGAAGACATAGAGTTCAAAAATGAAACAAAATCACTGAGAACAAAAACAGTAAAATGAAAATTTCAGCCAGGTATGGTGGTGCACATCTGAAATCCCAGCACTCAAAAAAAGGCTGTGGCAGGAGGATTGCTGCGTTTGAGGGGGCTACATAGTGAGATCAAGGTCACCCTGAACTATTTTAAAAAGAAAACTTTTAGCTTAACAATTGCTTAGATGTAGACAAACAAGCTTCTATATAAGTCTAAGAAGGTGACCTCTCAAAGTGAATAAAAGGTCCTAAGAAAAAGCTACAAAATTATTTTGGGAATTCCAGTTTACTGCACATATACAAGATCTGAACTCCAGCATAAAATGAAGTTGTGAGCCTTTTCCCTTCTATATGTCTATCAATCAAATACTTATTCAATGATTGTTACATGTTATTACTATACATTGTATTTTATAATATAATATTTATATTATATTATACTGTGCTAGGTACTGCAGAGAGAACAATGAAAATAAACACTCAATGTCTACTTTCAAAGAGCTTGCCATCTACCTTGGTAACATACCACACATGGGGTGCATGTAGGGAATACATAACACAACCTAGGCCAGGTCAAGGTAGTCAGGAAGATGTCAGGAAAGTGAGAGGTAACCCTGGAGTGGAATCTAAAAAGATGACAGCAGATAGAAGTTAACTATGAGTGCTGCGGTTGGTATTCAGACAACCAGGATTAATTAAGACAAAATCTACATAGTTTAGTGGAGGGAAATAGACATACAAACCTATTCACAAAACAACAACGTTACATGCTATAAAATATAAAAATACAGAATCAGTTCAGTGGGGATGGGAGCAATATTTGTATGGAAAGGCTATAGAAACAAAGCAGCTCATACCTAAGCTGAGTCATGAAGGGTAAGCAGATATTCAATAGGTGGCCAATACAAGGAGAAGGACATTCTAGGCAGGGGAACAGGAGGATCTCGGGAAAAGAAGTTCAAAGGTGAAACATGAAAAAGCATAACGAGATCAGGAATGTGATTCGGTTTGGCTAAAATGCAGGTCATGAAGCAAAAAGAGGGGTGAGAAGGGAAAATGAAAAAAGTAGGAAGAAATTATGTTATAAATGAAGCAGAAAGATACTGATATTCTTGTATGGTCACTAAACCTTTACCTTTCTTTTTCTGAAGACCTTTGATTAAATATTAAGAATTTAAAAGAAAAGAATTTTGCTAGTCTAGCATTCATTAGGGCCTGGGTTTGAGTCCTAGCACTGCCACAAAATATTTGTTCATTTTAAGAATACTTGATGCACTTGATGTAATTTTTGTCATTGTAAATACTTTTTAAACTTTAGTTTGTTTTATCTTTGCGGGTACCAGGGATCGAACACAAGATCTTGTGGTTGCCAGGCAGGCATTGTGCCTCTCAGCTAAATCCCCGGCCCTAAACTCTAGTTTTAAATTGTATTCATCCTCAAAAATTTTGGAATGTGACAGTCAAATTTACATTTTTCTTTTGTAATTAATATCATTATCTTCATAATTGGAAAATCTCATTTAAAGATCATTTCAACAAATATCATAAAAGTCCTAAAGCAGAGTAAATGGAGTGGTCAGAATAACTAAGGTAGACTCAAGGTGTATTTAGCCAGATGTGGTGGTGTATGCCTGTGATCCCAGCTACTTGGGAGGCTGAGACAAGATTTTAAGTTGAGCTAAGTCTCGGCTGCTTAGTCTGAGTTCAATCTCCAGAACCACAAAGGGGGCAGAGGGAGAGATGTAGTGAGGTAGAGGGAAAAAGGACAGCCTGTGAGAGACACTATCAAGAATGTAAGGTGCATCTGAGGACAGAGTCTCAGAGAAGGAATATGAGGCTGTGGATCTGAAGACACAGGACAGCCCCAGTTATGTCTGGTGACTCTGTGGATCTCTCAGGGAACTGTCTGCCTTTGTAGAAGCAGCTTTGCTTTGAGGAAGCTATGGGTGCGGAGGGAGAGGAGGACTGAGTAATACTCTGAATTAGAGGCTGTGAATAGCATCTGCATTTAGAGAAGATGAGAAGTGCTGCTCATTCAGGACCAAGATGGCAGGCAGGATGGGATGCACAGAAAGCTGTTCAGCTTATTTCTGTGGAACCTGGTATGGACAAGAACCACAGGGTGACACCCCAGCCACACCATCAGTTACTCCAAATCAGTGCTGTGCTGGGGTTGGTTTGTGAGAGCCAATTTTTAAATTTTCAGGAATTTTTGCAAGTCTTTTTTGTTTTTTGACAGGGTCTTGCTATGTAGTTCAGGCTGGCCTTGAACTCACTATGTGGCCCAGGCTAGACTCGAACTTACAGTGATCCTCCTGCCTGAGGCTACTGAGTGCTGGGACTACAAGTGTGCGCAACCATGCCTGGCCTGTAAATTGATTTTTAAACAATATTAAAAATTTTTAAAAATTAAGATATGTTATGTGCATGTGCCAACTCCCCATGATGAATGGAACTATTATGTACTACAAATATCCACTAATAAAACTTCTTAAAAGATGCAGGAGGAATATGAGAAAAATAGCTTTAAGGGAGACCCTACAGGAGATACATCAATAAAACAGTCCACATTTCCCTCTGTCAAGGATTAAAGTATTATTTATAGTTTCTATAAATCTACTAAATCTTGATTATTCTCTTGCTTAAGTCTACCAGAAAGTAAGTTTTCAATACTCCTGAAATATGAACAGTGAATCTTGGCAATATCTATGACTTTGACAGGTTCATTAAAATGTCTGTCATTAAACTGAGTTGATTCATCATGATTTCACATGATTCAAATGGCCAATTCCTTCTTTTCCCCCAATAACTCTTAATTTTCCTCTTTTTAAATTGTGTTTTTTTTTTTTTTTGGTACCTGGGATTGAACTCAATCCTTATGATTGCGCTTATGAGGCAAGTGGCACAACCACTGAGCTAAATCCCTGGCCTCTTAATTTTCCTCTTTAGGAGAGCTACGTTCTGTTCTAACTCTATGGCCAGCAAAAGAGAATTAATAAAACAAGTTAAAAAACTACTGTTTAATTACTATTTTTGGCTTTTAAGATTTTGTCATTAAACTTTTGGTCTTTTCACAAAATTGATCAGGTAAACAGTAAATAAAATAGAGAATACTAACCTGCGACCACATTCTGAGTATTTACCAATATTTTTTAATATTAAGGCAGCTGTTAGTCGGATGTGTTTAGTTATTGGTCCCTCTTTTTCATCCTTAAAAAGAAAGGAGAATATAAAAAAAATAAAGATCTAAATCATACAGGGCTCCTACTTTTATGGATAAGGCTTTCAAGGCACGCTTACTGTAAAATCTCGAAAGACAAGGTTTCTGGATCCTCTCCTGAGAGCCATGAGCGCAGCACTGGGATGATTCACAATGGCCTTTTGTGCTCTAGGAGTTGAGCTTGTGCCCCCTACAGCCGGCTGCCTAAATTGATCAGAGAGATAGACTGTTAACACAATAACCCACAGAGACTGACAATGTAACTAATTTGCCAACCCCACGAAGTGGTTACTTTGAAATTTTGGATACCTGGTATATAAGAGGTCTATGGCCCACCATTAATAGTTATGTTTTGTGTCAGCCTAGGCAAGGGAGTGCTTAGTGTGGAGGTGAAATCTCAGCTTTCTTAATTTCCAACCTATCATTTTAAAGCAAACAACAGATGCTCCAGTAAGGCTCATCTTTAAAGTAAAGATGCTGGAGAAGTAGACAATAAAAATAAATACATCACAGTACCAAAGTTGTGGAGTTTTAATACTTGAATGTAATGTGACACTTTTAAAGAAGAAAGTAGTTAACAATTTGAGCTGTAAATTACTTTAAATAGCACCTAAAAGAAAAACAGTATTACTTAAAAATGTATCGGCACAGGTCATCCAGGAAAAGACAGCCTGATATTTTAGAATTGTGCTAAATACTACTTTTCAGACTCCTACTTTCTTGCACAATCTTATTTTTCATCATTATTTAATAATGTTATTCAATCTTTTGAATATAATTCTACTTCTTTATTAAAGACAGAACGGAGGACTGCAAAGAGTTTTATATGAAATCAGATTCAAACTCTGGAGATATTTTTGGGCAAGTAGATAAACTTGGGCAGTGCTCTAGGAGGCAGCAACTGATACATGAGGAACACTATGAAAATCTATGCTACTTTTAATATTTCTTTTCACATTATAAAGTGGGGATATTTCTGGTATGTTTTTATATGAGCAAACCAATTCTGAAATTAAACAATATAAAAGCCATCATTAATTGCAAACTAGTGTGTATCTTTATATATTATACAGTGGACATTCATGTTATAACCAGACTGACACACGAACAACTTGGGTTACGACTGGAATTTTAGTTTTAACTTATGAACAAAGTCTTGAGTACGACCGGAGTGTTGCTCACTTCCAGATGGACTCAGACACAGATTTAACCCTTAAAGAGTTCTGGAAGGAACATTACAATATCCTTTACTATATGGGGTTAATTGAGAAATCCTGGGCCAATGTCTGTCTAAGGACACTGAGATCTGTTGGTAGATAGGAGAGAGACTTGGAAGGCTGTGTAGAGGAGCCTGAATTTCAGTTGACCAACTTGAGTTACAACCAGCCCTCGTGAACAAATTGAGTTCATAAGTCAAGGGTCCACTGTACATATATGAAGAAATCTCTTTGCCATTATCAAATACACATTTATTTCCTTAAAAGACAAATGAACTGCTGGGTGGAGTGGCATAAGCCTATAATTCCAGTGGTTCTTGAGGCTGAGGCAAGAGGATCTTAAAATTTGAGTCCAGCCTGGGCAACTTAGTAAGACTGTCTCAAAAAATTTTTTGCAAGGGCTGGGGAATATATCTCCATACAAAGACCCTGGGTTCAAAACAAAAAGTAAAGCACCATACATAGTACTTCCAATTTACAAAGCATTTCTCATATATTATTTGCTATTCTAATGACTCATCTATAAAGCAGAATCAAAGTGTGAGAGAGATGCAAAGGACTCTTTTTTTGTTATGCTGTCTTTTTTGAGACAGGGTCTCACTATGTAACTCAGGCTGGCCTTGAATTCACTATGTGGCCCAGGATGGACTTGAACTTGCAGAGATCTTCCTGCCTCAGTCTCGGGAGTGCTGAGATTATAGGCATGCACTACTATGCTTGGCTTAAAGTACTCTTTATAGACCACGCTGTTCAGCCAAATGAAAAGTGGTGCCGAGAGCATTTAAGTAATTTGAACAGGATCTCACAGCTGGATAGCAGTAGAACTGGACTAGAACCTATGTTTCAGTTTTCCCAATATGCTAAGTTGCCTTTTATTGTTCCTGTGTTTTGCCTAGTTTCCTGGTATTTGTTTATTATGTGTAAGAGGAAATAAACTAATTTTCCTTACCTAGTAGAAGATTTCTGATTCCCTGTTTGTCCTGGTTCATCTTGTTTTAATCCTGCAAGCAGGGCATCCTTTGAACAGTGCTTATCCTTTTTGAGAAAAAGGAAGCAAAAAATACACATCAAGATCGTTAATGCAAGCAGATGGGTTACTGAGCGAATGGTATTAAGAAAGTGTACCTGTAAGTGTGTAATAAAAGAAAACCTCTGTCGCTGAAAAGGCTCACAACCTTCCCAAAGACACTGCCCTGGATATACATCTTTCCCTCCATGTTCAGTAGCTGCATGGTAGAAAACCTGTGAGGGTGTCTGAAACCACCTATAAAAAATAAAATAAGAAAATTTCTGACACTTACATATATTCTATAAAATAGAAAACCTCCTATTCGTAATACAAGTTATAGGTTTATCTATATATATATATCTCATAACCAGGCAACCCAATCTCTAATTCATTTCCCTTAAAGTATACTTTGGAATTTTCTCTGCTTATATTTCCATGTTGAATCATTCAACTGTACTGAACACTTCTGGTTATCTGCTTTAAGTTTAGTATCCTTCATTCCTAATTCTCTATCTTCAATGAAGATTACTTAAGAATCTCGAGTGTAAATGAAGTAATATTTTAAAGCAACAGAATTTATCTTATAAACAAATACCATGCTCTTTTGTGCTTTCAGAAATTACTGAAGCACTTACTAGATTTCACAGTATAATATACAGTAATAACTCCAGCTTATCCAATCCAACAATTTGAATTCAATAAATTTTGGCCAGTCTGGCATTTTAGCTGAGTTGATATTTTGCATGTCCATTCATGCTTAAAAAGCAACATCTCTCATTTATCCAACATCATATCCTATTCACTACTAAGTTTTAATAGTACAAATATCTGAGTATGAGACGAAGGACATAAAAATGAAGTCATGTACTGTTCTCCTTTATAAACATGGCAGTGAGCCAGGTGTGGTAGCACACACCTATAATCACAGCTACCCAAGAGACCTGAGGTCGTCCTGGGCAATTTAGAGACCTTGTCTCAAAAATAAATAAAAAAGGGCAGGGATGTAGCATGGTGGTATAGTACTTGCCTAAGATGTATGAGACCTTGGGTTCAATCCCCAGTATTATAAGAACAACAACAACAACAATAACAGCAACAACAACAACAAAAATAAATGAGAAACATCACTGTTATCTAGATAATATTATTTTGGTTTTTGAGACAGTGTCTTGCCATGCAGTTCAGGCTGGCCTCGAACTCATGGTCACCCTCCTGCCTCAGCCTCCCACATTCTGGGATTACAGGTGTGTGCTAGCATGCTTGGCTCAAGACACCAAATACATTATAAGGCTTCAATTACAAATTAGTAAGGTAACTGTACAATCAGTATTTTTATAAAGCCTATGCCAGAGATCTTTTTAGCATTTAATTTTTTTATAGCTACCATATAAGCATGTCTATATTTGAGCCAAATTTTAATGTGTAGCATAGATTCAATATCTCAAATTAATTCAGAAAATGATTGGCATTTTAAAGTAAAATTTAATCAAGAAAGTAATTATAAAAGACAATATTAAAAATTATAGATTCCATATTTTAATTTCCAGTCATAATTATCTATACAAATACCTAGCAGAAGTTTATGTGAAACTAAAGTCAGGACATCCATTTTGGAATTTCTTTTGGTTTTCAGTGCTTACCATACTATTAATACGAAATAAACAACTTCATCTCTATGATGTAGACGAATAATTGTCAGTACGAGGTGTTCTTATTGCATTAAGACTTTACCTACATGCTATTAATTCATTAGTTAGAATTCAGTCATGCATAGCATGTTTTGTTAAATGACAGGCTATGAATGTTACAGTGGTCTCATAAGATTATAATGGAACTGAAAAATTCCTATCACCTAGTGACCTTGTAGCTGTCATAGCCTAATACATTCCTCACTTTTTTAGGGTGATAATTGTGTAAATAAACCTATTGTGCTGTCAGTAGTGTAAAAGTATAGCACATACAATTTTTGTTTTTCAGTACTGGGGACTGAACTCAGGACCTTGTGCCCACGTGGCAGGCACAGTGTCACTGAGCTAAATCCCCAGCCTGCATATATAATTTTGATAGCACATAATACCTGATAACAGTATGACTATAACTGGTTATGTATTTAGTATATATATATATATAGTATATATAGTATTTAGTGTATATATATATATATATAGTATATTATAATTTTATTGTTATGCAGTAGGCTATAATCTCTAGGTTTGTGTGAGTACATTTCCTGTCTGTATACTCAGGGAATCACCAAGGACACATTTCTCAGAATGCACCTTTGTCATTAAGGAGTGAATGACCATCTAAAGCCTCTATACACATTCCCTAAAATCTAAATGTACTAGTCACTAGTCAAACTGCTATTTCAAAACTATTTTGCAGTATATAAAAATGTTAATTGCAATACTTTAAAAAAGTTCTTTAAATTAATTTTAATTACTATAATTATGTATATATGCTTTTAAGACAAAAGAGATTTTTAAGTGTTCAATCTACTTGTCTAACACTAATTCTGCTACCTTCCTTCAACCCATTACTCTTTGTTCCTTGCAAATCTCTTTTCTCTCTAACTAGTCTGGTCACAGAAGCTATTCATTCATTGTGGTGGTTCCAGATCTAACATATAACTATGAATGAAGCTGGGTACAATAATCATACAGAAGTGAGAAGTAGGTAAGGTTTCCAAATTCATTAGATGGAGTACCTAAATTTTAAAAATTTAATATCGGAGAGTCAAACTAAATGCAAAGCAAGCTGGGCATGGTGGCACACACCTATAATCCCAGTATTCAGAAGGCTGAGGCAGGACAATTGCCACAAGTTTGAGCCTAGTCTGGACTACAGAGTGAATTAAAAGCTAGCCTGAAGTACATAGCAACTTGTCAGCCTTAATTTTGAAGTGCATAGCAAGATCCTGTCTCAAAAAAAAAAGCAAAGCAAATAGACTGAATTTTCAGAATACATATTTTTATGGAACGGGTGCAGGAAAAATAAAGAGATGAGACAGGATAATCACTTGATGTTTATTGGAATTGTTACATATTAAGGTTCAGTAGGAACCCAGCGATTTGAAGTCCAACACTGCTTGAATAACTTCCTACTTAAGAGAATATCAATTTTACTACGATCAGGTAAAAGTCCTATCTCGTAAGCAGAGAGCTTTTACACTTGAAATGTTTTTAAAGCATTCTGATAACCTCTACATTCCTGGTCTGACCCTTAATGACATGATTTCAAGTATTAATATAAATTATGTTTGTCTCAAAAGGAAATATTTTCCCTTTTAGGATTATTAAAGATCTATAATGAACAATATATTCTAGAAAGCTGCTCTTCATATATCTTTTACAGTAGAATCCACTTTTCATTCCTCAACTCTTTTTTGTTATTTTGGTATCAGAGATTGAACTCAGGACCTTGGGCTTGCCAGGCAGGGGCAGTGTCACTGAGCTAAATCCCCAGCCCAGAATCCTCTTTTCAAACAATATATTACTTAAAATCACTATTATGTACATAAAACAAAAGGCAGAGCTACTCTGGTCAAATATAAATTGGGCCCCTCTGATGTTTTCTTTGCTTTTTCTTGAGACTGGGTCTTGCCTCTGTAGCCTAGGTTGGCCTCAAACTCATGGTAATTCTACTGCCTCAGCCTCCTTAGTGCTGGAATTACAGCATGCCTGGCTCTTAAATGTTATTAAAAACAAATACATCATTTACATGTTACAATTACTGTCTAATAGTCAACGTTGTGCATAATAATGCCATACAAACAAGGGTAAATGATGAGATTTCTAGTTTCCTCTCAGATATGTAAAGACCTTGAAGCCATTTTCATCCTCACAACCTGAAACAAGCTAAATAAACTGAAAATGAAGACCTCCTCTTACGTGCTGTATTAAATGAGAGAACAGCAACTATAGGGAAACCACCATCTTCAAAGCTGGAGAGGCTTTACCACACACTGCTAGAGCCCGGAATGCATAGAAATACTCCTAAGAAGTAACTGACAAATTTTAGGAAGCCTCTAATGACTGCCTTGAGAGTTAAAGCTCCTAAGGGCTGGTTTCTAGACAGAATCACATTTAGGGGGAAATTTTACCTCCAGAATCCCCATGGGATTCTCACAGTGAAGACTGGAGAAAACTGCTTCCAGGAAGGGAAGGAGGAAAGTGGCCGAGAGTTCTTTTCTCCTTTACAAAGGCCCAGCCTCAAGCAAATCTACCTTACTCAACTACAGAGGAAGAGCAATTAGAAAGTGAGCACATAACCCCACTGACACTCCTCTTTCTTCTTTCTTTGTGCATGCCTCCAAGCACTCTACCACTGATCTACAGCTCCAATCCCTCCCCTGGACTTCTTTATCTTAAGTAGGAGCAGAAAAATTAAGGCTGACAAACTCAAAATTACAGCTCTTAGCTGAAGGCCTACTTTTTAAAGTCTGAGCTGGGCATGGTAGCACAAGGTTGTAATCCCAACACTGGAGAGGCTAAGTCCGGAGGGAGGCCCAGCCAGCTCTGTATTTCTGTTGGCTTACTTTGTGTCACTGACTCTGTGTGTGGGTATGAGTGTGGCTGTGGGTGGTTTTTGTTTTTCATACTTTACAAGCCTTGTAAGGTTTTGTTGAAAGATATGATATTACTTCACTTAGTAAGAACTGAAGTAAATAGAACTTCAGTGGTTTTGTGTTCATCTGGCTAGGAGTCAGGCTATGTTTGATATTTGCTATAGCTGTAGGTATCAGAGATTGCAATTTCTTTTTGTGTTTCCTTAGAAACTTCTTTTAAAATATAGCCTGTATCCTGTAGCTCTCTCAGTTCTAATGCCCTATTTTCATATTGGAGCCTTACTGATATGGTGGTAACATAATAGTAAGGCAAAACATTCCATAATCTGATGATTGAATCTCACTTTGATGTGTTTTGAGACAGGGTCTCACTATGTAGTTCAGGCCAGCCTTGAACTCACACGTACGTAGCTCAGGCTGGCCTCAAACACTTGGCTCTCCTCCTGCCTCAGCCTCCCTCCCCCCAAAAGAGCCAAATCAAACCAAACCAAAACAAAGCAAACCACAACAATACCAGTAACTAAAAGGCAGAAAATGGTGTAATAAGTAAACAAATAAGACCTAACTACGTGTTGTTAAATATGGAGACAAAGATTAAGAGTAAAGGAGGAAGGGCTGGGAATGCAACTCAGTGTGGAATATGTACTTAGCATGTATGAGACCCTGAATTCAACCTGTGTCTTCACCAAACAAACAAACAAACAAACAAACCCCCAAAACCAACCACCAACAACAAAAAAGTAAAGGGATAAAGAGAAATAAACCCTGTTAACATTTATTTATCAAAAGAAAGGTGGAGGGCTAGGGATTTAGCTCAGTGGTTCCGCCACCTGCCCCGTAAGCACAAGGACCCATGTTTGATCCCCCGGTGCCAAAAAAAAAAAAAAAAAAAAGGCAGAGTAGCTATATTAATTTCAGACAAAACATACTTCAGAAGAAGAAAAATTATTAGAGATAAAGAGGAAAATAGTCCAAGATTATATAATATTCATTAAAGTATATGCACCTAAAACAAGCATTAAAAGATGGCAGGCAAAAACTGAAAGAACAACATGGAGAAAAAGACAAATCCACTATTATACCTGGAAACGTCAAGATACCTGTATCATTAACTGGCAGATCCAAAAGACAGAAAATTAGTAAGTAACAATTGAACTAGCCAGCACCAATCAGTTGGATCTAGTTGATATTTGTAGAATATTTCATCTAACAATCAAGCTCTTATGGGACATCCATATGGAACATGTTCTAGGACACAGAACACATACTAAGAAATGTAAAGGAACAGAAACATACAATGATACACTACAATGGAATTAAACTAGAAACAAAATGGTAGCTGAAAAATATAAAAATATTTGATGATTAAATAAACACCCTTATATTCTGAAATAAAACAAAACTTCAAAATTTAGTAGACAAAGTAAAAGCAGTGATTAGAAAGAAAGCTATTGTACTGACTGAATGCATATATTAAAAGAGAAAGATCTAAAATCAATAATCTAAGCTTCCACTCTAGGAAACTAGAAAGCAAACAAAAGAAAGGAAATACAAATGAGAGCAGAAGTCAAGAGAGGGAACATCAACAAAACAAAAACCTGGTTTCTTTGAAAAGATCAATCAATAGAATACAAAACCCTCTAGCTAATCTAGCCAATAAAAGATTCAAATTAGTATCAGAAATGAAAGAGAAGCCATCACTACTGATTCAATCGAAAGTAAAATAAAGAAATATTATGAATATTTCTATCATCACAACTTGATAGTTATCCCTGAAAGACACAATTTATAAAAACTCACATAAGGAAAAACAGATAACCTAATAAGTGCATAACTATTACAGAAATTGAATCAATAACTTTCAAACAGAAAGCACCAGGATCTGATGGTTTCTCTAGCGAATTCTATCAAACTTTTAAGGAAGGAACAATACCAATTCCCTAAAATCTCTAGCAGATAATATGAACAGTGGAAATGCTTCATAACTTATTTCATGAAGATAGCATTGCCATAACATCAAAAACAAAAACTTTACAAGGAAACTATAGCTCAGTAACTCTTATGAAGGTATGTAGATGTGAACATCAACAAAAATGTTAGCAACTCATATGACACAAAGTACAAAAGAAGTATGTACTACAACCAAACAGGATTTATTCCAGTATACAAAGCTGGTTAAACAGTAAAAAAATTAATTAATCCCTCACATCCATAGGCTAAAGAATAAAAATCAAAATCATATCAGTAGATGCAGAAAAGCATTTGACAAAATCTTAAACCCACTCATGTCAAATGTTCTCCCCAAAAAACCAATTAAAAATGGGCTAAGGATCTGAATAGACACCAAATCAAAGATATACAGATGGAAAAAAAAGATATACAGATGGTAAACAAATAAAAAGATATTCAACATTATACATTAGAGAAATGCAAATTAAAACAACAATACAAATACACATATTAGAATGACTAAAATCTCAAACACTGACAATACTAAAGGTTAGTGAGCATGTGAAACAACAGGAGTTTTTACTCATTGCTGGTGGGTATATCCAAAATGATACATCCATTTTGGAAGACAGTTTGATAGTTTCTTAAAATGCTAACCATAACTATAACATAAGATCTAGCAAATAGCTGTAAACCTAGGTGTTTGCCCAAATGTGTTTAAAATTATGTCCACACAAAACCCCACAAAGTTTATACCAGCTTAATTCATAATGACCAAAACCTGTAATCAACCAAGGTATCACTCAATTTATTAGAGGAGTATATAAACAATGGCATATGCATACAATAGAATATTGTTAAGAGATAAAATATGAGCCATGAAAGCTACAACATAGCCTGGAGATATAGCTCAATGGGAGAGTGCTTGCTTAGCACTGGGCTTTGGGTTCAATCTCAAGTGCAACCCCCCCCCCACCCAAAACACACAAACACACACACACAAAACCATCCTAAAACCACAAAACAAAAACAAAAAAATATACCCAGCTATAACACACAAAAATAAAGAAACCTTACATGCATACTGTTAAGTGAAAAGAACTAAAAGATGACATGCTGTATGATTCAACTATACGGTATTCTTGAAGCGAAACCTATAAAACACTAAAAAAGCAGTGGTTACCAAGATAGGGGTTGAGGGATTCGAGAGAAATAAATAGGTTAAGAGGATTTTCAGGGCAGTGGAAATATTCTGAAAGTTACTGTAATTGTAGACACAAGACATTGTTTGGCAAAACCCATAGAGCTATATAATACAACTGATGAAATGGATCGTATGACTAATTTTTGCCACTGAACCTCCCTTATGTGAATCTTAATGTAAACTATGGTCTTTAGTTAGTAATAATGTATCAATATTAATTCATAAATTGTAAAATGTACACATACATAAATTATAAAATGTACACATACAAAGTATTATAGTGGAACTTGTATTCAAGGTAGATGGACCAGATGGGAACTTTGCACTATCTGCCTGGTTTTGCTATAAACCTAAAATCATTCTAAAATATAAGGTCTATTAATTTAAAAAAATATGCTTGAATATTACCACTATTATCATACAATTAGTAACTGGAAAAGAAGGAAAAACACAAGGTATAAACAGGAAAACTGAACAACATAATGAGAATTCAGATCATTTATGATAGCAACAAAAAGAACAAAAGCTAGCAATAAATAATAAAATTATAGTCTTCCTGTGAAGAAAATGCTGAAAACTTTACTGAAGATATAAAGACATAATTATGGGCAGAATTCTTTTTATAAGAAGACTTAATACTGGAAAAATGTTCACGAACAAATAGTGAAAGCATCAGCAACCAAAATCCCAACATACATTTCTTGAGGATCTCTAGGAAACATTCTAAAAGAATAAATGCCTGTGCAGGTACCAAGTTTGGTTTATACATCACTCTAATCTCAAAACCTAGGACAGTGCCTAGTACAAGGTTGATGCCTACATAAATAATATGAAGCACTCTGAAAAAGTAGAAATTACCAGGAACAAGTTGCCATATGCAATGTTAAGATATGTTTAAAGTGATAGTGTGGTAAGGATGAGACCAATGAGATAACAAGGAATCCAGAAAAAGACAAGCATATATTAGAATTTAGTATATGACAAGGGTAGCAATTCAATTGTCTGAGGGAAAAACAAACTTGCCTATGAGTTAGCAATTTGGAAAATAAGCTAGATTTATATTTTATTTTATATATCAATTCTAATTACAGATTTATCAAAAAATTAAAGTACTGAAAGACACCAAAAGTTTATTTTTTTGATCTAGTAGTTGAGAAGGTGTTTCTATCATGACACAGGTTTAAGTTCTATCTAGTAAAATACAGCTTTATAGTCTCAAAACAAATAGGTTGGAAATTGGCTTGAATAGCTTTCACTGGACAAAGAAGGCAAAATTTGTGTATCGAGGATATAACAGCTGGAAGTGATGGTGCACACTTGTAACCCCAGTTAGTAGGCTAGGGAGGAGGCTGCAAGTTTGAGGCCAGCCTGGGTACCTTAGTGAGACACTGTTATAAAATAAAATTTTAAAAAGGACTGAGGATGTAGAAAGAGGAAGGACTGAAGTGCCTCAAATATGTTCCAATTTCTAAGTTAGTTCATAATGATATTACAAAAAAAAACAAACCTCATGGTAATCTTTGGAGAGCATAAACAACTCATTACTATGAAAACTAATAAATGAAAGCAGTAAGCATCTATTTTGCGTTTTGTTTTTGGTACCCGGAATAGAACTCAGGACTTTGTGCTTGCGAGGCAGATGTGGTGCAACTGAGCTAAATCTTCTGCCCTATTTTGCCTTTCTTGTAGGGACTATTTCTTAAGTGAAACCAAGTATTTGATAAAAATGAAACTTGTATTTTACAACCTGTAATGAAAGAATGTTCTAGGCAATGATTATCAGTGTCTATTTACACCAACAAAAAAAGACAAGGAGGTATATATATGTCTTAATGGAAGAACATAATACTATTTCTAAAGTTGTCTTCATAAAATCAAAACAAATCAAATACCTGAGTCGAACTACTAATGTACATAAAATACAGGGTCAGAGTACTGTGCTAAACAATATCAGCAAAAATCCAGATTGTGATGCTTTACAGGACAAATTATCTGGTTTTTCCAACAAAAACATTGTGAGGAAAAAAATTATGAGAAATGGAGGGGTATCCTATAGATTATAAGGGACTTTCCAACAGTTGGCAACATTTGAACCTTGGATTCCAAATCAAGCTCTAAACAAAAGGTCAATGGAAAAATGTAAACATTAACTAGATATTTGAAAAATTCACAATGTTAAAGTGAATCAGTGGTTTTCCAGAGTTATGCAGTAGTGGTGTGGTGATTACATTTAAAGAACTGAATTCAAAATACAGAAAGATTGTGTAAAGAGTAGTCCTATCATATGGCTTAAATGCATATTCAAAAGTTACGTTTAATTATGTGAAAGCATTCTGGAGCTCTTGTATATAGTCAGCTAATTTAACTTTAAATATTAAGCACTTTTCAATAATTTATCAGTGAAAAATATTTTTATCTCTACATCTACTGGAAACAAAGTTTGTAAGTAATATATATATTTTTTGGTACTGAGGATTGAACTCGGGTCCTTGCACTTGTGCAGTAGGCGGCAAAACCACTGAGCTAAATCCCTGGCCCTTTAACTAATATTTATATATATATATTTTTTTTGTACCGGGGATTAAACTCGGGTCCTTGTGCTTGCGAGGCAGGCAGCGGAACCACTGAGCTAAATCCCCGGCCCAACTTTAACTAATATTTTTGATGTGATATTAAAGAAGTTTGAACTTTGCCACTTAGTGGACAATGGCTATGAGATTTTTTTCACCTAGAAATTAAATATGAAAAATAAAAGCTATCATTCTCTTCATGTCCATGTTCCTCACTATCCTAACCCTAAACCTCTGTTTTCTAGCCATATCCGGTCCTTTGTAACTCCTGTGCTTACACTTGCTATTGTGACTGGAATTATTTTTTGCATAGAAAACTCTTATTCATTCTTTAGGATCCAATTCAAATGTGATGTCTACAGTGAAACTTTCCCAACCACTCCAGAGTTGCATTAATTGTTCACTACACTGCCAATAGCACTATGAAACTATCTTTTTACAGCACTTATTTACACTGCAATTTATTGCTTTGGGAGTGCCCCTAAGGTTTGGGAATGATCTTTTGGTTTCTATCTCCTAGCACAAGCACCCCTCTAAAAGGGTGCTCAAAAAAAGTTGCAGACTCAAACTGAATTTATTGATGATGCAATACCTAAAAGCTATGGCTTAAAAAAAACGACAAGTTCTAAAAAGTCTCACTGAATCTCTCTTATTCAGCAAAAATAAAGAAAAGATGTATCATCAAATTATATAACACTAATCCTATTCAGACAGGAAACTGGGTTGTACATTTAGATTCATTACTTCTTCCAGAATTTTTTTCTTGATGTACTTAAAAACTTCATCTAAGTAGTTTCTCTTGCATTTTTTTTTGAATTAATAAACAGTTTTAGCAGACTAGTCCATCCATAGTGTGGTACTATTTGCCAGTGGAAAACAAAACAAAACCTCTAAACAAATGGAAAGAGTAAAATTGACATCAGTGAAGAAAGTTTCAAATTCACTTATAACATACGGTAAGAAAACAAACAGTTAAGGGTTGGGGATATACAGCTCAGTGTAGAGCACTTGCCTAGCATGCACCAGGCTAGAGGGCAGGAAGGGAGGTGATCAATTTAATGAATCAAAGAAATCAGAGACAACCTAAAGAACTTTGATAGATTTTACATTATAATCAAGAACACAAACATGTATCTTATACATATATAACTGAAAACAATACTTACCCTTACTAACATGATGGAATCTGTATTTTATTCATTTCCATTGAAAAGAAAAACAAAAAACCACTGGTCAAGATGCACTAAAATGAATTCATGTCCCTAGTACTGGGTTGAGACTTAAAGTTTGATAGCCACTGTACTACAGACATTTTGTATACTACCAACTACATATTTAGGCTAAGGTGATAGTTCACAATTATAAAACTAATTTGTATATGAAGTGTACAATGAAATACAACCTCTATGATAAAATCATGGATTTATATTTAGTATAAATGTTAAAAGATGTGGAATTAGAATATTTGGTATCTAAGAAATGAAAAATATTCTATTAAGACAAGTATCTTAGTCTTAGAGCTCTAAAAAACTGGCCCAGAGCAAAGGGACTGGCTATGTTAATATTAAAAAACTAGGATTTTATTTTAATCAACATTCTTAAGTTTTCCTTCAAGTCCAAAATGCTTTAAGAAGTTCAGTCTACCTGCTACTCACCTTTGTTATTAAATGGTGACATGGTATGGCTTTAAAAATAATTTTCATACAGTAAACATTATAACACAGATTTAAGACAAGTCATTCTCTTTCTAACAGATTATTTGGGAGGTTCTACTATACAGTAATTCCACAGATGCCTCTAAGTTCAATTTTCTTTTAATAGCTCACTTTGTCAAAGCAAATATATTAATTCTTAAATGATTTTTATTAAAAACTAATGCTGAACCATATCCTTTAATAAACTGCCATTAAGCAATGAAATTCTTTCAATGTAGCTTAAAGTGCCACTGGATCCACATAAACGTAATTTCTAACATAAAACATTTTTGATAAAAAGTGGTTTCAAAAGAAAAACTTCACAAAACTGTAGATGACAGAAATTGAAATATGAAAGCATTCTAAGACAAAGAATACTTTTGGAAATCAAATAAAACTGCCATTTACTTTTTACAAGACTGCCACAGACACATGAAGTTCTGGCCAGGTTTTCTCATTGAGTCTGCATGTTGACTGGATGCACTGAATGGAGCAGGCTGAGAACTGTTAGGCTGGCCCTGCACTTGTACAGCTGGTGAAGGTGGCATAGGAGTGTTCTGTGAAAAAGCACAAACACAGAGTTTGTGACATGATACTGAAAAATAGTAATTATTTTATAGTACAATCATAAGTTTGATTACAACATTCATTTCTAACATGAAATTTACACTTTGTAACTGAAAGCTAATGATTATCTTTTTAAAAAGTTGATTATTTTTACAAAAATATTTAGAAAGTATGATTCTTTTATTTAATATGGAACCACGGAGGCAAGATGATGCATTGCTGTCACCATTATCGAATATATACATTCATCCAGGTATCTGTGGGGGACTGGTTCCAGGATCCCCATATACATCAGTATATGCGATGCTCAGTCTCATAAAATGGCAAAATGATTGCATGTAACCTATGTGTAGCTTCTTGTATATTTAAATTATTTTTACATTACTTACAATACTTAAAACAATGTAAATAATATGTAAATAGTACACTATACTGTTTAGGAAATAATGACAAGGAAAAAAGTACATGTTTAGTACACATGCATTTCTTCAACATTTTTGATCCAAAGTTGATTAAATGCATGGATATAGAGCCCACAGACATGGAGGGCAGATTGTATTATTAAAATTAATATTTTTAGGTAGGAGTAACCCAATTATATATTTAATAAAAATATACTTAAGCATAACCAGCTGATTTGTCTGTTCTTCACAACAACCAATCAACTACAAATTATTATTTCTTGAGTAGTATTTCCATTTAGATTTTTTTTCTTGATACCGGGGATTGAACTCAGGACCTTGAGCTTGAGGGGCAGGAGCAGCACCACTGAGCTAAATCCCTGGCCCTCCATTTAGATTTGTAAAGAATATAAAACAATATATGGTAAAAAGCAAAGAAAATTTCAGATAACAGTTGATATAACCATGGAGTATCATAAATATTAACTAATTTGCAGTAAAATGTTTAATAATTTTAGTCTTTGATGTTGTTCAGTTGTAACTGTTGATAGTAGTGAAATGATTCTAACTGTAAGCAAAATGTCTTTTTTTTGTTTTTGGTACCAGGGATCGAACTCGGGTCCTCAAGCTTGCAAGGCAGGCGACAGAACCACTGAGCTAAATCCCCAGCCCAAAATGTCTTTTAAATAACCCCATATTTTTTTCTTCTGTATCACATCCTTTTCTCTCTGCAAAACACTAACAAATTAAATTTAATATAGCTTAAAATAATTTTAGGCAATACATTTTTCTTAAAATACCACAAAGGGGAAAAATACTGGGTTTCTTATAGAAATGGTAGCATACAATTTTCAAGCATTGTGTAAGACAAGAAAATTTTGGGAATTATTGAGTATACTGGGTCATTATAAAACTGCTGAGAATCTCAGAATAAAAACAATAATTAAAAGACAAAACATATAAGGTTATATTACACAAATGAAAGGACAAAATGCTGAAAGAAGATCAGAAATGAGAGTTACAAGATCTTTTGAGTTCTAACCAGTGTGAACAATCTAATTTAAGGATGTATTGAAGCTGTTCGGTTTTTACCCTTAAATTTTACCATAGTTAGTGGGAAAACATACACATGCATGAAAAACATTGTAGGAGCATGTAGATAGATGTTATTGTGATAACAGAGAAATCCAAAGGGAAACTGAATACGTAAGAAAGAGATGTTAGATGATGATGAATTCAATTTGGGGAAAATGAGAGATGAAGAAAAAATATCTATCAATAGAAATCAGTAATAGAAACACAGATCTGAGTCTCTGCATATTTTTAAAGCCGTAAAATTGGAGATGGTAAGAAAGCAGACAGAAGAAAAAAAGGGTCAAAGAAAAAGAAAGAAAAAGGGAAAGGGGACATACCAGAATACTTATTTAAAAAAATAAAAAACTAGTTAAAACTTGACATGAAAATACTGCATTAAAAACCAAGGAGATTCTAATTATTGGCAGTAACAAAGAATATCAGTTCTGATCAAATCTAAATCTTATATTATTAAAATGCCACATTTCTCCTACTCAGTACGTACTAGATATTGAACTCAGGGCCTTACACATGATTGGCAAGCACTCTAATGTTGAGCTACATCCCAGACCTTTCTTTTTGTGACAGGGTCCTGCTAAGTTTCCCAGGTTGTCCTCAAACTTGCAAACCTTGTGTCTCAGCCTCTTGAGTAGGTAAGACTACAGGTGTCCACCGGAGAGGGTATATGGCTCAGAACTTTAAAGGATGAACTTGTTAATGGTGTCAATTTCCTCTGAGTGAAACTTCTGTTTCTCTATACTGATTATCATTTCAATTAGGTCTTTTTTTTTTTTTGGTACTGGGGATCGAACTCGGGTCCTTGTGCTTGCAGGGCAGGTGGCGGAACCACTGAGCTAAATCCCCGGCTCTTAATTAGGTATTTTATTGCCTAACCTGTCCTATATTTGTAAATTAGTTTTAATTTTATTTTTGTAAGTGCTAACAAACTTTAATCTGATTTTCTTCCTTGGTGGAACTTTTATTGGTATCACAGAAAATTTAGCACAGGGTATTTTTTTTTTTTTTTTTTTGGTACCAGGGATCGAACTTGGAACCTTGCAGTTGCGAGGCAGGCACCGGAAGCACTGAGCTAAATCCCTGGTCCTATCATACGGTATTTTAATCTCAAATGTTTATTTATTTATTTTTGGTACCGGGGATCCAACTTGGGACCTTGAGCTTGCGAGGCAGGCAGCAGAACCACTGAGCTAAATCCTGGGCTTTAATCTCAAATGTTAACAAAGGATGTATCAAGAATGACTAAAGTTAATCTGCTAAATTAAGAATGAATAAAGGCATATTAACTAAAGGCAATGTGTAGAAACTTTTGATATCCTAATTCAAACAAGCTATATTTTTTAAAGATAACTGAGGAAACATTGAAGATAAATTGGGTATCAGGTAATATTAAGAAATTTCAGGGCCGGGGATTTAGCTCAGTGGTTTCGTCACCTGCTGCGCAAGCGCAAGGAGCCAAGTTCGATCCCCGGTACCAAAAAAAAAAAAAGAAAAGAAATTGCTACTTTTACCAGGCGTGGGGGCTCACACCTGTGATCTCGTCTAGTCTGAAGTCTGAAGAAAAAGGATCACAAGTTTGAGGCACCCTGGACAATTTAGTGAGACCCTATCTCAAAATAAGATTTTAAAAAGGTGTGGGGATGTATCTCAGTGGTAGATCACTTGCCTAGCATGTGTGAGGTCCTGGGTTCAATTCCTAGTACTGCATTGAAAGAAAGAAAAAGAACTCCTTTGGTGAGATAAAATTTTATATTGTAGTTTTATGTATGTATTCAAAACTCTGTTAAGAGTTGTTAGAGGCAGTTATATACAGTGAAATGAAATAATGCTTGGGACTTGCTTGAAAGTAATCCAGGAAAAACAACCGATAGTGGTAGGGAATAGATTAAATAAGAATAGTAAAATGCTGATAACATTTAAAAATAGGTGATAGATACAAGGGAGACTTACTGGCTCTATTTTGTAGTATTACATAGTTTTCAAAGTACCAATTAAACCAATCATGTTTTAAGAATTACATCCTTTGCATGAGAATGCAAAATAGATTTTTTCTAAGCTGTGAGTTTATTTTCTCTGAATTTTGGCATTTACTGTGAATTGGCAGAGTATCAGCCATAGCCATAACTTGAACATAAGTGAAGAAGTAGGTTATGCATGTTTTTCTGAATGATCAGCTGTTAAAGAATATTCTGTATCACTGCTCTATTCTAATTAGGGAAAGCTAGCTAATTTTTCATATTACTTTTTGTAATCAAAGTAGAAAAGGTACAACTTCAATGAGACCAGAAATGTAAAATTATATAAAGGATATGAAACAATCCTGTGACTTCTTGTGTGATGTAAAATTAACTGTTACTGAGTATAGCAATTTTATATTTGGAAAAAATACTGCTCTTTTTGTTAAAATAAATTATAATCTTGCCTTTTCATCTTTTTAAAAAAATGGCTAAATTCTAGAACAGAGATAATACTTTGATTGGATGCTTTTAAATCTCTACTTATTACTGAATAGGACTAAAATCTTAACATTTCAGTCTGTGTCAGAAAAGCCACAAAGCTGTAACCTATTATCCTTAAAAAAAAAAACTCTTTGCAATAATGAAATATCATGTTCCAGTGTAGTGCACATTTTGAAAGCCATTTACAGAATGGAGCCAGTTGAGGTAAATTGGATGGTGAATAAATCAGACACCAAGACACCTAAAGCCAACCCAAGTAATTGGTAAACTGTATTCCAAAGAAGAGGAAAGTAAGGAAAGATACCTTCAAAACTTTAAAGGAAGCAAGAATTAGATTTATTCTACAAGTGATGTAAAAGACATTATATTTAGTCTAAATGTACACATTTACAGAACAGCACTGAGATAATCAAAATCACTGAAATAAAGGTTTTATCTGTGTGGGCAAGTCAGTTCAACTCTTAAAACTAAGGACTTCGGACAATATACTAAGACTTGTTCAGCTCTAATAGTCCCTTGTTTTCTTAAAAACTATAGGTTGAGCATCACTAATCCAAAAATCTGTAATTTGGAATGTTCCAAAATCTGAAACTTTTCTAGGGCAGACATAATGTCACAAGTACAAAATTCCACACTGTGAGAATTTATTTCATGAACAAAATTATTTAAAATATTGTACAAAATTACCTGCAGGCTATGTGCATATGAAACATAAATGAATTTTATATTTAGAATTGGACCCTATCCCCAATATGTCTGATTATGTCTATGTAAATATTTTACATTCTGGGAAAAGTCCAAAATTTCTATTACTTTTGGGTCCCAATCATTTCTGATGATGGATACTCAAATCTCCACCATGTTTTTCCTCTTAATAAGTGTAAATCTAGATAATGAATATACACCAAGCCTATTTTGTAAGAACATACAGAAAAAGAAACAAAGAAGTTATGTTTAGTGGCAACACCTTCCATAGTTTTTACAATGTGCTCTACAAATCTGAACAAGAAATTCTTAAAAAACACTGAAGTGATATTCTTGAGGCTTTTGCTAAAATACCTTCTATGCTAATGATTACATGGTGCCCACTTGATCTGCCTTCTGATGGGCTGGACAAATTTCTCAAGCTTATTATCAAAAAAAGGAAGGGATCAGAAAGACCAATATTCAGTATTACATAAAACCACATCAGGAGTCTTTCCTACTTGAAGAACAGGAAGTAAGGCAAGGTGTACATAAAATGCCTTAAGCAGGCACATCCTTAAGCAAGTTTTTTTATCAAATTATTTTTATATGCAAGATTCTGACAAGTTATCAGATCACGAGATTCAGATATAAGTATGTTCGGTATGTGTTTCACATGATACTAAATAAACTCTTCAGGTAATTATGTCATTTTTTAATTCATTTTTGCTTTTTAGTAAAAGATGTAATGGAAAAATACAGTGAATGTTTAAAGAAACTTTATTATAGTAAAAGACACATTGTCAAAAATATCCCTCAAATTACTTCCCCTTACTTTGAACACACTTATCCCATCATTCTTGTCACTTTCAGTAGCTGTTCTGGAAGACCTCTTTCATGAGTATCTTTAGTTGTGCTGTTGTGCTGCCCTGATGTTGTAAACCCAATCAAAATGTTTACCTTTCCTGGTTATTCTGACTTTGGGGAAGAGCCAGAAGTTGCACGGTGTCAGATCTGGTGAATAAAGTAGATGAGGACGCACTGTAATGTTTTTATAAGCCTGCCTTTCCCTTGGATGACACAGAGCAGCAGCATTCACTGTGTTTCTGAACATACCTCGTTAAGATATGAAGAAAGAGGACTTCCAGAACTGCTTCAGAAAAAACAAGAACAATGAGAAAAATGTGTTCAAAGCAAGGGAGAGTATGTTGAGGGGGACTAATGGCAATTTGTCTTTTTGGTACCAGGGATAAACTCGGGTCCTTGCATTTGGAGAGCAGGCGGCAGAAGAACCACTGAGCTAAATCCCTGTCCAGCAATTTGTCTTTTATTGTAATATTTTTAAATGTACACATTCACCATATTTGTTGATGACACATTGTATGTCAATCTAGTTTTTTGGCTCCAGGTATCAATTCATGAATACTGGACAGGACATCTGGAGGACAGGACATCTAGAACTGATATCCTGTAAGTTGCATTTGAACTTACAAATAGAGTTAAAATAAGCAGTTACAAAAAAGGAAATTTACCTTGAAGTAGACAAAAAAAAATTTCTTTTAAGACGGAGTCTTGCTATACAGTTTTGGCCAGCCTTGAACTCACTATGTATCCCAGGCTGGCCTCAAACTCACAGTCTTGCCTCAGCCTCTCGAGTGCTGGGATTAAAGGCATGTACCACCATGACTGGCTTTATTTTGTATGTATATAAATGCCCAGTTAAATACTATTTAAATATACAGTCTTTAATTGTACCATTACTGTCATATATATTCTTCTTTTACTTGTTGCTATATTTTCTATAATGAAATTAGTAGCTGATTAGCAGAGGCAGGAAGGAACAAAATCAGTAAGAAAATAAAGGTATTAGGAAGGATTACATATTAGCTTTTTTCCAGAAGGAAAAGCTTTCCCTGCAGCTTTCTATCCCTAAGCATTTTACAAGTCTAGAAGTTCCTTCCTGAAAACCAATTCTTCCTTAGAATCCCTAGAATCTCTTGAAATGGTGGGAATAATATGTTTGGGTGAAAAATCACATTTGAAATCCTCTATTTCAGAATCCTTTAATCTACCAATTTAAATTATGAATAAAATGGTGTTAAACTAAAGTCTAAAATGTTAAATAGAGTATGTAAAGAAACTTAAAGAATCTGGACAACAATGGAAATTGACTTTCCAATAGCAAGCTCTTAAAAAGGACTAATGGACTTTTCAAAAAATTTTTATAATACTATCTTGAACAGTTGACTTTTTGGTCTGTTCCATATATCTAGCCCATGAATATCATTAATCTTATATATTAATCTAAAATATGCTTGCTCCATTGGTAAATGCCCAACAATATAACAGGCATCATACTAAGTGCTATACATAAGGATCCTGGATTTTCATGTTCACAGACACTATTCATGTTACACCTTTTTCCTTGCAAAGTTTTAAATTTCTGCATGCCAACCAAATAGCAATTTTTCAAATAATGTAGATTTTTTTCCCTTGTGGTGCTGAGACTGAACAGAGCTTCATGCATACCAGAATGTAGCTATCTTAAAGAACGTAAGTGGAGAGGGTGCACAGAAGTTTAAGACAGATTATTTCATGTTAGAAATAAAATATACTCATTTTAATGACCTATACATGACTACTGTGCTAAGTAGTTTTAGCATTAAAATGACCATTTAGTAGTTCTTCCTATAACACGATACTCCAAATAATCAAAATGTGAGACAAAAAGGGCTTCCTAGAATTTTACAGAGAAATCTTCTAGTCTAGTGGAGAAAATAAAGGTTAATGAGATAAGAGCATTACTTTTGGTTTCAAATATGCCTAAGTTTCAGTCCTGGTAACTAACTTGCGTCAACTGGTAACCACCTTGCGTCAACTGGTAACCTCAGGTAGGTTATTTAACATCTTCATTTCTCACCTCTAAAATGGTGATAACAATTCTTACCTAATAGGACTATTGTGAGGATTAAATGAGAATATGCTTCAGTATAAGGTCCCTAGCACAGGTCCCAATCTTAGCTAGTATTCTTGTTCATTCTTTGTTATTGAGATATTAATATTGAATATAACCACACTGGAAGATTAAGGACACACAAAATGAGGGTTAATGAAATAATTCCATAGAAATGGAGTTTTTCTCTGTTTTGGCTTGGTCTATTATAACTAGAGATTTAGGAAGAAAAAACAGAGGCATATAATCAGGAGGAAGTGAAAAATTATTAAATATAAGAAAAACACAAAAAACAATTATTTGAATGTCTACTATGTATTCAGCATTGCACTAGTTAAGTGAAAAACACCTTGGGAATGCTATACAAAAACGATTTAGTATTTTCTACCAATCATTTATTATTGCTATGCATATTGCATCTACTAGATAATGTACAATTTAGTCACTGTAACTAGATGGTACAAACATATAAATTAAAAATCCCATTATGCCCAGAGCTGCACAGTCCAACTTTATCCACTCACACAAAGAAAGATACATATTGTGGAAGAACTGGTCTGGAGCAAGGGACTTTTCTTTTTTGTTGTTCTATATTTTATTTTGCTATCATCAATACACAGCTATGACACTAATGCCAATGATGTTCACAGTTCTGCTGTCATCATTACAAGCATGAAAGCCCAAGCCAGAACACTAGCAGAGTTGGCAAGTCACAGAAAGATGTGGCTGTGCACTAATTGGTAAAGACAGAGTGATACAGAAGGGATTCAGAAAACAGGTGATAGTAACTGCTAGGGGAAATCTATGGTTTCAGTAAAAAGATCATGTAAAATTGGATCCTCAATTCAGTAGAATGGATCCTAGAAAATACTTTCATTTACTAATAGGGCATGCATAGATGGGATAGGAGTTAAAAAGGGAATAACAGAAACATGACAGTACAGCCAAAGAATGTGAAATACAAAAATATTGGAATATCTGAAACAAAATGCAATTAAGAATACTTCTTAAATATAAAAGAAACCTGGGCCGGGGATTTAGCTCAGTGGTTCCGCTGCCTGCCTTGCAAGCACAAGGTCCTGAGTTTGATCCCCGGTACCAAAAAAAGAATAAAATAAAATAAAAATAAAAGAAACCAATGCATAAATGTATTAATATATTTAAGGGTCGGGGATTTAGCTCAGTGGCACTGTGCCTGCATCACAAGTGCAAGGTCCTGAGTTTGATCCCTGGTACCAAAAAAACCCAAAAAGTTCTTATTGGATTCATTCTTTTTACCAAAAGACTATTTAAAGGGTCATAAATGCACAACCAAAATCAAATACAGAAATCTCTTTTGCAAAAATCTTAGGAAGTCTCCATTACCACCCACAATAAACTCAAAAGGAGACTAAGACACATTTTTATATTTTTAAAAAATGTTAGATAAGTAACTGTTGTTATATAAAGAGAGAATTACTAATTTGGGACAACAAAACTAATAAATTCTTTATATCATATGTTAATGACTGAAAACTGTTTAAGGTTATGAAACTAAAGAAAAAGCAGGTTAGCCTGAGTACAGATAAGTTGAAACAATAACTTTTCAAGGTGGGACGTGGAAGAACAGTGTTTCCCCCTAAAATCATACAGTACTTATAAATCAGAGTATTATGCTAAGAGAAATATGACAGCAGACTGACTTACCTGTGGGACCACATTCTGTATGTATGTTGGTGGATGCTGTTGCTTTTGCTGAACAGCACTTTCTATTGCTACTTTAGCTACAGTGCTTGGATCTGCTCCTGCTGGCACAGCAACCATTGTTGCACTACAGCCAGCATTGTTGGGGTCGCTGATTGTAACAATTCTAACTCCTACTTTATTTGGAATTCCTGTGACTGTTTCCCTATCATTATCCTCTGCTGGCCTCTTTACAGTTTTGCATTCTGCTGTGCCATTTGTAGACCGAACATCAGATGATAGGGCAGGAGAATGGGAAACTCTTGATCCTGAGTGGGAAACTGCTATGATTTGATGCCCCTGTATAACAGAGGTTGTAGAATGTGGTGAGACAACTACACTTGGGCGTTGCTGAGGCACATCTGAATTCAAACTTGAAGCTAGAGGTCCATTAGGCAAATCAGTACCACTAAATTGTTGCGTTGTCATGTTTGAAGCCTCCTGCATACTGCTCATAGATGGTGAACCACCCAAAGTTAATACAGGTCCATTAGAAATTCTTTCTAGTTGATCACCTTTGGCAGTATCTTGCTGAGCAGCATCCAAAATCCCTTGTGGTTCCACTGGAGATATCTCACCATTTCCTACGTGATTGGAAGTTTTGTGATTTGGAATGTTTTTGCTTAAATGAGAACCATCTCCTTTATCAAAATCACAGATTCCATTAACTAGGGGTTTTTTCAAATCACTTTTGATATCCTGCACATCCATTTGTTCTAAGTTCAGTTTTCCAGAAGCTCCATTCTCACCTAATTCTAATGATGGCCCATTACTGATTAGTGAGCACTGATTAGCCTCACTTTGAATTTTCCCTGAGTTTGAAGGAGGTAGACTTGAGTCACTGTACTTTCTCCCATTTAAAAGACTTCCCATCTGCATTTCACTTTCCTTGGTATCCCCATTGCTGGTGTTTGTAGATCCACGTCGACAGGAAGGGTTCTCCATAACTTCAATTTTACGTTCATGAACATGTAAACCTGTTGCTTCTTTTGCTTCCTCCTCCTTTTGGCAAATTATTTTATCACCTTTGAATGGGGGAGTAGCAGTACTACATGATGATTGTCCAGCTGGAGTAGTCTGAGTGGCTGGAAGTGTTTGCACCTGAAGTCCAACTCCTGCCTGCGTTCCGCCCATAGTAATTCCTGCTGGAGCAATGAGCTGAGTTGCATTTCCCTGACTCACAGTTGCAGTTGCAAAGCTTGTATTTGGCACAACTGTTATGGTTACCTGGTTGCCAGAAGTCCCTTGGAAAATGGTTGCTGGGCTGTTTGAGATCAGTGGGCCTGGTAGTATTTGTAAGTTCGAGATGGGCACAGTTTGTACTCCCCCTGTGGGTGGCATTGCACTTTGGACCAACTGAACATTTTGCTGCCCAACCAACAGCTGCTGAGGTGGAGTTTGCCCTTGCACTCCAAAACCACCTGTTTGGTTATTGGCCACCTGATAGACCACCTGAGGGCTAGGAGCTCTAGCATTATTAGGGGGAGGAATCTGTGGAGCTGGGAGAATAAGCTTACCACCTGGAGTCGAAGGGCCACGCTTTGGAAGCAGCAACTGTTTTATCAGACTTGACTCACCAGAAGCAGGCTGGCTAACTCCTGTACTTGTTGGTGGAGGCTGAGCCTGCATCTGTACTTGTTGTGACTGCTGAACTTGTACCTGTACCTGGTGTGATGGGGGTGCTGGTGAATGCTGCTGTTGTTGCTGCCTTTTCACAGATAGCATCTGACTGACAGTAGGAGGTGGTCCCTGTGATTGAGGAGTGGAAGAAGATGGCATGGCAGTAGGGACTTGGTTATTAGTAGCTGGGGCAGGTGATGGTGAAGATGATGGAGTTATGTTTGGTTGTCCAGTTAGCTGAACTGTCTGACCAGCTGGAAGAGCTGCTGGATTAGCAAGAACAATTTGGTGAATGGCTGGTGCATAAGTCTGACCTTGTTGAGCTGGCTGGCTTACAATCACTACACTTTGTTGGGTTGGCTGCTGTGGTTGTTGAATAGGCTGCTGTACCACTGTTGATGAAACTTGCTGAGAAGGGAGAGGTTTTGGTGCAATGTTCTGAAACCCTACTCTTGAGGGTTGTGGACTTGGGACACCAGCAATGGTAACCATTTGTCCTGTAGCTACCTGAAAATTCTGTACTGAATTTGCTGAGACAATATTGGACGCAGAAGTTGTTACATACTGTGGGGGTGCTATGATAACAGTGTCTTGTGGCTGGCTACCCACTGATGTCTGTTGAGATGAAGTTTGCACAGGTTGGGGTGATGTGATTAGTTGCTGACCCTGTGAAACTGTAGAAGTACAAGCTGGTATGTTCTGTACTCTGCCAAATATATGACTCTGTGGGACAGCCTGTTGAATTACTGTAACAGGAGTGCCTGAAGGTATCTGTCCTGGTACCACTGTATGTAATGGAGACGGCTGTGGAATTACAGATGGATGGTGAAGCAATGTCTGAGAATTCACGACTGTAACAGGTTGTGGGCCTGTACTATGGTTCTGAACCCCAGAACTCTGTGCAGGTCCTCCTCCAACAGCAATACTAACAGGAACTGCTGTCTGGGGTATGGAATTTTGTATTACTGTAGCTTTTACAACTTCACAAGGAACTGGAGGTTTATTTTGAATGACAGTCACTGGAGCATTTTGTTGCTGGTGGGTGTGAACTGAAGGATTTGGTGGAATTCTTGAAACAGTCGGTGCCACAGTATGAATACCTTGTACTGGAAAAGACATTTGTGTTGCGGTCAAATTTGAAGATTGGTTGGTAACAGGAGTCCTCTGAAAATGATTTCCTACAGTCTGTGATCCAAGAGGGATTCCTAAAAATAAAAATTTCAAATGAAATGACTGAAAAATGCAAATAGGAATTATTTTACTTAGTATAAGAGAAAACAATTTTAGGAAATTAACATCCAACAACATTGAACCATATGAATATGATAGAGGCCAATTTCATCAGTTTTATATTAGTAACAAGTAAAACAAAAACATTAATACCTACCTGCAGGTGAGGGAGTTGGAGATACATCAGGAACAGAATCAACACGAACAACAGGAGTAGAAACTGGTTGCTGCTGATAGTACATCTGAATGGGAAGTGGTATAGCCCTCCGTTTCACTCCAACCACATGAATATGTGCCTGCCCGCTGTTACTAGAATCCTCTACTCTCTTCACTGTATGATTTGGAAAGACTGTTCTGTAAAGTAATACAAACTCAGTTAGTTATGATGACTATGACACTAGCAAAAAACAAGGACTTCTAACAATGTTTGTATGAACAGTGGCCATATATTCATTGCTACTTATATATGAAACAGTACTTCTATTTTGCAAAGGTGAGAAGCAAAGAAATACAGAAGAGTAACAAGTTCCCTCCAGTTCGAACCACCAAGGTACATGTGTGACTGTCCCATCAGGTAGGTGGCTTGTACCACTGGTGATATAAGTGGTTCAGTCATGCATGTACCACTGGTAGTTCAACCTGCCTGGCAGTGAGATATACAAATTATGGCACCATCATGAATGTGTCAATCCTCCAATTTAAGAAGTTATTAATTATCAACTGTGTTGCTGAGAGTGTTCCTTTTGCCCACTCCCTCCCTCCCTCCCTTCACTCCTTTCCCCTTCCTTCCTTTTAAAAATTTTGTTTTATTTTTCCTTGTACTAAGGACTGAACTCAGAGTATCCGAACTGAGCTACATTCTCAGGCCTTTTTATTTATTCATTTAACTTTGAGACAAGTTCCCAATAAGCGGCCCAGGATAGCCCTGAACTTGTGGTAATCTTGCTTATACCTCCTAGAGTGTTGGGATTACAGGTATGCACCGCTACATCTGGTTTACAGTCTCACTGAACTTTAAGTGATGCCTACTCCTAATATAACTAATTTAAAAATACCATTATCAAAAAGCCTTAATATCTCAAGCTATAGTATTAATTATAGACTATTATTCAAGATTTAAAACATTTAGTCTTTGAATTGTAAAAGTTGACAGAAATAAAAAAAGAAATGGCTTTTATTTAAAGATCTATGCATCCTACCTAAGACATTTATAAAATCCAGTTGATGTGAGGATTCCACCACGAGCTAATTTACTACAAGTAGAGAGGTATTCAGAATACATTTCTGCTCGAGAGACAGAACAATCTGGATTTACTTCAAAATGAGCATTTAGCCTAAGAGAAGACAAATAAAAACATTATACAGTACATTCCATATTTAAATATACCTCAACTATTTGAAAGCAATGTGTTATAAACCAGTAATTACATTAACTAATCAAGTTTTACTACCTCATTATGTTACTAACAAAAATACAAGTTGTGTTTTAGGTAGAGTCAATCAAAAAAGAGATTAATGGGCCAGGGATTTAGCTCAGTAGTTCTGCTGCCTGCCTCACAAGCCAAGGTCGAGAGTTCAATCCCCGGCATCAAAAAAAAAAGAGATTAACTACTTAATGATACTTATTGTAGTGCTAAAAATATCAAAAATTAATATGGAAACTATGTTCACAACCCAGCAAGAGCAGGGTTGTTCTGCTGGTGATAAATGTTTTCTAAGAAATGGTTTTATTTATTATCTACTTGGTTTCCTATAATAAGCATAATGTAACCAGTTCCTAATTTTGAGTTATATGCATCGGAATTGAGGAAAATAGTGGGAAAACTGAACTAAGGTTAAACTTTTCTTGGTTCGTGGATTAAATTTCTTCAGAAAAACTTTAACAAAAATTTTCAACTACTCCCTACAATGATACTTCCTCTGTTGTACATTCCCACTTCCTCATGTCAAAACGCTTGTTTCTATTTGCTAATTCATTATAAACCAATTCAAACTTCAGTTGTCTTTTTCTCAAAGTGACTTCTAGAAAACAGGATGTAAAAAGAATTACATGTACCAACTCCCCACAACAAATGTAATCACTACATAGTCCAAACATGTACTAAGAAAAATTAAAATTAAAAAAAAAACAAAGTGATTTCTATGTATAAGTTAGGATTGAAAAGAGCATAGTTATCCTTATTAGTCTCTCTCCAGAACTCACGCTGAATAACAAGCCAACTTAGCTATTTCTTATGACCTTAACCAAGTAATAATTATGATAAAATAATTCTCTTCCCACTCTGAAGAAGTGCTGCCAGAAATGTCAAAATTGGAGTATGAAATGTAAACATTTTATTGTGGCTGTTACATGTTCTTTCTAACTTTCAAAATCCTTTCTGTACCCAGATTTCAGAAAGACTGTATGGTCTGACTGCAATGTAGAAGGCAAACCTTTCTGAATATTATTAGAAGAGATCCATGAAGTATGAAGGGTTAATGTGTAAGAATAGAAAAGGTGAGAAAAAAGTAAATAATTAAAAAGATGTTTAAAACTATAAAACTGATCTAAGCACAGTAGAGTATGGAGAAAACTGTCATAGGAACAAAGATATGAAAACACCAAAATTATGGGACAGAGTGACAGGAATACGGAATGGGAGACAAACGTTAGAGAATGAGAGAAATGGGTCAAGGAAAGATACTTCGGGAAGTGATAACACGTCAGAATGTGACCTTATGCTACAATCTGTTAATCTTCTAAGCCAAGAGTTTAAATTGTATCATAAATAATATGGAGGCAACTATCCACGAAAAAGCAAAAAATCTCCAAACTCTACAGTTTTCAGAGAGTGGCTGAGATATGACAACTTAATCTGTCTGGGGAAATATTGCTGTCAAGTTGCTATTTCAAGGTAAATATACTGACTCTTCTTTCATGTGATTAATTGTCTTGAATACTCACAAGAAGGAAAAATTATCTATGTTAAGTTTTGCTTTAGATAGAGAAGGGATATTTAACAACAAAACCTAGTTTTATTTTCTTAGTCCAATTCAGTTGTAACAAAATATTAATTTTAGAAGTACTTTGGAATCTAACATTCTCTATAACATAGACAAAATTTCACTAAAAACATTATTTTAAAAAGGTGTAACTTAATAAAATTTTAGTCAGACCATTTTAATTTTGAACATTGCAATGAATATTTTCCTTTGACATTATTACAAAATATAGGTGAAATGATTTGATACTGTCCTTTCCTCATACAAATGACATTCTATACTCTAACTAAAAGGAAATATATAATAAAACATTCTGAAACACTGTTGAATACTTTGTGTTGCTTTTTTCTTTTCAAGGATAAAGCCTTAAAAGAAATAACTACTTACCACTGACAAGCAAACTTTTCACTATCTATTTCCACTATTCCTGGAGGTGGAGCAACATGCTGTGCTACAACTGTTCTGGAAGCTAAAGAAAAAAATACATTAGCTACATCATTTAAAAAAATTTAGTCTCTACATATCATAATTTAGTTCACAGATACTGAACCAATTAATATTCACACTGAATACCTTTTAAAAAGGTATGTGACCAGATGAAAGTATACAAATTTGAGAAAGAAACATATAAATATATAAGATATCATGGAGCACAAAGTAAGCAAGGCACTGTCCTAGATGCTTTAGTTCAGCCTCACAATCACTTAAATAATAACAATCCCATGGATGACTCACCTAGTAAAATAAACGTTTTCCCATGGCCCAGACACTAAATACTTTACACATATCATCTCAAAATCTCTGTGAGGCAGGTATACACGAGAAAATTAAGTCTCAAAGTAATTTAAATAGGCCAGTGTTACACAGCTCAATACATAAGTAAACAAACATCTCTCAGCTTACATAAGCAAAAGGCGTTAGAAATTCTACCTTCACTTCTGAATTTAAAAGATTAATATTAACTTTCTAAGTATCTGGAATAAAATGAATAATAGTTAAACTAAAAGTCCACATTCTAGAAATGATTTTCAGATCCTCGAGGAAGGAAAAAAATGAAAGGGAGAGATCTGTGGCAATCATAGTTTTAAAGTATACTTTTTCTGTTAAAAGACGCAACATACTCCTATAAAAATGTACTGATTACTAATCAAAAGACACATATATATAAAATATGTAAGATTTCTCTTAGGACATATTTTAAAATAATTTTAAAGCCAATATGTAAATGAAGTTAAATGAAGTAAATAATATATTTTCTAAGAACTTGTAAAGATCTGTAGGAGAACACACGCCGAATCAGCCCGCTGCAGACAGGCAGGTCTGTGCACCGCCCTGCCGAGGTCCTGAGTCGCGCCAAAGACACCAAATCACCCCGCTGCAGACAGGCAGCCACCTGCTTCCACACTACAAAGACTCAGAGGACACCAGACCACCAGACCAAGGTACTGAGTCCCACTGCTCCCGGCCCAGAGGTAGGGGCTTCTGAGCCACCATCCCACTGCTCCTGGTCCAGAGGAAGGGGCTTCCCGATCACCATCCCTCCCGCTGCTCCCAGCCCAGAGGAAATGGCTTTTGGGCCACCTTCTGTCCCACTGCTCCTGGCCCAGAGGAAGGGGCTTCCGGGACACCATCCCTCCCACCGTTCCTGGCCCAGAGGAAGGGGTTTCCCGGCCACCATCCCTCCGGCTGCTCCCAGCCCACAGGAAAGGGCTTTTGGGTCAGCATCCCTACTGCTGCTCCCGGCCCCTGCCCCACCTCAACCAGCTCAGAGGAGGTAATCCTTGCAGGCACTAACAGCCCCCCGCCCCAGTTGAAATGAGAAAACACGTAAATAAGTCTCAAAACCAGACTTCCAGATCACCTACAGCAACC
>NW_004624816.1:6382260-6395870 GCF_000247695.1 Heterocephalus glaber
AAAGATCTGTAGGAAAAAAAATCATTTCTACTATGCTACACAAAAGAATAAAACATAAAAATACAATAGAAGATAATATAAAAGTTATGCTGTGACACTAAAATATAAATGAGTCACATATTTATAATTAAAAATCAAGTTATACCACTTCATTTGAGCAGCATTATTTTGAAATTTTAAAAAATATACAGTATGGGGCCAGGGATTTAGCTCAGTGGTTCCACCGCCTGGCCCTCAGGCACAAGGAAACAAATTTGATCCCTGGTACCAAAAATATATATATATATATACAGTATGTACCCATTTTTCATCAGATGCTAGTAATACTTCCTCAGGACTCTCAAACAGAACAAATGCTAATCTGACTAAGCTAGAGATCAATGAAAATAAAAATTATTGGGATGGGAGTACAGCTAAGAAGTAGAGTGAGTGCTTTAGCATGCACAAAGCAAAAGGTTCAATCCCCAGCACTAAAAAAGAAAGTCTCATAAAACTAGCTTTATCACAAGTTCTGCTGCATTTCTCATATGTTGAATGAGGTAAATCTGCAATGCCAAGATTTTCATAAATATGTATTCTAAGCCCATGATAAAAAGGGTTTATAAACACTACTGGTCTTTAAATGAGTAACACTTCAATTTCCCTCACCCAGTAGTCCTCAAAGTATAGTCTCTGGACCTGAAGAATCAGCATCTCACGAGAACTTGCTAGAAATTAAGATTCTCAGATCCCACTTGATTGGGGAACTCAGAGTAATGGAGCCCAGAAATCTATGCTTTAAGTATGCCCATCAGGAGATTATGATGCACTCTCAAGCATTATGCTAAAACTGAACATATTAAGTCTCACAGAATATGTACTATCACTGAACAGGATCCAAGAAGGTTCCAAGAACAGAGATGGGGAACCTCGATTCATTCCACCCATGGGACGGGGTGGAGGTTCTCTGACTCTCACCACAGAAGAATTTGTAGGATGAATCAGTAAGAGGTGTAAAGGGATTTTGTTAGGTAGAATCTTTAAAGTACACACTTAAAGTATGAAGAGGAGAGAACAAGCAAGAGAAATTAAATTACAGTCTGGAGCTTAAATATTCCTGTGTTGTTGGTTGTTAGAATTTGTGAATCTATAGAAGGTTTGGGCTTGGTTTACAGGAAAAGGGTGATGACTCACCCATAGGTAGAAAGATAATGGCTCATTTTACAAGTGAAGGGATGGCCTATCTGTCTATTTTTATGGGGGAGGGAGTTTGAGACAGGGTCTTGCTACCAAAACTGGCCTTAAACTCACTATGAAGCCAAGCCTGGCCTTGAGCTCCTGCCTCAGCCTCTGGATAGCCCATTTCACTGGGAAAGGCAGGGCACAGTCGTGTGTGTGTAGGATGGGTGATTTACAATATTCTACCAGAAAATTATTCTGTGAAACCTTTTATCTGTTCCTCTTAAGATCAGTTTTCTGCCCTTTACCTTATCGATTGAGCTAATTTATAGAGTGATAGTATATTTAAGTATATTTTGGGTGTGATTGGCCTGGCAGAAAAGCATAAACAAGGATGGGGTATAGATATGAATAACCTTGGGTACTGTGTCCTAAAGTACCAGTCTTAAAAGTACAATTTATAAGTTATGATTTTGTCTTCATTCCTACATTCTTTATTTCTTTTATTCTACCTTAGTACCACTAAGTAAAAGAGTAGCAAATGTTATTTATAGTCATATCTTGTTAATATCTTTTCAAAAACTTAAAATGTACTTAGAGACTGGTCAACAAATACCTTCACAAATCAGATACTTGATAATTCTTTGATCTTAACAAAAAAATGGCAAACTCTAGTTATCAGATGATCATTAAAAATAAGTTTTAAAACTTTTTGGATAATTATGAGGATTTCAAAGAGTTAGAAATTCTCCATTTATTAATGTGAACAAGCGTTTCAACTCCTATTTATAAAAGAGAAAATAAGAATAGAATCAACATTGATTATATAGTTTCATTCTAGCAATAAGTAACATTCATGTATAGATACACTGGGATTAAGAGTTTCTAAAGAATTAGGGGAGAAGTCACATTCATATCATTAAGACACACACTTTCAATAATTTTTTCATTTAATATATGATTTTATATAAACTATAAATATATTATATAAAATATAAATATATTTATAAAATATAAATTTACAATTTATAAAAACTTTTTTTTGGAGACAAGGTCATGCTATGTAGTTCAGGCTGGCCTTGAACTCACTATCCCAGGACAGCCTTAAACTAACAGCCTCCAGAGTGCTGGGATTACAGGTGTGTGGCACCAGGCGTGGCCAAAACCTATTCGATATAGAATTAGGAAAACTCTTTTTTTTTTGGTACCGGGGATTGGACTCAGGACCTTGAGCCTGCAAGGCAGGCTCGGTGCCACTGAGCTAAATCCTCAACCCATTAGTAAACTTTTTAATGATAAAATAAATTTTAAAGTGTATAAGGTAACAAAAATTAATAGAAAAATCTTTAACATGTCTATTTGATAGCTCAAAAGTTCTGATGGAGTGATGAATACAAGGCTGTCAAATGTAAAATACATTATGATAAAAATCTGTAGGAATATTAGAATAAATACAAGGTGAACGAGGGATACTATAAAATTTCTGATGTTTAAAAGTTTGTGTGTCTATATCTATCCACATATATTTATCTGTCTATATACTGGGGGAGAGAGAAGTGCTGGGGATTGAACCCAGACCTTGTGCATGTTAAGCACATGCTCTACAACTGCATCTCACCACTAGCCCATGTTTATTTTTTACATTAATGGTATTAGGATTCTAATGATTATAAAGAGCATTTAATTATTTTATAAGTCACTTTAATATACAACTGAAAATATACTCTTTGCAACTACTTAAATTATGAAATTCAAATGTCAACCTAAAAATAGGTAAATAAGGTAAATCAGAAGGTTTCACAGTGATGAAGAGCAAACAGTTTGAAGATGATCATTCTAAATGAGAGCGGTAGTAAGTCACGGGGGAAAATATCAAACTGGGAAGGGTAACTAATCAAATAATTTTAAAGATGTTATTCAGACTGAACATTAGCAGTAATCTCCAGCCCCAAAATTTTGGTTAGTATCATCTCTTTTGATGAATTACAATATAAATAAGCAACAAACTCTCAATGTTTAATTTTGTCCATTTTGGCAAATGATGATTTAAGTTGGGATGAACTCATTTGGTGAGGTCAAAAGAACTGTTGAGATCAAAGGTCAATTACGCAAAAACAGTAGCTATCATCAACATTACCCTTGAACACTCCTGAAATACTATGTCATAGTTCATTGTATTCACTGACATTTTCTATTTCTCTCTCTGTCACTGTCTATGTCTTTTGATCAATTTAATGTTCAGTTTCTTTTCGGATGATAAAAAATACATCCCCACTATTCACATAACTGACAATATGAAATGTTTCATTTTTTTGTCAAAGTTGAGAAGCCATTAGTACTCTAACTGGAGAGTCTCTGGTTATGCATTATCTGACACCCATTGCCTTTGGGTAAATGTTTAGTGAGTATACAGAAAGTGCAAGTTACTTGTTTTGTCTTTTATTATTTGGTCAGTTCTGGCAGGTGGATTTGGTAAGTTAAATGCATATGATACTTAAGAAAGACACAAAACCAATAAATACGTGGTACATACTACATATTCTGCATAAACACAACACATAATTTTAATACTATGAGTTAAAATAGGACAGTTTAGGACCATGATTCAATGAACATGAGAATAGGTAGCTTGAGAGTCTCAATTGAGTCATTAGCACTGATATTGAAGAAACCAGGGTATTTAGGAAGGCTCAACAAGATATAGTAAATAGGTGTGATAAAGATTGAGTAAGGACAATGAGACTAAAGGGAGGGAAGGTTTTAAGGGAAGATGAGAACTGAATGTTGTTTCCAGCTGAAAGGAAGAAATAAGAAAGATTTAAGATTGAAGAATAAAGACTGAAAAGATGGTATAGATTCACAAGTAGTATCTGAGACAGACAAAGGAAAGTTGAAGCAGAATGAGCTCAGATACTAGTGGGTGTGCAAGTGAAGGGATAAGATGAAGAAATCCATTCTATGCAACCTTATATTAATTAACTGAAAAGTGAGAGGTGACGTCAACTGAGAAAACAAGCATCTTTCATTCAAAAAATACAGGGGAAGGGCCAGGGATTTAGCTCAGCGGTTCTGCTGCCTGCCTCACAAGTACAAGGTCTGATCCCCAGTACCAAAAAAACAAACAAAAAAACCAAAAAATACAGGGGAAAAGTGCCTTGGGGACAGTAAGAGGTGAGAAAACAAAAAGTTGAAGGACAAGTGAAATGAAGATAGATTAGTTTTGTTAGGACACAGATTGAGAAGGTCTCTACAAAAGAGGCTGAGAGTGTTAAAATATAAAAATGATGACTCAGAATGAGTCAGGCAAAAGAATTCCAAGGACTAAAGAGAAGCCTGGCTATTAGACAGGTATGTACTATACTCAGTAGATATTTGCATTTAAACAGAAAAAAATCCAAGGGACTCTATGAAGCGTGTGTATATATATGCAGGTATACATGCTTTTATGTGTGTGTGCACATACACGCACCTGTCTGCTCTTAGGCTCTGATTTTTGTGGTATTGGAGCCAAAAGGTGGAGGGAGAGATTAGGGGCATCATACTTACATATCCAGAACATCACCTGAGAGAATCATAAGGTACTGTAAATTAACTTATTTCTGGTATGTCCATTTCCCATGACCAAAATCACAAATAATAAGCCCAATGAGTCATTTATTGCTTGCATAATTGTGAATACAATAATCTCTCACACTTCTCTAAATCTTTCTCAATTCGATTTTCTATTATATTATTCTTCCTTTGTGCTCACTTTGATCTTGCTATTCCTGGAATGTAAAATATCTAAGGAATTACAGTACATACCCAAATTCTCCTTTAGTCTACTAATAAATCATTAGTTTTTCATACTGTGTATCTAAATTTAACATCCATACTATATATTACATACCCCTTTGAGCATACTGAAAAAAAAAAGTAAAAATACTAACCTGGTACAGATGCTACATGGGTTTGGGTTTGGACTTGCTCTATAGCTTGTGGCCTAATTTCAGATAAAACTTGGTGAGTAGAACTTGGATGTTCGACAAGTTTTACTGCAGCTAGTGCATCAGGGCCAAACATCTGAATATCCATAGAAACCAGACATACTAGCATGTCTAAAACAGATAAAACACCAATAGTTATTAGTCAGTGATATTAGAAAACAATGTCTTCTCCGGAGAATACATATTGTTAAGAATACTACTTCTCAAATGTCAGTCCATGAATCATTGTACATCAGAATTAGCTGTGGATTTTAACAACAACAACAAAAAATTTAGGCTCAATCTCTGAAGATTGTTTTAGTAACTCTGAAGTAGGGACTCCAAACCTATACTTTTTAAAAAGTTTCCCAAGTGATTCTGAGGTGTAGCCAGAATTACTGACATGGAAAGTGACATCTTGATTTCTCAGTAAGGATAGTTTTCAAGCTAAATCTTTATCAGTTCTGATTTTAGTATTTATTTTAAGATAGGTATCATTTTAATCCCTGAGTACATTGTTAACAAGGCATGCTTTAGTAAGATTGTTTAAAACCGACAAGCTTTAGAAAGGTGAGTTCACTAACTTTTGACAATATCACTACCAGTAACTTCTAGGAGCAAAAAGAAGCTTGTTTCACTCAGCTTTAGTTGTTTAACACATTCCTGCCAGCTTGAACCACTGCGGTACATGCATAACTGTCCCATTGGGCTGTTGTACCACCCGATGGGACTGTCCCATGCTGCCGGATGGGGCCGTCATGCATGTACCACCATGTTCAGAGCTGCCCAGCAGTGAGACATACAAATTATGGTCCCATGTAAACATGTTCACAGTAGTACTTGGCCAGTTGAACTCAAAAGACCTACTCTCAACAAGTCAGACATAGCAGTTTTGTTGATTTAAAAATAGATATATAACAAAATTCAGATAGAATAGGGATTCTTGATAGCCACATTATCTAGTCTCTACAAGACAGATGTTTCTTGCTCATCTGAAACAAGTAGAAAGAATAATGCTAACAAGTATGCCTGAGGGGGTAATGACTCCTAAAAATTAAACAGTAAATCTCAAATATCAGAGTTGGGTTTTTTTGTGTGTTTTTTTCCTGAGACAGGGTCTCATTATGTAGCTGAGGCTGGCCTTGCACTTACTGCACTCATTATGTCACCCAGGGTGGTCTTGAAATCACAGTGATCCTCCTACCTCAGCCTCCTGAGTACTGGCTCTACAGGTATGTGCCACCATGCCTGGCAAAAGTTTTTATATAGCACCATATGAGATATTTTTCTCAAAAGAGAAAATAACTTAAAAGAATTTTGGTCCAATCTTACCTATACTCTTTTCTACTTTTGCAATTTTTGTGCAAGCAACATCTCCCATTTCAGTGAGCATGTATAGCACCTCAAGTGTTGAGATTACAAGCAGCACGTCAGGTAAGGTGAGATGACAAATGATCTCTCTATATGAATCTTGATCCACATATTCACAAATTAAAACACCATTATCTTCTGCTTTACAAAGATTTCCCAAAATTTCCATGCCTGAAAAACATATACACACAAAGTTTGTTTATTTACTTTGTTTTCTTGCAGTACTGGGGATTGAACCTATGGCCTTTACACTGAGCTACATCTCCAGTCCTTTTCAATTTAGGAAGAGTCTCACTAAGTTGCGCAGGCAAGGCTTGAACTCTCAGTGTTGGAATTACAGACCTGCACCACTACACCCAGTTATACACAATTTTTTTAAACAAATGATAATCTTTGTTCACTTCAGACAGTAAAAGCCTTAAATAAATACTCACCCCTCATTTTTAAAAATCTATCCCTTGACATCAGGCATTTTGTAACAGTATGAAACATCAGATGTGTAGTTTTGAAATCAACAGGGTCCAATAAAAGCTAGAAGAAAGAAAGAACACTATTATTGAGATTTGCTTCTTCCAGAGTTGTGTACTTCAAGTTTAATAAAAGTGAACAAGACAACATTGCTACTTTAAAAATGTAATTACTAAAAATAAAAAAAAATAAAAAATAAATAAAAATGTAATTACTATAAGAGAAATCATCACTAAATTTGAAGGATCATTCAAGGTTTTCTTTGTTTACACAAAAGTATGTGACACTTCTACACTACTTTTAACAACAAACATGTAACCATTTAATATCCTGTAAATATGGGCAAGTATAAAATGATACATCCTAAAATATTAAAGAAAACATGGCTAACTATAAAAACTACTTTAAGGTACTGTTATATACTTACCTCAGCTGCAATATTTCCTAACGTATCAAGGCCTAATTGCCTTAAAGAAATAAAATGACTATGTGCTGAAAGTAATAGGAAACGAAGACAGGTACGATTAGCTGCCAACAGCTTAACATTGCCCTCCTCAAAGGAAAGATTTCTCAAAATCACTGCAATCTGAAGTACCCGCTGTCCTTCAATATCATTAATGCCCAGCTTTCGAGGTGGATGAAATAATGATTCCCAAATCCATTCTCCTGATGTACCTTCTACAACAGAAAACACATATTTCACTTAAATTGATATTTCACTTATTATTGCCATTTCAAAATTATTATATTTTACTTTCACTGACTTACCATGAGACTTGTTTCTGTCAGAAATGAGGTCACGTACTTCATTATCATCAACAATGTCTTTCCAAAACTGTAAAGATAGTAAAATATTAAAACAACTATTCTATTACTTTAAAAAGTCACACAATATAAAACTGTAATATTTCTACTTTTTACAGGTCACAAGGATATCATTACATTCCTTGATATAAATGCTTGATTTCCCATAGTTCAAGACTCATATATGATAACATTTTTTTTAAGACCAGAGGTTCTTAACCCGGGTGTGTGTGTGTGTGCATGCACATGCGTGTGTGACAGGACCCTATAAGGTCTTTGAAAGAAATTATAACATCTGTGAATCTGATTGAAGAGAAAAATGATATTCATTCATTAAATTGAGCATTTCTTGAATTCTGAATGCTAGGCAAAAAAACCATAGTTATATTAGCAGTACCTGTGATATATCATGAAAAGGAATCAGAGATTATTTTCTTTCTTTTTTTTTTTTTTTGGTACTGGGGATTGAACTTGGGTCCTTGCACTTGCGCAGCAGGTGGTGAAACCACTGAGCTAAATCCCTGGCCCCAGAGATTATTTTCATATTATTTTTATAGCTATTGAAAATATCTAGTGATACTGTTTATGTAGATTGGTATGCAAAAAGTATGGGAGGTATTAATCTCATCTGTAAATTTCATATAATCACAGTTATTTATATTTATAGAAATTGAAACATAATGAGTTGGGAAGTTCTGGTTGCCAAATTAGTAACCCAGATACTTAAGTTGTTTCCAGTATTCCAAATCTATACACAGTTTTTGATTCATAAGTGAGAAGAAATGAGTCTAAACCCACCCAACTGTTTGATAATCTTACTAAAGTTAAAAATCAAATATTTTTACACTGATATATCTTACACAAAATGAACTTTGCTTTTGCCACTTGATTATAACTTACGTACTAATAAAAAAGCACAAGTTATTACTTGACTTTTTATTTCTAAACATTACTGTATTTACATTCCAAAATAATTTTGGGGGGATCTATATTCTTTTGCATTTAGCCCATTAGTCTGAGAAGAGAATCACAGGCTTCATGAGACCACCAAAGGTATCCACTGCACACACACACACACACACACACACACACACACACACACACACACACACACACCTATGATAAATAATGGTTGGTCAAAATAACAATTAACTAGGCATATGACAAAAAAGACAATATTCAATAGCCAAGAAGAAAGGGCCAGGGGCCAGAGATTTAGCTCAGTGGCACCACACCTGCCTTGCAAGTGCAAGGTCCTGAGTTCGATCCCCTGTACCAAAAAAACAGAAGAAGAAAAAAAGGCCATAAGAAAGTCAAATAATAAAGATAGCAGATGTGGAACTTAAAATGACCATGGATAATAAAGTTCAAAGAAAAAAAATAAATGATGAAAAATGTTGGCAAAGAATTAGAAACTAAGAAAAAACTAAACAGAAATTCTGGAACTGAAAAATAAAACCGAACAACTTAAAGATTAAAGAGGCAATATAAATGCCAAGAAAAATCATAAATGCAGGTAGACAGAAAGGACAGAGAATCTTGAAAAAGACTGACAAATAAAATGATGACAAACTTTGTAACAGGAAGCATGAACGCCAGAAGACACTTGGATATTTTCAAAGTGAGGGAAAGAAAATATCTACCAAGCTACAATTTTTATATAATCTAATTGTTCTTTAAGAATAAAGGTGACATTGGACCAGGGATTTAGTTTCAGTGGTGCCACCGCCTGCCTTGCAAGAGCAAGGTCCTAAGTTCAATCCCCAGTACCAAAATAAACAAACAAAAAAGAATAAAGGTGACATAAATACATATTCTAACAAATGAAAAACTGAGAAAACTCATTACCTGCAAATCTGAATTCAAAAGACATGAAAAGGGAAAACACAACTGTATCAATAAAGAAAAATGTTTTGAAGAGACTCATTCAGATCATAATGGAGTAACTGGTACTAGTGCACTCCGTCTAACATAAACCAATATATATGGAAAAAAAAGTGTTTTCAAAGATTGGACAATAGGTAGCATAATCACTGAAACAGTTGGAACACAAATGAGGTGAGCATGATGACTGCTCTGCATTTCTATTTGGACATTATTTTTAGACTAACTCACAAAAGAAACGCAAGAGAACACAGCAAATGCTAACCAGAGGAAGACTAATCAGAGCTCACCAAAACTAACACAGAACTTGTGAGCAATTTTCTTGCCATAGCATAACACAGCATAGCACAGAGTACTGTAACATACCACAGGAAGGGCTCTGTAGAGAAAAAGCTTGTGCATCTAAAGGAGGATGCATTGAGTGTACTGCTGAGTATTAAGCTACACATGTGTAGTCACATTCCACAACGCCAGGCAAAAAACTGGAGAACAAATACCCATAATAGAGAAACAATTCCCATATTAGAGAAAATACACATGCCCAACTTATTCAACAGAGATACCAAAATGTAACACCTTAGAATCAAGGATCAAGTGGTCCTAGGGTAATAATGGTGAACCTTTTAGAGCTTTCAGTCATAACAGCCAGCCAGCTGTGACACGTGCCATACATTCACCAGCACGGTCCTAGAGCAAGACTAAACCATGAGTGCTTGAGAATATGAATGTCCTCCAAAGGCCCTTGTTAGAGGCTTGGCCCAGGGTGTTCTGGCTGGGAGGGGTGGAACTTTTGAAGGTGAGGACAAGTGGGAGGTGCTTAAGTCACTGGAGGACTGTACCTAGAGGAGACTGCAAGACCCTGGTCCCTCCTTCTTCTCTTTTATTTTTTTGGTACCGGGGATTGAACTTGGGTCCTTGCGCTTGCGCAGCAGGCGCCGAAACCACTGAGCTAAATCCCCGGCCCTCTTTCTCTTTCTCTTTCTCTTTCTGCTTTCTGGTCCAGAGGAAGTGGTTTTGCTTTACTGTGCACTTTTGCACCATGTGTTGCCTCATGATCAGCCCAAAGCAACTGGGCCCCTCAGTCCTGCACTAGAACCTCTATACACTGTGAGCTGAAACAAACTTTTTATCTGTATAATAAATTATCGCAGGTATTTTGTTAGTGACAGAAAGCTAACACAATATGTCAAAACACAGCTAAAACCAACCCTACTATGAGAACCTGTAAGTCAACTAATAGCCTGCTAAAACAAAGTTCAAGAATCTTAGAAAGCCACCAATACCCAGATAATCAACAGTATCATATTTACAATATTCAAATCTAATAAAGTTAGCAGACATGAAACAGGACAAATATCAGTTTCAACAAAAAACAGAACTCAAAACATGGGTAACAGAATAAATGGACAAAGACTTCAAAAAACTATTATAAAACTATTATTAAATATGCTTAAAGGATTAAATTCTTAAAGACTTGAGGAAAATACGAACATAATCAGGAAAGACATGGACAGTATAAAAGAGAACCAAATGGGATTTTGAGATGAAAAATGTAGACTGAAATGAAAAAATTCACAGGATTTGCAACAAGATTAAAGCTGAGCTAAGAAACTATCCACAGTGAAGTACACAGAAAAAAGTTAATAAACAATGTGGAGAGTGACAGTGGCCTGTGGGGACAATATTACGGACGAATATATGACGTAGCCCCAGAAAAATGTAAGAATGAAAACTCTTTGAGAAAATGATTATAACATTTTCCAAATTTCATGTAAAACACTAAACCATGGATTCCCAAAACTAAATGAAACCCAAGTGACACAGAACAATTAGAAAAGCAGTGCTAATACACAAGTTTTGCCTCTCCTAACCACCTTGACTATCCAACAATAGTAGAGCACAAACACTTTTAAATTGCACATGAAACATTCACCAGAAAATAAACAAGCAAAAAGCAAACTATATGCTAGAGCATAAAACAAATCTTGATAAGTTTAAAAGGTCTGAAATTATATAGAATAGGGCTGAGAGTGTAGCTCAGCCTGGCAAGAGCAAGGTCCTGAGTTCAACTCCTGGTACAAAAAAAAATTATAAAGAATATAATTTCTCAATCATAATGGAATTTGACTGGAAATCAATGATACACTGAAAATCCACATAGCACCCTTCTACATAATCAATGAAGAAATTACAAAGAAGATTAGAAAATATCTTGAACCAAATAATAAAAAAACAAAGAAACAAAAAATTTCACAAAATCTGTAGGATGTAGATAAAGCAATTTATAGAGGGAAACTCATAGTATATGCTGATATTAGACAAATGAAATAAGCTTAACCCTAATACCCTAAATAGAGTAATGTGTAACCTAAGCAGCTTGTAAATTACAATTGAGTAAATGGTGATGCAGTTGTTTCAAGGTCCCTGCATTACCCAAGAAATGATGAGAACTATTTATTTTACTCAATTAGTAAGAATTAAAATTATAGTTCCTAGTGTAACCAATGAAATAGAAAAGGTGTATATAAATATATTAACCCTAAAGAGAATTGGATAATAAACAATCCTCAGGCTTATCAACCTAGAAAAAGGTAAGAAGGTTAAGAAAAATAACCAGGGATGATACATACAATTAGAAATACAGTAAATTTAAATACAAATATATCAAAGTTATATTAATAATAAACTGAATAAATGCACTAATTTAAAAGCAAATTTTCATATTGAAAAGTAAAGTCCAAACATGTTGTTTACAAAAAACTCATGTAAACTGGGCGTGGTGGCGATAGCCTGTAATCCCAGCAATCAGGAGGCTGAGGCAGGAGGATCACCTGAGTTCGAGGCCAGCCTGAACTAACAGCAAGACCTTGTCTCAAAAAGAAAACAAAACAATTCATGTAAAATATGTACAAGAAAGGCTGAGAGTGAAATGCAAACCAAACAAATACCAACCAAATGAAAGCTAATGCAATTACAATGAAATCAAAACACTAAAGACCAAAAAACACCACATGGTAAGTTTAACTGACAGATAAAACAAGTACATCTGAGTACACTAACCATAGTCTCAAACTATTAAAACATAATTTTAGAGAACTATAAGAGTCATATCCATAATCAAAATGGAGAATTTTTTTCATACCTCTCTACATAAATGAAGAAACTAACAGATAAAAATGGCAGTATTAATGTGGAAATATGAACATCATGATTAATGATGTTCATCTGACATACACAGAAATCACCCAACAAATTCAGACTATATATTCTTTTACAATCACATATTATAAAGTCTGACCAATGATGGCCACAATAAAGACTGAAAACACTTAAGTCAAAATTATGCACACAGAATACTCTCTCAACATAGTGAAATTCAGTTCGAAATAAAAAAACTAGAATAACTTCATATACCTTTTGAAATCAAGAAAATTCCTTACTAGATAACACATGTATCAAAAAAAGAAATCATATGGACATGAGAAGATATTTTACACTGAGTTACAATGAAAATGTGACACATGAACATTGGTAGTACAAAGATCAAGCTGTGCTTGGAGGGAATTTAATGGTCTTCAAAGTCTAAGATCTAATATGCTCAAAGAAAGGCAGACAAAAGGAATTGACTCTTTCTGAGTTTTGGGCTAAAAACAATACCCCAAAATTTCATCACTCACCAGTTCTTAAACTTCCATGGGTTTGGTTTTACTATCTGAGTTACTGGAAAATCAATGGAAAAATTAATATAATCATTCTAGACCAATGTTTCCCTTTAAATGACTGGCAAATGCAACACAGTAGTAGTGAAATAAATAATCCATCTGTTTAATCCCACAAAAATAAGTCTACTGAGTTTTGTTACTGACATAAAATATTAGGTAATAATCCATAATGAGTCAGTGAGTAAATCAGCTGCAACAACTTTAGATATTAGAATCATCAGGTATATTTAATTTTTTA
>NW_004624816.1:6395970-6434132 GCF_000247695.1 Heterocephalus glaber
TTCAATTATAAAGATTGTTTTTTAAACTTAAATACATACATCTTATCCCTAATGAACCATCTGTGGTTAATCTCATTAGAGGAAATACATGGTGACTGTTAACATTTACCAGAAAAAATATGGCTGAAGTAGTCCATCGAAATAAGCAGTGCCATAATATTTAGGGTGGTTTGGTCTTAAATTGTTGAAGGAAAAAAAAATCTGTATTTAGTGTGATTCTTAATATATTCTAATGTATCAGATAAAAGTGCATGTGGAAATCATGTAAGAAAAATTAATCTGTACTATTATGTATATTTATTCAATTCTGAGAAATTTTGTAGTGTCACATTTACTGAATCATATTTATGCTATATAATATAGGACAATCTCTTTAAGAACTGCCAGAAAGCTATACCAAAAACCTCTTCTGCAATATCTTTTGCTTAGTAGTGGCCCTTTCAAATTATTAACGTTTATTTATATAGTTCAAATATCTAATACTCAGTTCAAATACCTGAATGCTTACATTTTAGTAAATGGTTTGCTAATACAGTCTTAATTTAAATATTTTGATGCTTTATCAACTATGATTAATGAATATTAAAACATTTAACATTGATCACTACTGGGAATGTTTTAATAAAACTTGTAGCATAGTGTATAAAACAGGAAAAGTACCAAATAATTGTTTGCATCTAGAGAATTTAAAGCCTATGTAATGTGTCATTGAACAACTTTAGAAGACAGTGAAATATTTGTTCAAAATGTGTTTCAAACAAATAACACTGGGGAGTTATATAGATTACTCATGTCCATTTTTACTATTCTTGCTGTAATACACTACAGTTGGAAAATATTGGCCTTACATTGCATTTTTTTCCCTCCATCACCCTGCCTGGCCCTGCAATATTGTGTTCTTCTGGTTTTAATGCTGCATAGAGAGGTACTGTTTCATGTCTATTTCCTTGGTTGCTTTGTGCTGAGTTATAACAAAATGCAGCTTCTTTTATCTGTATACAATGCTTGCTTTGAATTAGTAGATTGTGAAATGCTTTGAATTACTACATCCTGCATATCTAAAGTATTAAATGTAGAATAAAGTGGGTTGAGTAGCATAGTAGACATAACTGAAAAAAATGATTAAGTGTAAAAAAACCAGACGAGGAAATTCTCCAATTAAAAACAAAGTATATGAAAGAAAGGTTAAGAGACATGGAGGATAGAATAAAAAAGTTCAACTGTGGAATTCCAAAAGTAAAGAAAAACTACATCTTGTTACATGGTTGTAAAATGCCAAATAAGTAGAAGATCCAAAAGTAGCAAAAAAGAAAGACAAAAACAAAGGCAAAAAACAAACACACACCAACCTACAATTCCATAAATAGAATGTGTATAAAAAACAAAGACAAAGAATTTAGAGTTTTTCTAGTAAGATATACCCACCTAAAAACCTAATTAAGGGTATGTTATACTGTGGAAAGGACAGATACTCAGAAAAGATTGCACAATTGAGAGATGTAAGAAAGAATTGGAACAAATACATTAGATTAAAATAAATAGATGAGATTGAGCTAAATCTCTGGGCTTTGTATTACATGGAGGTATAAAAAGAGATAATATTTTGACAATAAACAATAGCAAAAAGTGAATATTTTCTCCAATTAAAAACCTTTTAACTAAAATTTCAATAGAATTCAGCTTCTTGACCTAAAATCTGGTTCTTTAAAGTGCTAACATGGGCAAATAGGTCAACAGACAAGAGTCCAGAAATAAATCCATGTATGTATGATTAGAAAATTTATGACAAAGGTGATATTATAAAGCTTTTTTATTTCCACAAAATTATTCAGGTTCTACAAAGTACCCACAGGGGAAAAAAAAATTTGACTAACATCATACACACAAAAACTTCATATAAATTGTAGATATAAATGTGAAAGATCAAGCAGAAGAAAAAATGGAATGTACTAGACCTTCAAAATATATTTGCAAATTTTGTAGATAGAAAGTTAAATTAAGAATTATTTTCATCAAATAATACCTTTAAAGTATTAAAAAATCAACTACAGAGAAGATACTTCTAATACACGTTTTAAAAAAAGAACTTTTATTGAAAGCATACAAAAATACAATAAGGCGATCTCAAAGAAAAATGGACAAATTATGGGCACTGCTCAAAAGAGGTTGTTAAAATACAAAATAGTTTTATATTTTATCAGTCAGGAAAAAATTGAAATTAAAGCCAACATATAGTAATATTATTGCAGATAGCTAAGTTAGTTAAAAATTATTCTAAGGCAATTAGACAAAGCTGGGCCCTCAGCATAGAAAAACAATTGACACACATTCACTGGTCAACATAAAAAGAGAAAAGGTACCACACTTACCTGCTTCCCCTAGAGATGAATAGTAGTGACAGATACTCTAAATAGACATAAATCTCCCTAGCCCATTTCCTTTCCAGAAATTCCTTGTACATGACTTGAATCACCACCATTTAATCAATATTACCTGGGTGACTGTACTTGTAATCTTATTGGTTGATCATGGTTTTGTCCCACCTCATGCCCACCATGTAATTTTCCATTGGGTCTTATGATTTGTCCCACTCTGTACCCACCTCACTTTGCGACTTTGCCCTATAAAACACCTCTGAAAAGTGGGGTGGGTGGGGAACTCACCTTCTATTCCCCCTTCTCTCTCTTAGACAGAAGCTGTCTTTCTCTCAATAAAGGTTTCCTACTTTTAACCTCTGTTGACTTAGAATTCATTCTTCAATTTTAGAGAATATGAACTTGCGTTTCGGATATCTAGCAGGTTGGGAGTTATAATATTTCCCTTGTTTGGATTACTTTTGCTTATTTGGATAGCATTTTTGGATTACTCGGTGCCCTATACCAATACTACATATCCAATGAAATGGTTAAAATGAAAGAGACCAACAATATCAAATACTGTCAACAAGAGAAAACTGGAACATGATACACTGCTGTTGACATATTGTACAACTACTCTGAAAATCTGTTTGACAGTATCTACTAATGCTGATCCTATAAATTATATGCATATCCTATAAACTAGCAATTACACTCCCAGGTCCATTATCCAACAGAAATGCTTTCATAAATTTACCAAAATAACCATATAAAATCTTTCATGGTAGAACTGTTTGTTTCCAAACTTTAAATAAGTCAATTCTTACCACTTTCTGGATTTAAAGTAGAATGGACAAATTGCTATATATTCATGGAATGTAATGTTGTACAACAACAAAGATGAACCCTCAACAAACATAATGTTGACAAAGGACAGCACAGAAAAAAAAGGGTAATGGGTGAGAGAGTGACAGAAGAGACTGAAAAGGGGCATGAACAGGGGCGGTGCAGAGGAAAGTAATGTTTATTTCTCCATTAGGATAATGATTACATTGCTGTATTCATTTTATAAACAATTGTATATTTTTGTGTACTTTTCTAAATATGGGTTACAATTTAATGAAAATATCAACTTTGGGCCAGGGATTTAGCTCAGTGGTTCTGCTGCCTGCCTTGCAAGTACAAGGACCCGAGTCCGATCCCGGTACCAAAAGAAAAAAAATTTCACAACATAATCTACATAGCTGCTCATATTCTATTGTTACAAAAAAAAAAAAAAAAAAAAGAAAAGAAAGTATCTACTTAAAGGACTCAAGGGAAAGTTTAATATATTAAATAAAAAATTTCATGTACACTGAAACTTAGTTTTAATATATACAACTATACGATTAATTTCTTGTTTGGCATTAATCAGAAATTGTCAAGTGCATATTTACATCTACAACAGACATATTTGTCTGCTACAATTTTGCCTTTTATTTACCAGGCTCCTGCCAAAAATACTTACTTTCTAAACCCCAGACTAGATTTGTTCCTATCTCAGAGCACTTGCATCTACTTCCTCTACAAAGATGGTCCCATATTATCATTCAAATGCATCAAAATAATCAGAAAAGTCTTTGTTGGTCACAATATCTAATGTTACCACATACCCACATGTGTCTTACAATTTTATCACTTTATTCTACTTTATTCTCTTCACAATACTTGCCAAAATTTTAAACTATATTGTTTTAACCTGTCAGTGTTCTTGCAATAACATGAAAATTCTTTCAAAGTGGGGACCTTGTTTGCCTGTGTCTGGAAAAGTTTTAGCACATGGAAATTATGCAGCAAACATTTGTTAATCAAAGGAATTAATGTGCAAACTGACAATAAAGTAAAACAGTTCAAGCCATTTTTCTCTGTAATGAAAGGTTTAAAGATATTGATTTTTATTACATACAATCAGGCAAATATTAGTAAAATATTTTTTTCTTTGCGGTACCAGGGATCAAACTTAGGACCTTGCACTTGTGAGGTAGGAGTAGTGCCACTGAACTAAATCCCTGGCCCCTAAAAATTTAAATTATGTAATACCTTATGTAGCAATCAGACAAATATAAACATTTTAAAACAATTGTACAATACCTTGTGAATCACTTGGCCTATGTATTTTGGGGTGCAAATTTCATTCAGCCTAACAATATGAAAAGTAACTATATCTATATCTATGGTATAGTTAATTTTCTTAAGAGGATTAATACATTCTTTGACTCAGAAATTTTACTACTTGGAATTTATTCTTAGGAAAAATTCTTTTATTCTTATAGATTTGAATATAAGTATATTCATTCCAGCTAGACTTAAAATAATGAAAAATAGAAACAACCTAAAGTTCTGACAGTATTAATTATTGACATGAATTGCGAAATATCTATAATACAAAATGAGTGGTCATTACAAAGTTAAAGACTAAGCATGAACAGGAAAGCTCATAATATAAGTGAAAAAGGTAAGTTACCAATTAAGTTTGAAGGCAGGGTTATAGTTCAGTGGTAGAGTACTTGCACAAGAGGATGAAAGCCCCGGGTTCAATCCTTAATACTGCCAACTCAACCCCCAAAGAGTGTGAAATACAATTTTAGCTTTTAATTATTGCATACATAGAAAATAGCTGATGATGGACACAGAAATATTAAGTGTTTATTTCTGGGTAGGTGTAATTAATGATGGGTTTTTTTTGTTTGCTGTATATTCTAGCTTTTCCACATTAACCATTTATTACTTCTAAAAAAAGGTATGAAAATATTTTGTTCTTTTTTCCTCCATTATTTAATTATAAACTCAAATATTCAGGCTCCTTAAGATATACTTCATGTATACGTCTCTGAAGAGACATTATAGATTGCTTGAAATATTTTACAATGGAATTCTTTGTTTTGTAAAAAACAGATCTGTAGGGCCGGGGATTTAGCACAGTGGTACTGCTGCCTGCCTCGCAAGTGCAAGGACCTGAGTTTGATCCCTAGTACCAAAAAAGTAACTAGACTTTGTGAACAGAAAAATGGTAAAGTACAACTATTAAACTATTTAATATACAGTTGATATTAAATTTTAACTTTCTTAAAAAGTAGAAGAGTACTTTATATGATAGAATTTAAACAAATTTATAAGATATCTTATATAAAATTATTTTGATATAAAAGCCAGCAATGGTGTCTAACTGTAACTATTTTCTTCTTAGGTAAAGAAAAAACTGATACATTATAAAAGAAAAATGTGTCAATGGCAATATTAGGAATCAAACCTATAAGGATTTTTTGAAGATCTACAAATAATTCAAGAAATCATGCAATTCCACATAAAAGATTAAAAACTATCTCTGCGTTTACAGCACTTACACTGCTGAAAAAGTCAAAATTTTTGATTGGAAGAACCTTATATAAAAGTAACTTCTGTTATTTACCCCTAAAAACTAACAATTTTTAAGTCATTAAAGTTGGTATAATACAATTCATCTAATGTAATTTATGTTTTAAAATTTTACAATTTAATATATATTCAATTATTTGAATATAAACTCTAAATTCATGTTTCTTTAGGTAAAATATTAATTTTATTTCTTTTCATTAGTTACCCTATAAGAATTTCTACTCACCTTAGTAATACTTACTAATACATACTTTCTAAATAAATATGTATTATACTAAAAATAAAAGTATGAGTAATATCATGTATATAACATGAACAACCATTTGATCCACTGTTGACTTGGCTACCTGTTAATTCAATGCTTCAACATGTTAATTTACGTGAATTACCTTAACAAAATCTCTATCAGTCTTCTCTTTCCATTCTTCCCCAAATACAGTAGAAAAGGATCCTAAAGCTAAAAGGATAAACAGTATATTTAATAAATGTAATTAATTCTTTGGTTCTTAATATTACACAGTACAAAATATTAAAAACAGTATACCTACATTTTAATATTCCCTTAAAATTGTACAATAAATGATAGTGATAACTGAGTAAAGTATAATAAAAGATAATTTTTGAATTATGTATTCTTTCAATTATAGAACATTTTAAAATTTTGTGTTCCTATCAACTAAAGATACACAACTTGGGCTGAGGATATAGCTCAGCGTTAGAGCACTGATCTAGCATATGAGAAGATCTGGGTTCAATCTCCAGCTCTGCAAACAACAAAAACAACAATAAACCAACTGATCTTCCTAAGTTATAAAGCCAGCAAAAAAAGAATGAAGATTACTATAGTAGTTACTCTGCCATTAGTTTCCATTAATAGAGAAAAATATGTTTAAAAGGATGGCATTGCTATTACATTGCTAGACTATCATTTAAAAGATCTTCACATTAATTGCAGAAATCATTGTGTAATTCATATTTCAAGAAACACAGAGGAAGGCATTCTTTGTAAACAATGGCCACAAATGAAGTCTCTCAAAATTCTCCAAAGAGAATTATTTCCAAAATAAATATAAACACCATTGTTTTTAAGTACAGGGCGTCTTCACAAAGCCCTTATGTACTCTGGATTTCTAAGCTTTCTTCTATTGTTGGAATGATAAAAACATTGCCTAAAGAGCATTTGCTAAGTTAATGTTTTAGACTGCTACACTGCATGATTAGTCATTTAGACAAATAAAAATGTCTGAAGAATTCAAGATAAACAGTAAAAAGAATGCCATGCCTGTACAACAAAACTGATAAGATACTTCCATACTATACTTATTATTCACATGTGATCCTGTTCAATAACTAAATAGTAAGACTTCACTAAAACTACTCTGGTTTCCAAAAGTTTCATTTTAAGATTTTTAAGATACGTGAAATTCTCCAACTACATTCTGTACTAAATGATAAAAGCTGTACTTGAAAGATCAAAATTAAATACCAGGAATCATAGCTTATGAAAGTGAGATGGAAACAAATTTACATCTCCAATGATACAACATAAAACTGAGAAGTAGTAGTCTTTGCTCCTCCCTCACATAATAAGAATAATTTCGGGCAGGGTAAGAAACTAATAGTTACTTCTGTTTAAACTTAATTTCAAAACTGTTTTCATATCAAATGATGGCAAATTTCAAGGAATCTTACTTAGATAATTTCAAATACAATTATAATTGAAAGTACACTTGTTGATCCAAATTAGATTGCAGAAAACTGTACTCATTTGTAAATGTCTTGCTACTTAAGATAAAACTATGAGCAGTTAAAAGATTTCAAAATACACTTTTTAAATTTGTTCAGCTAAAACTAGAAAACAGCAATCTAGTGACTGAAAAGTAACAACTTTAAGAGATAATTTCAGGGAAAATGGAATAATTTGATTTATAAAAACTACAACTAGGAAATTCTGTAAGAAAGCTATGAAACATCTGATAAACTTTAATTTGATTATTTAGGAAGCAAATTTTCAAATGCTTTGAGGTAAAGTATTTATCTTAGTTTAAAGACATGCAACAAGAATAGACTTCAAAAACAATTTCTTCTATTTCCTAGTTTTCAGAATTTTGTAAAAACCAATTTTTTCAATCTAGGAAACCTATGTATTACTCATAGCAAATATCAGGATTTTTATATCAAAAGCTGCAATAATACCAGCTTACTATTCAAACATTTATGACTTAAAAAAAAAAAACTTCAAACATTTATTGAGCTGGGTGTAGGGGCACGGTCTGTAAACCCAGTACTTTGCAGGATGAGCCTGGAGGATCACTGGAGTTTGAGGTAAACCTGGCTACATGGTGAGTTCAAGGCCAGCTTGAATGACATAGTAGCCCCATCTTAAAAATAAACAAAAAACTAAAACAAACAAAATCAAGAAAAAACTACAAACATTATCTTAAGTAATATATTTAATATAAAGAAGCAAATAAGGACTGATATATTAATAAAAATTATTTTCTCTCTAAAAATCTTTGAAAAAATCTTTAACATCTCTATAGAATAATCATTTCCTATTTTCAGTTTAAAACTTACTGTCATCAAACACCCCGGCATTTGCAAGTAATAAAGTGATGATTTTAGGGTCTTTTTCAAGTTGCATGACGTGCTTGCTTTCATTTGATAGAAGAGTGCATACATTAATAGCAAAGTCCACTTCATTTGGGAGTCCAGATAACAGTGAAAGCACCAATTTATTATAATCATTTGGCGAATTAAAGTCCATAGATAGCCCATAACTTTGCCGCAGATAATCTAACAAAGAAAAAGACATAAACGCTTAAAAGTACAGGAAGGGTTGGATACCCTTATGGTTAGTATCTTTTGAATGCAAGACAGTTTTGATTTTATTTTTTCTAATAAAATACAAGCTGATTAGAAGTTAAAAGAGTTTTTAGGTTTACTAAATGTTAAAATTACATTTTAGGAAAAACATCAAAATACAAAAGTGTACTTACCTTCTTGGATATCACTAACAGAGCAGTATTACACTATTTTTTAAATTTACATAACCTATACTTTTACTCTTGCAATTCAAAAGAATGTTCTGATTTACTGAGATATAATTAAAATAAAACCATTCTTTTTTAGTTTTAGAATTGAGTTTTGATAAATATATACAGCCTTTGAACCACACAAGAGTCAAGATGAAGAATATTTCTATTACCTCGTAAAGTATCTTAAGTCCTATTTACTCAATTCCAGCCCCTATCCCTTTGTACCATTGATACTCTATTTTGTTCTACAGGTTTGTTTTATTTCAAAATGTCAAGTAAATAGAATCAGACAGTATATAGCCTTTTTGTGTCTGATTTCTTTCATTTAGCAAAATGCCTTTGAGATTCATATCCACGTCGATATGTGAACAGTAATGCATACCCTTTTAAGCTGTTTGTTTATCCATTTCCTAGTTGAAAGACATCTGTGTTGTGTCCAGTTTTTGGAACCTATAAATACAGTTGCTATAAACATTTACATATAGGATTTTGTGGGGACCTATTTTTTCATTTCTGTTGGCTACCTACCTAGAAGCAGTATGGCTAGGTCACACAAAAATGTTTAATTTTTTTTTTTACATTGTGTATGGTTTTATTTACAGAAATTGAATATCAAATTATTTTCATTCACACATATAGACCTCTCTAGTATTCTGCATACCAAGGTATGTCTTTCACACACTTGCCCTAAAACATCTGAATATCAAATTTAGAGTGAATAATAATGATATAGTCATGACCATAATTTACTAAAAGCTTATTATTTTCCAGGCACTATACTGTGTGTTTTGCAATATGATTTTACATTATTTTTTTTCCATTAAGTTTATTGTTACATTTTAGGTATATGATACAGTTACATTCATCATTGGGATCTTGTACCTTTACATGATGTATTTTGGTTCTTATTTTTTCCCCATTCCCCTGCCCTCCCTTCACCCCCTCCACCCTTCCCTATTTACAAACACTTCGTTTCCATGTTTTTCCTTTTCTCGTATTTCTTCTTTTCCCTTTCCTTTCCCCTCCCCCTCCCCCATTCCTTTAGATATTTTCTGCCTATTTCACATGTTTAATTTTTTAAAGAAAAATGCAAAACTTCTCCAAATTGTTTCCGAATGTTTTGCATTTGCATTTCTGCCATCAATTTAGAAAATTTTTGTTATTCCTCATTTTGCTAGCAGTTAACACTGTCAGCTTTATCCTAAAATGAGGGGAGAAGCGTCCCTTTTTTTTCCTGCTTTAAATGTTTGATATAATTTATCAGTTAAAATGTATATGAGCCTGTTGTCATATAGGTCGGTTTTCAAGCTAGGAATATACTTTCTTTAATAGGTGCTATTCAAATTTTATATTTCCTCCAGAGTTAGTTTCATTAATTTGTCTTCCAAGGTACTTCTTAGAAGTTGTCAAATTTATTTCAAAATAGATTTTTGTAATATGCTTTCTATATCCTTTTAAATTCTGTAAAATCTGTGATAATGTCTACTAGACCTTGACATTGTAATTTTTAAAATGTATAATTGATATTGTGTAATAGGAAGTAAAGGTCTAAAGGACCAGGGGAAGTGGGAGGGGTAGGGGAAAGGAAAGAAGGGAAAAGAAAAAAAATCTGAGAAAAGGAAAAACATGGAAACAAAGTCTTTGTAAATAGGGAAGGGTGGAGGGGGTAAAGGGAGGGCAGGGGAAGGGGAAAAAAATAAGAACCAAGATACTCACGTAATGGTACAAGATCCCAATGATGTATGTACCTGTATTTTATACCTAAAATGTACCAATAAACTTAATGGGGGGGGAACACTGTCAGCTTTAAATATTCTAAATATTGCTTATCTAATATTTGTTTTACAAACAGATTCTCCCAGTTAGTGGACTGTCTTTTCATTTTACATTTTGATGAAATCTGTCCTGTATGTTTTTACTTTGCTCTTTATATTTTTGTGTCCTAAGAAGTCCTGTTTAAAGCAAAGTAACATTAAGATTTTCTGTAGAAGAATTAATTTAAAATGCCCACTTACAAAATCTCGAAGGTAGGGAAAAAGGTCTTACAAAACTCTCTGTTTTTAGAAATACTGAATTTCTAGAACATTGTATTAGTCAATTTTGCCTTTCACAATTCTTCTATGAAGATATTGCAAATATATTTGCAAAAACCAAAAGAAATGGAGCTGGTGGCACATGCCTGTTTTCCCAGTACTTTTGAGAGGTTGATGGAGGAGAATCATTAAGTTCATGCCTAGCCTGGGCAACTCAGCGAGACTGTTATGGCTTGTATCTAGATATGCCCCCAAAGCCTCATGTACTCATAGGTAGGGCTTTTTGGAGCTGGCTAGATCTAGGATGTGTGACATTGAGGTTAAGGATGTGTGGTACTAAATTAGTCCACTGTTTGGAATTAGCCTACTTCTGGATATGGATGATGGAAGCTCCACCCTGAGTATGGTGGCATCAATCAATAGATTTATAGCCTGGATGGAATATAAAGGGAGAGAGGAAAGGCAGGGGGCAGTGGCTGTTGCTACTTGTTGCCTTCTGCCTGCCATACCATGAACTGTTTTCTCTTCTCTGATGCCCCTCTGCCTTGCCACCCTGCCTTGGATCCAGCCAACTATGTACTGAAACCTCTACCAAATGTAAACTGAAATAAACCTTTCCTCCTTTAACTTTGGGTATTCAGTATTTTGTCTCGGCAATGAGAAAAGTAACTAAGACAGATCTGTTTCAAAACAAAAAGAAAAGTGGGGGGAGGGTGCTGAGAATTAGTTAATTAGTGTGAAGGGGCCTGGCCTCAATCAACAGCAGGAGGGAAAGAAAGGGGTTGGAGATCAGAAGGCAGGAGGGAAGGGGAGAGGGAATGAAAGAAATAAAAGAATAGAAAAGTACGGAAAAACTTAATAATCTACCCAATAATTCTATAGATATTAATGTATCCACATCAATACCAAGGAAGGGCAAAGAATAAAGGAACCCAAAAGATTAGGTATTTATGGCAAGAAAATATACAAAAAACTACATAAATGAATGATAAAAATACTGATGTCAATGTTGAATAACTATAAAGTTTAAAACAAAAGCTGTTCAGAATTTTTGCCACACGAAAGTCTTTTCAAGGTTCTTTTTAAAAATATGGTACTGGGAACTGAACTCAAGAGTCTTTTTTTTTCCCATTTTTTTGACACAGGGTCTCACTAAATAGTTCAGACTAACCTTGAAGTCACTATGTAGCTCAGGCTGGCCTCAAACTGGAGGCAATCCTCCTGCCTCAGCCTTTGGAGTGTTGGGATTACAGGTGTGAGCCACCACACCCAGGAGAACTCAGGTTTTGCATAAGTCAGGCAAATACTCTACACATCCCCAGCCCTAAATAATTTTTCCTTCATGCTCTTAATTTATCAGTAGGTAATTCCATTTTTCCATTTCTTTAGAACACACACACATATTCTGAAAACTATGAAGTTTACTCTATTTTGCTTAATGATTCTTGAATCACAGGTGAAGTTGTTTTATAATCATGTTAATTTGTAGAACACCATCATGCTGTTCTTACAGTTCTAAAAAATAATAAAAGGCACTTCCAAATGCATAAATGCCATTCTGAAATACTACCTCTTTTCAGCATGAAGTAGATAGTGTATAATCTAATGTTCTAAGACAATTCCTAGTTTTTTCCTCTTTATGAACACCTAATTCTTGACTTTGTCTATAACAAACTAGATATATTACAGCATATCAAAAAAGAGTTGTTGTAACAAGTTAAGGAAGTCTATAATTTCTTTAACTTGTGTAGCTTTATCAATGAGTTTTATTACAGGCATCTGAATCTGTAAAACTCTATTAATGACTTTCATTACAGACATCTGAAATACCCAAAATTTCACATCATCTTTCTTAAAGTAAACGAATTTTAATTAGGAGACTGGGGGATCAGATACAGAAAAGGATTTTATTTTAAACCAGACTAAAGGGAATAAAGGGTTTGGGAGGTATAGTAGCAGACACCAAACTCTACTTAACCTGCAAGAATGAAGAGCTCTATAATATAGGAATCACATAATTATAAAGTTGAAAATAGTCTTAAAAGTCATTAGCATAAGCACTCAGGAGGCTGAGGCAGGACTGCCATAAATTTAAGGCCAGCATGGGCTACAGTCAGTTCAAGGCTAGCCTGAACTCATAGCAAGACCCTGTCTCAAAAAAACAAAACAAAATAATCATTAGCACAATTAGTTTCATTCAGTGTAGTAGTATCCTCTATAATAATCATCACCTCCTTTTAGGAACACAGAACATAAGACCTAAAAAGTCACTTTATTTTATTGGTTTAAATTATTAGCAAGCTTTTCTACATATTGATTTAAAATATTTTAACTTTGGTTCTTACAGTAATAAGCACTAATTAAAAACAAAGGTAGGTTTGCTCTGTTTTTTGTTCTTCCATTTCAATTATTTTAAAAAGCATTAGATGAACTCTCTTCCAATGGAGTTCACAGGATTTAAGAAGAAATTCTATTCAACAATTATTGACTGAGGAACAAATGTGGAGTCAAAGCCAACATGAAGAAACACTGAAAATAGACAATGTGAAAATAAAACAAAAGAACTGGTGATATCGACACAAACGAGACAGTTTAAACCTAAGAATTACCTATAAGAGAGTAGCACTAGTACCAGTGCTATACAATAACAATTAACATTATTAATAAACATAATTAGAATGAAATTTTCAAAAGGAACATAACCTAGAAAAAAAAGTATCTCCCTTTTTTTTTCCAGGCCAAATGTTGCTGATTGAAGAAAAATGTACATACTTATCTCCCTAGGTACCTCTCCCTCTCTCTCATCTCAGTCTCAATCCCTAGAGCCATTAAAAACTAGAACCCTATCAAATGTATGCAAATCTGTTTATCAGACTCTCAAATGGATTATCTCCAACTTGAATTCTTTCTAGTTGCATATTCTTCTTTAATTTTTATAAAAATGACTTAAGGACCTTCCTCTTCTCATTTTATTTTATTAGTTTTTTGAGACAGGATCTCATTATGTAGTTCAGGCTGACCTTGGACTCACAGTGAACCTCCTGCCTTAGCCTCCCAACTGCTGAATGCTGGGAGTATAGGCATGATCCACCACACCAAGATCTTCTCTTCTCATTTTAGTGGCTATTCAGAATAAATTGTTTAGCTAACAAGTTAAAAAGTATATAATGAAAAAGAAAGTTTACTTGAAAGTATAGATATTTGTAACTGTAATAAAAATTCCTGTAACTAAAATTCTTTTTTTTTTTGGTACCGGGGATTGAACTCAGGACCTTGTGCTTGCACGGCAGGCACTAGAACCACTGAGCTAAATCCCTGGCCCCATAGCTAAATTCTTAAAACAACCTATGATAGAAAGGGCCTTGATACCAATTAGATGTCAATCTTTGAAAGTTGGACCACTATAATATTTTAAGTGTTCTCATGTACACAGGGACTAATTCATTGGATGACAGCTACTTTTCAAATTCAAAACTGTGGACCTATGCCCCGTTAATTTCCAATGATATTTACCTGATACACTGTGTTGCTGGTAATTGTAAGAAGATGGAATTGCACCAATAGGAAGCTGTGGCTTTGGATTGCCAGGTGGTACTTCATCATCATCCTCCCCAAAATGATGAACTTTCTCATATTTTTCTAGGTAACTGAAATAGAAAAATAGTACAGCAATTTAAAATTAAATGTATCATCTTATTTTTTTAACTCCTGCAACATACTTTTTTCCAGTTCCCCCCAAATCTAATAATAATAACAAAATAGTAAAGTGTCACAAATTTGTTATTGAAACAGTAACTTCAGTTATCAATATCATTTCAGATAATCTCAATGCAGTGGTTCTAAAAGAGCTTTGATATTTTCAAAAGAACATACTATTACTCAAACCACAACAGTAGTGAATATCAAAGGACATCTGTAGATGAACAATAGTACATTTATTTATTGTTTTTTAAGTTATACATGGTTGCTACCCCCCAAAAAGTGAAAATTAGAGGATTTCCTTACCCTGGACCCTCCAATTTTACCAAGAGAAAACTACAGATTCATGTGTATATTTCAGTATATTTTTGTGAACATTTTTATTTAACAATATAGTTTAGAGGTCTAAGAATATTTTTATATACTGCACTATTTCACTTTTTAAGAAATTAAATAGTATTTGATCCTATTGATATGTAAGAATTTACCTTGTTCTCTAGTGATACATTCTGGTTATATTCAGTTTTATTTTTCGTTCTCACAAATCATGCTGCAATAAGCTTAATCTGTACATTTAATTAAATATTTTCTCTTCATAGACAGTAGAAATGGTATGGGTGATACAGATGTGGTTAAATTCCCATCCAAAAGTAGTATGCCTAATAAATTTTGACCAATTTATAAGGTAATTCCTGTATCCCCACTATATCATCGCTGATATGATTAATCCTAGTATTAATCAGAATTCAAATTTCAAAATCACAATCTATTTCTACCTACTAGTATATAGTAAGATTCCCAAATAAAATATAAAATGAGGACACAACTGGTTAAACCATGTCAAACACAACACTATGTAGTCTAACACAGTTGTTACTAAATAAGTCAAACTAATTGACATATTCACATTTACCATAAAAAATTCTATATATGATTATTTTATGTATAAATCCTAGCATTTTTGTTTTTAGTAAAAGACTTTAATTTTTAAGGTAGAATAAGTAGACGCTAAACTTTTATAAATATAAAAACTAATGACATGAAAAATCATTATTACTATTTCTCATTTTCCCCTTTCCATTTTACAAGGAAAATAATCTACATTCTCAAGCCTGGTAAGGAATTAAAATGTCCCTTCTGTTTCTTCCAAGTTCTTCATAAAAGCTTAATTTGATCAGGAAACTCTTTTCCTAGCAGGTAGCTCAAGAGCTCATGAATCCAATACTTTTCTTTACTGTTGCAGATATAGCATATTAAAGCAGAGATATACATTCAGATATAACCTCTGAGCACTGAAGAAGGTATGTAGCTGCACAAATTTCCATCAGATTCCAGGATATAGTTTACCGTCTAAAAACATAAAAGAATGCTTAAAAGGGGGCAGTCTCTTACTAGTATAAATCTACAATGAACTTACATGGATAAATGAATCAAGCTTATTCTTTTGGATTATTAATGCAGCTACCATAGAAAAAAGAACAGGTATAAATTTAGACACAAAAGCAACCTAGAAAACAGTTGCTCAAAAATTATGTGATATGTTTTCTGAGAGAAAACATTACTAGTAAGGGCTATAGTAGGAACTTTTCTTTCGTCCCAGAACACCCAAAATGGAATGTAAGCAATATGGAGTGAACTGACAACATCATTGTATATTTTAATAAAAAGTATATATTATTGCTTACATAAAAATCTTCATAATTCAAATTTTCATAAGATTTTTAAAAAATACATGACTTATCACTTGTGACACTAACTCTATTCCTCCAAACAGATACTTTGCACAATTCCAACCCATGGAAATGAATAGTTTAGGCTGTTGCAATGTTTGGAAATGTTGTATTTTTGGCTTGAGTGCTAGTATCTTTTCTCATTGCCATCACTAAATATTACCAATGGAGATGCAAAAGGTTTTGCCACCAGTTCTGATCTCTTATCTGCTCACTATGAAATCTTTCTTTTTTTCTAGTCTTTCAAAGTTATATTTCTAAAAAACTTTAACAGACAAGAGAACACAGCTAAAATACAAAGAAGCACAGTTACATTTCAAAGTCTTCTGATTTAGTTCTCTAGTATGGCCTTGAGTTTATACACTAACAGATTATTACTCTGTTTACTTACAAATGAAATACACTAGACGGAACATTTCTTTCTCTACTTAGTGTGAATGACATCAATTTGAAGAGTTAACACTAATCAAACAAGGATTACTGAACTCCTACAGTAATCTGCCCTAGCATACCACATATTTAACTTCACACTGATAAACTATTAGAATCCAGATGAAAGTAACTCTCTTGTCAGGCAAAATACTTGGTTCCCTTATTTATCATTAGGAAGAGATTTAGGAGGGATGAGTTACATCTTCATTTTCTTCAACTTGTCATTAATTCATTTCATGGGAGATATTATGTTGTATTTCCTATACTCTATGCCATACTTCTTTTCTGATTACAGAAAGACATCAAATAGAAGTGGAATACAATATAAAATCAAATAGTGCTACTCAACTACAACTTGAGCTTAAGTGTGAAGGATAGAAGCATAGCTCAGTAGTAGGGCTCTTGGCTAGACTGTGCCAAGCTCTGAGTTTGATCCCCAGCACCACAATCAACCAGCCAACCACAAAATCATGACCAATACAATGAGGGGAAAGCTGCTCATTCAAAATAACATTTGGGCCAGGGATTTAGCTCAGTGGTGCTGTGCCTGCCCAACAAGTGCAAGGTCCTGAGTTTGATTCCCAGTACTGGGAAAAAAAAAAAATTAAGTAACTTAGACACTATTAAAATGAATGTGGGAAAATTTAACATATCCTTTGTAGTATCTAATCAATTCATTAGATTAGGTTACAGAACCCTTAACTATAATCACAAATAAGATTTATTTAGTAGATGTAATAATTCTTAAGTCTCCAGGGAAATTCTAAAACTAATCATATATCATTTCACAATAAATTTCATTTCACAAAAAAAATCACAATAAATTCAACATTAAATATTGTACAGGGTACATTCAGCTATAATGCAATTCAAAGAAAATTTTTTCTTAAGAAATCAAATACTTAGAAAATTAAAAATAATTTTCTATTACGAAAATTCCAAATCCATATGCAAGACTAATACAATAGCACCCATCAAGAGATATCAATTCATGGTCAATCTAGTTTCATCTTGTTTCAATCAATCTTTTTCAAGATTAATTTAAATGTTCAGCATAAAATTTCATCTATAAATATTTTGGCTGGCTGCTTGAAAATTAAAAACAGTAACAATCACCACCACCAATCAACAAAAGTTTTGACTCTTCCTAGATTGAGGGCAAAAACAATCAAATATGTGTGATGGAAACACTTCCATATAAAACAGAAAAAGATGACAGGGCTCATATTTATCTACCTCCTTAAATCCAAATGAAATGAAACTTTGCAGGCAAAAATAAATATTGGCGACATTCTAAAGTCAGAAATTTTTAGGAATTCTGGTACATTTAAGATAGTTTAGTATTCACAAAGCTAACTTGTAAAACATTTTGGGAAATACTAGTATGGAAAAATTGGTATCATGAGGTGATGGTGATCTCTACTACTATGATATATAAGCACTTCAAGATTAAAAACCAGGCACAAAACCAAAGATGGTAGCCTGGAAACTATAAATATAATGAAGTTTCTCTGCTAGGACTGGCCAGAAAGAGCATTTAAAAAGTAGCTCTGACACTGTAGAAAATCATATTAGTAATGTACAACATGAGTTTGAGAAGCTTGTCTAGGGCTGAGGATTTAGCTCAGTGGTTCTGCCACCTGCCTTGCAAACCCAAGCACCCAAGTTCAATGCCTGGTACCAGAAAAAAAAAAAAAAAAAAAAAAAAAAAGAAGAAGCTTGTCTACACAGAAAGGAAAAAAAAAATTAATGAAAATAATTAGTTGCTAAATGTGAAAGGGCATGTAGATAAACAGGGACATAAATGTAGGAAGAAAAAATGTAAAAATCAACCATCCTGAAGACAGTCAAGAATAAATGAAACAGAAGCAATAATTATTGATGTAACAGAAGAATTTTTTTAGATGAAAGGTATAGTATATACATCAAAAAGCTCTGAAGAGCTGGGGTATTACGGTTCATGGGTCATCAGGCAAAAGTTAATGGAAGGCAAAATCACTGATGCATCTTAATGAAAGGTTTAAGCTTCAAAGATAAAAGAAGATTTCTACAACTATCCAGCACTACAGACATACACCAAAAAGCTTTAAGTACATTTGAACTAAACCTGATTTCTCTTCACAATTAATTGATAGAAGATAATGAACAAATATCAGACTTGGAGGAGAAAGATTATTTCTCAAGAATTTCCTGCCCAACTATGTTTTTTATCTAAAACAACAAAAATTCATTTTCAGATATATAAAGTCTCAGAAGAATAAAGCTGCACAGCCTTCTGGAAAAAAAAACCCCACTCAAATAAGGACTTTAATTGATGAGAGAACCAAAACTAAGGAATGGTTAGAAAAAGGGAATAAAATGGTGGCTATCAAGAGCCACGGACTTGGGGAAAAGAGATGTTTGTCAAAGGCTACCAACTCTCAAAATGGTTAACAAAGTTAAATGATAGATGTGTTGACTTAATTCTGACCATCATTTTAAAATATAGATATATCAAATCATCACATTCCTCAGGTTAAAAATTATAAAATTTTATGTCAATTATAGTTTACTACAGATGGAAAATTTTAAAAATTAAGGAATGATTAAGTAGCAGATGACTAACAATGAACACAGATACCAAATTCAGTTTTCAACACTAATTGTGGCATTATAAAAGAGAAGGCAAATGTCACTGGTAATTACAAATGGGGAATATAGAAAATGTATAATCATTAAGATGATTTGAAAATGATACTTCTAGTATGACATGCAAGAACTTTTCCACAAAAATAGAGAAGGAAGTAGCAAGTACTAACACTACTCAATGTGTTACTTACACAAGAAAAGAGAACAAAGTGGGTTTATTCTCAGTTAATATTAAGGGAAATACGTTCTCAGCTGTATCTCTTAACTTTTCAAATGCTTAATTATAAAATTAATTAAAATCATTACTTTTCATCATTAACTTTGACAGGGAAATGAAGACATTAAGGCATTTATATGTAGAGAAAAGGAGAAAACAAAGAATATTTTGATGAAGCATTTGTTTCTTAGACATCTATCCTAGAAAAAACTGGAAAAATAAATACCATAAATGATAGCATGAATAAAAAACACTGTGGCATATTTATGCAGTGAAGTGCATATTAGGACAGTGAAAAGTAACAAGCTAATTGGATCCATATGAATAGCCATAAAGAACAAATATTATGTTAAAAAATCTTTTTAGATTACATTATGATTCTATTGATATGAAGGTCATAAACATGTAAAATATTTTGAACAGATTTTTAGCAATATACGAACATGAGAAAATCATAAAGAACGGTAAGATAATTATTGAGAGATTTAAAAAGGGGGAGTAAAGACTGGCAGCAAAATACAGCCTCTCTGAACCTAGAATCAAGGTACCTAGAAAAAAAATCAAGACACCTAGAAATAAATAACTTAGTGGAAAAAAATCTCTAGCAATCAAAAAAGAGCTGACAGGAAAACTAGAAACTACAGAGAAACTGGAGAAACTGAACATAATGCAAAATGACTTTTTCTGCATGACAGCTAGAGTTGGAGAAGAAATCCAGTTCAATGCCTGGTGTATTTGAGTGTATTTAAATCAGAAGTCATTTTGAGAAGAGACTGTTTAAGAGTTTAAAACTGTGCTTCAGAACTACAAACCAATTATGCTAACAAGATTTCTGGGGTCACCTGACCACAGTGACTGAGTGGGAGACAGCCACAAGAGACAGTAGCAAAATCAGGCATGCTGGCACACACCTGAAACCCCAGCACTCAGGAGGCAGAGACAGCAGGATCATCGTGACTTCAAGGCCAGTGTACAAGATGAGTTCAAGGCCAGCCTAAACTATATAGCAAGACCCTATAACCCACAAGAGCAAGACAGACAGATAAACAGAGAGAGGGAGAGACAGAAATAAGAGAAGGTACAGGCTACACATAAACCCCCTGCGAAGTTTAAGCTCAGGCTGGGAAGGAAACAGGGATCCTACTGGACATAGAAAATCAGATAAACATCAGCAGAATTATAGTGTATCCTACCATCATAAATAAATAGACTAGCTAAAAAAAAATCAACAAAGAAAGATCGGAGTTCAACCACACCTTCAAAAAAACAAACTTAAGCAGTATCTACAGGTGTTCTACCCTCAAATAACAGAATATACATTCACAGCAGCATATGGAAGTTTCTCCAAAATAGACTACATACTAGCCAACAAAGCAGGCATAAGTAAATACATAAGAAATTAAATTATCCCATATCAGATCACAGTGGAATGAAACTCTGCCATTTCATTCATGGCAAAATAAACCACAGGAATTACAGAAACATGGAGATTAAGAAATACACTCTTGAATAATCGAAGAGTCACAGAAGAAATTAAGGATGAAATTAGTTCCTAAAAGAGTAATGCCAGTACAACACACCAAAACCTGTGGGACACCATGAAAGCAACCCTAAAAGGAAGGATTATAGCTGTGAATGGGTACATCAGAACAGAGCAAACTCAAATAACCCAGTGATGCACCTCAAGGTCCTAGAAAAACAAGAACAATCCAAATACAAAGCTATTACAAGACACAAAATTATGAAGATCAGAGCAGAAATTAATGAAATTCAGATTAAAATAATACAAAGAATCAATGAATCAAAGAGCTGGTGCTACAAGTGAATAAAAATAGATAAATCCTTAGCCAATTTTATCCCCCAAAAAGGAATGAAAAGACACATATCTATGCAATTAGAAATAAAAAGGCAACAACAGTCATTGCACAAATCCAGAAGATTATTAGGAACTAATTTGAAAACTTGTATTATAATAAAATGGAGAAATCAGAAAAAATGGATAGATTCCTAGATACATATGAATTCTCAAAACTGAACCAAGTAGATATAAAAACCCTGAATAATCCAATGACAGGCAATGAAATAGAAGCAGTAATAAAAAACCTAGTAAGAAAAGCACAGGGTTTGATGGACTCACCCTGAGTTCCACAAGAACTTCAGGGAAGATCTAATGTTAATACTCATTAAACCCTAATGAAATAGAAAGGATAGAAGTACTGCCAAACTCATTCTTGGAAGCTACCCTTACCTGGATTCTAAAACCAGGCAATGACTCAACCAAAAAGGAAAACTATAGGCCAATCTCCTCACTCAACATAGATTTAAAAATCCTCAACATGAAACAGGCAAACAATGCAACAAATCAAAATGATAATTCATCATGACCAAATAGGCTTCATCCTAGGAATGCAAGGATGGTTCAACTTACACAAATCAATAAATATAATACACCACACAAACAAGGACAAAATCACACAATCATTTTGATACATTGGGGAAAAGCCTTTCACAAAATCTACCATCCACTCTGAAGAAAATAAGATATGGAAGATATAGACATGGATAATAGAAAACAGACATAGAAGACATAGATAAAGCCTTATCTCAATCTGATAAAAGAAATTTATGATAAACCTAATATAAAACAGAACCACTAAACCCGCTGGAAGAGAGAATATGTAGAATGCTTGAAGACATAGGAGTAGGCAAAGACTTCATGAACAAAACCCTGACCACACAGGAAATACTACAAAGAATCAACAACTGCGTCCTCATCTTATTAAAATGCTTTTGCACAGCAAAAGAAATACTGATAGAGTGAAAAGACAATCTACAGAGTGGGAAAAATTTTTAGCCAGTGGTTCCTCAGACAGATGACTAATTATCTAGAACATATGAAAAACTGAAAGATATGAGACCCTCCAAATGTAAAGACCCAATCCAAAAATGGGCATCTGAGATAAATAGACATGTCTCAGATCAAGAAGTAGAACCAGCAAATACATGAAAAAATGTTCAACACCACTGGTCATTCAAGAAGTGCAAATTAAAACAACACTGAGATTCCATCTCACTCCAGAAAGAACGGCTATTATCAAGAAATCAACCAACAACTAATGCTAGCTGGGATGTGGGAAAAAAGGAACTCTTCTCCACTGTTGGTGAAGTGTAGGCTGGTGCAACCACTATGGAAATCGGTGTGGAGATTCATCAAAAATCTAGGATTAGAGGTCCCATTTGACCCAGCTATTCCCCTTCAGGGTATCTTCCTAAAGGAATAAAAGCATCAGACCATAGCAATATATATGCACCCATATTTATAGTGGCACAGTTTGTAATAGCTAAATCTTGGAAGCAGCCCAAATGCCCATCAACTGACAAATGGATAAAAAAGACGTAGTTTTTTAAACAATGAAGTACTAACCTGCCATAAAGAAGTATAAACTTGAGAAATTTCTAGATAAATGGATGCACCTTGAAACCATACTCTTAAGTGAAATAAATCAAGCACACGTGTAAATATCACATTGTTTCTCTGGTATGAGAAACTGAAAGTATAAATAAGGACCAAAATATATAACAGATATTGTGAAATAGAAATTGTTCAAAATTATACCAAGTGTGAGACACTTTGTTAATAATTAAAATGTTTTATGCAAAAAGGTACAGTATTAGGAAATGAGTGAGAGATTAGCAAATGAAAATATATTCTTTTGTATTTACCACTGTTATTTTCTAATTACTTTAGTTATGAAAAATTATTTTTCATGGAATGGCTTTTATATTTTCTTAATATCTACTTGTATTACATTAAAATAAAATAAAAATAATTTTAAAAATTTATTAATGAGGAAAAACTAAAAGCGTTTACTCTGAAATCAGAAACAGAACAAGGATGTCCACTCTTACCACTCTTGTTCAATATAGTAGTTATAACTTTGACCAGAGCAATCAGGCAAGAGAAAGAAATATAAGAGATACATGTAAGAAAGGAAGAAGTCAATTATCTCTATTTATAGAAGACATGATCTTTTACATAGAAGATGCAAAAATAATTCCACCAGAAGCCTCCGAAAAATAAACAAATTTAGAGTGAAGGGACAAATTATGGAATGGGAGAAAAAATGCCAGCTATTTCTTGAATAGAGGACTATATACCAGTAAATAACTAAACAGAATATATGCCAGTAAAGTACTAAAAAAAAAAAAATTAGATCCACTCAAAAGACTCCATGAAACAATACAAAACTGAAAGTAATAGATACTTCTCAGAAGATGTACAAGTGACAAATAAATGTGAAAAAATGTTCAACATACTGGCAATAGAGAAATACAAATTAAACAACACTGAGATTCCATCTTACTCCAGAAAGAACAGTTTTCAAGAAATCAAGAAATAACTAATGCTGGCAAGGCTGTGGGAATAAAGAACCCTTCTATATTTTTGGTGGGAATGTAAACTAGTATCACCATTGTGGAATCAGTATGGAGAGTCTTCAAAAAACTATAACTAGAAATTCCATTCGACCCAGATACTCTCCTTCTAGGTATCCTCCTGAAGGAGTTAAACACTTCATATTACAGTGATTTATAGCAACAGAGTTTATAATAGTTAAATTGTGGAAGCAGCCTGTATGTCCATCAACAGATGAATGAAAAAAGAAAATGTGGCATTTGTATACAATGGAGTACTATTTTGCCATAGAGAAGGATCAAGAGATGGAAGTAGGGGGAGAGGGAGAGAAAAGTAAGGAAAAAGAATTAAAATGTGATTTCATATGTATCACCTTCCCACAGTGAATGTAATCATTGTGTACTGCAAAGATGTACTAAGAAAAATTAAATAATAAATAAAAATAAAGAGATAAAATATTGAAATTCAAGAACACTTTTTTGGGGGGGGGCGGTGTCGGGGATTGAACTCGGGTCCTCGCTCTTGCGCAGCAGGCGGTGAAACCCCTGAGCTAAATCCCTGGCCCCTCAAGAACACTTTTAAATACCAAAATGTTAAAATGTTTCTCTTTAGGTAACAGAGTTAGGGAAAATATTTAATTTTCTTCTTGCTTCTTAGAAATACACTGTTTCTTTATTTTTGTAATTACCACCTTAAAGTTTGGGTAGATCCCCTGAAGAGAGATACAATAAAAAAGGAACATGCAAAGCTTCATAGAATGTTAGTACAGTTCTATTTTTCTTATCTTGGTATGGCTACACTTACATGTATTAATCTTTTTATGTGTGTATATGGTACTATATATTTCACAATTTTTAAAAACCTAAAAACAAAAAACTAGTGAGTTATTTCAAATTTTCAAAAAATAGGTATTTCTCTAGCTGCATATAACAGAAAATTTCAAATTTCCTTGAAAACTGTGATGTAGTAAAATTCTATAAACTTCATAGAAACAGTAGTTAAAATATACAAATACTAGAAAAACCAATCTATTGTTACATATTTAGCATGCACCCCCCAAAGACCTTATGCATTTATTGCAGAAATCCAATAAAAACTAAACATTAAAATATTCATAACATTAAAACTATGTGTAGATCAAACAAGAAAAACTACTAATATAAACAAAGAATGCCAAACAGCATTTAATAAAATGAAACATGTGCTTCATTGAAAAGAATCAATTAATGAAGAATTCCAGAAGACTTCTATTTTGGATGGACAGTATGCACCTTTTGTTGTTGTGCAACTCAGAGAATTTCTACCATACCTTTTTTTCCCTATAGGCCCTTCCAGGAATCTGCAACCCAACTTGAGCCACAGTTCTTGCTTCTATACAAGACTGACTTTCAAAGTGGGGGTATACACATAAGACACTCAAATAGGGAGGGACATTTAATTCATGTATTGACAATCCCTCTCTCTCCACTAGTCCTACATCAGCCACACCATATGTTATTCATCCCATTTGAGACAATATGGAGGTTCAAAAAGTGGATCCTTCAGTTATTCATTAGCCTTTGAACTGTAGAACCTTCACTGCATTAACTTCCTTGTACTATAATCTCTGTGCATGTCTAGGCTAAGTGTATTGAAAGATATTACTATCTAGTTTTAGCTAAATTATATCCCACAAAAGGGACATTAAATAGATTCCTCCAGAGAAATCACACTGAATAATACAAGCAGAAATGAGAAAGACAGAGCAGACACTTCTAACATGATCTTATCATCAACAATAGTATGAAAGAAAAACAGTGACAAAACAATCAAATAGGAAAAAAGTCAAAAGATTTCAACAATATGGCAGAATAAACCTAAAATGAACCCATGCTTCAAAAGATAGGCCTGGTGATCTAAAGACAGCTTTAAAAATCATACTGAATTCCAGAAGGTTTGTACCTTGTATTACTGAGCAAATGTGTACTTTTATTGAAAATAACAGGAGCCAGTTTTCTTATTATTAGAGAAGAGTTTAAAATATGAAAATGGAAAACTGTGGTGTATAATTGGCATTAAATGTTTAATGTGAGCTCATCCTTTCTAAGATATAGAAATAGGTTCATACACACATGTGCATTTCTTATATAGCAAACGGGCCTAGAAAAAAAATCATTCCTCTTTAAGCAATGAACACATTTAATGTCCAGACATCAATTTCTAAACATCATTCCTTTAAAAAAAAAGTATGTTTCTTGTGGCAAAAGGTTGATTCTAGAGCTGGAACAGGAAAAATATAAGATTAATCTAGAATATCTTATTGTGCCATAAATAAAAGAACTAACCCCAGGGCCAGGGATTCAGCTCAGTGTGCAAGGACCCAAGTTCAATTCCTGGTATCAAAAAAAGAAAAAAAGAACTACCCTCAAATGACATGGACCCATCAAACAGATACAGAAGGCAGCTTGGAAGGTCTCTCATTGGCCAAATCTGGGACAGTTTTTAAAAGATATAGATGCCAAATCTGGTGCAATGTGAGCATTAAACTAAGTACAATGAGAATATAATATTCATTAAATAAAATAATTTCTGAGGCTGTGGTGATATGAATAAATAAGTGATAAGGAGGAGAGGATGGGTGGAGGTCAAACACAGTAGAATGTCAACTAATAAATACAGAAGGAACAATGGCGTTAAAAAAATCACTAAAGAGACATCTAGAAAACAAGTGAAGAGAAGAAGAAACTGAGCACTGGGAATTATGAAAGCCAAAATGAAAACCAGAAACTACAGAAAAACTGGGAGAAACTGAACACAATGCAGAGAAAACAATGAAACAGGCTAGACCACTAACCCTAGCTTCTGAGGAGGGACCTGTCTCTGCAAACACAAGAGTGGTGCTGAGGATCAAACTCCTAGAAGGTTGGACACCAAGAAAATACTCAAGTATTATGCTGAGTATGTTGAAGAGGGATATAAACATCAAAACATACCCAAACCCAAGGGCACATCATAGAAGACCGAAGCTAACCAAAGAAATATCCACAGCAATTTCAGGTTCTCTACCCTAACTGATCTTCAACTCACAGCACAAAAACAATAGAAGCATGAGAAAACAAAGCAACAAGATCTCCCCCTCCAACCCCCAACACCCCAAAAGGTGTTATGATACTAAAGTAGATAGAGGAAGCTATAGGGAAAGAATTCAAAAACCAAATGGTCAAAATGACTGAATACAAGTAGAAACATAAAAGCAAACACATAAGGTATTTAACAAACTCAAAGAGGATTTAACTAAACATATAAAGGATTTTATCAATAAAATGTTAGATGAGCTTAAAGAAGAAACAAGGAATAAACTGAGTCAAGTAAGATAATACAAACCATGAACGACCACTTCAGAAAATAATTAGAAAGTATGAAGAGAGAGCAAGAAGAAACTGATCATATGAAAAGTTCAATGGAAGACATGGGTAGCACACATGACCCATGGGGACGAAGAAGATAAGGTGAATGTAGTAGATCATAAACTCAGTGATACCCTGAAAGCTAGAACCAACAGGTGACTCAAAGCTTAAAAAAAACTAAAAACTCAGATTTAAAGGAATAAAGGAAAAATTAAAAGATAACTCAAAGGGTACAAAAAAATGTATTTAACGAAAGCAGAGTAGAACAATTTCTAAATCTAGCGAAAGAATTCAATAGTCAAGTACAAGAAGCACATAGAACCTTAAATACCCATGAACAGAAAAGAACATCTTCATGACACATCACAATCAAATTTTCTGGGCCGGGGATTTAGCTCAGTGGTTTCGCTGCCTGCTGCACAAGTGCAAGGATCCGAGTTCGATCCCCGGAACCAAAAAAACAAAAACAAAAAACCACAATCAAATTTTCAAAAATTCAACAAAAGGAGAGAATACTAGAAGCTGTTAGAGAAAAACAGCAAGCTTGGGAAATCTTCCTTTGTCCTTGCTTCTCATCTCTCGTTCTTACATCTATTTTTCATTTTTTTCTCTTTTCCTGTTTGATTTTTCTCCCTTTAATTACTTCTCTGTTATTTTTGCTGTCTATATACCTTTTCTTCTTCTTTTTTCTTTTATCTTCCTTATACCCTCATCAGTTTTTCCTCTTACCTTTAATAATTCCATAAACATCCTTCTACTACCCAAAAAGATCCTTTGTGGCATTTTTCTCTTCTCCTCGTATCAAAGTTTTTCTCTTGCATTTCTCCATTCCCAAACACTATATTCATAGTAAAACCATAAAGCTTTATTATTCTTCTGATCGTTTACTCTGTAAAATTATTGAATTCTTTTCACCATATGTAGTGATATCGCTATCACAGCACTTTGTATATATTAGCTGTAAATCAATTTGTAGGTTTTCTTTTCTTTTTTTTGTACTGGGGATTGAACCCAGGACCTTGAGCTTTCGAGGCAGGTGGCAGCACCACTGAGCTAAATTCAAACCTGGGTTTTCTTAATGTTTACATCATAATTGCAGATTTTTCCTCTAGGATTAAGGGTGGTACATAATTGGTTCTTATGGTATGTTACTATCTGGTTTGTCTTTGACAATACTACTGTAGATGATTTGTTTGATATTAACAAGGCCACATAATTGTAATTTCTCTATAAACCAACACTCGGATTGCATGGATGACATTAACAGTACTACAGGTACATTTCAGAGAACTTGGTTACTGGGCTAACTACATTACATTCTCCCCTCAAAAATGAACCGAAGTGGTTGGATCTTGGAGTTGTGCCAAAGGATTATAGTTAGCCAAACCCAAAAAGTATCACTGAAAAGCAACTAAAGAGGTCTATACTAGCAACAAAGTCTTTATAGACTATAAGCATCCACAAACCTCAGCACAAAACAAAACAAACAAACAAAAACAATGAAAAAATAAGGCAACAAAATGCCTCACAACATTCCAAACTCCCTAAGGGCAACCAAGGGAGCACTGAGAGGCAGAACAGGGTAAGCCACACACATGGATTAGTCAAATGGACAACAGAAGATGTTACAAAACAGCTCAAAGAGACACCCAGTGAGATTAGAGAAACATAAGTGATGCATATAGAACCCCAAAGAGCCACAACAAAAAGAAAACCTCTCCACTCCACATTTATTCAAAGTACCAGAAGTCCATCACAGGGAAAAATCTTAAAAGCTGTTGGAAAAAGACAATGAATCACATATAAAAGTAAACACATTACAATTATAGTAGAGTTCTCTACACAAATCTTACAGGGCAAGAAGGCTTGAAGCAAAGTATTTCAAGCATTGAAATATAAAATTTTTGGCTGGGTGCAGTGGTGCATCGCTTAATTCCAGCACTTGGGAGGTTAAGGCAGGAGGATCGTCAAGAGTTCGAGGCCAGCCTGGGCTACACGGTGCACTCAAGGTAAGCTTGCACTAGAGAAGGTCTCAAAAAAAAGGTTAACAATTTCTCACCCTGTGAGTTACGTATGCTGCAAAACTATCCTTCAAAATTGATGGAAAAATACAGTATTTCCATGACAAGGAGCTCCTCAAGAAATTCATGATCACCAAACTAACATTATAAAAAATTCTGAAGGATATCTAGAGACAATGAAAGCAACAATGCCAATAAGTCAAAAAGGATAAAAACACCTCACAAGAAGAATACCGAAGCAAGAAGGGAAAAAAATAAGGAAATCAGAAACACAAAAATAATGCAACAACAGGAATAAGTCAGTACCTCTGAGTAATAACTCTCAATGTGAATGGTCTCAAAAATTCAATTTCTCGGCCCGGGGATTTAGCTCAGTGGTTCCAGCGCCTACCTCGCAAGCGCCAGGTCCCGAGTTCGATCCCTGGCACAAAAAAAAAAAAAAAAAAATTCAATTTCTCTTGGGTTGGGAATTTAGCTCAGTGGTGCTGCCGTCTGCCTTGCAAGCACAAGGTCCTGAGTTCGCTCCCCAGTACAAAAAAAATTTCAATATCTCAATCAAAAGATAAAGACTGGTAGAATGGATCAAAAAACAAAACCCAATGATATGCCATACACAAGGAACATATTTAGTTAAAAAAGAAAACTCACAGATTAACATTCAAAGGATGGAAAACAATATTCCATGCAATGGAAGCCTGGAAAAAGGAGTTGCTATCCTAATTTCAGACAGAGTGGATTTCAAGCCACGACTGATAAAAAGAGACAAAGAAGGTCATGACATATTAAGGGAATAATTCAACAGTAAGAAAAAACAATTATAAACATAACATTCATTAGGCAATACCTAACTTCATAAAACATTGACATGAAAAATCAGATAAACACTAATACAGTTGTACTGGGGGACATCAATACCCCACTGTCACAAAGAGGGCCCCCCCACCGAAATCAACAAAGAAATACATTATTACCTTGGTTTACAAACGCTTCTGTATGCAAACAGTTCGGTTTGAAAACAAAAGCGTTCAGCAAAATTTTGCTTCCATGCTCAAACTCTGCATTGGGTAACAAACATGACCATAAACATTTTCCTCATACAAACACAAATGTAGTCATCTTCCCCAAAATTGTAAAATTAAGTTCATAAAGCAAGGAGTATTAGAGTTGAACCAATCTTTCAAGTAATTGGACTTAATAGATATCTACAGTGTCCCATGCAAAAATAGAATACACATTCTTCTCAGCATCACACAGGACTTTCTCCAAAATAGATCACATACTAGCCCATAAAGCAAGGATAACAGTGCAATAAAACTACAAATCAGTGGCAAAAGACACATCAGAAACTATGCAAACACCTGGAAATTAAATAGCACCCTCTTGAAAAATCAATGGGTCACAGATAAAATTAAAGAAGAAATTTGTTCCTATAATCAAATGATAATGATAGTACAACATACTGGAATCTATGGGACACAATGAAAACAGTTCTAAGAGAAACATTTATAGTGGTAAACTCCCACATCGGAAAAACACAGTGAGCTCAAATAAATAAGCTAATGATATGCCTCAAGGTACTAGAAATCCAAGAACAATCCAAACACAAAACTACCTTATGGAAGAAAATTACAAAGATCAGAGCAGAAATTAAAGAAATTGAACCTCAAAAACAATACAAAGATCATTTCTCAGCCTTTTGGCTAAGATCAAGTATAAAAATAAAAAGAATCAATGAACTGAAGAGTTAGTTCTTTGAAACATTAAGCAAAATAGACAAACCCTTAGCCAATCTTACCAAAATAAGAAAAGACCCAAATCCATGCAATTAAAAATGAAAATTGTGAAATCACAATGGACTTTGCTGAAATCTAGAAGATCATCAGTAACTACTTTGAGAAACTGTACTCTCATAAAATGGAAAATTAACAAGAAATGGATAAATTCCTACATATACATGAATTACTAAAGCTGAACCAAGAAGATATAAAAATCCCAAATAATCCATTATCAATGAAAATGAATATGCAAAAAACTACCAACTAAGAAAAACCTAGATCCCAACAGATTTACAAATTTTATAAGAAATTTAGAGTAGATCCAATACTAGTACTCCTCAAACTCTTTAAAGAAATTAAAAGGAAAGCAGTACACCCAAAGTCATTCCTGGAAGCAAGCATTACCCTGAGTCCAAAACCAGAAGAGGACCCAACCAAAACCAGAACTACAGGCCAATCTCTTTCACGAACACAGATACAAAATTCCTCAATAAGATACTGACAAACAGAATGTTGCAAATCATCAAAAAGATCATACACCATGACCAAGCATGATTCCTTCTAGGGATGTAGGGATATTTAACATATGCAAATCAAGAAATGGTAGACATACAGAAGCAAACACAAAAATCACTTGATCATCTCAACAGATCCAGAAAAAGCGTTTGACAAAATCCAACATCTATTCCAGAAAAACCCTGAAGAAAATAGGTATACAAGGTCTTTATCTCAATCTGGTAAAAGCAATCAGAAGCTGAAAGCTTTCCCTTTAAATCAGGAACAAGAGAATGATGTCTGCTATCACCACTCGTATTCAATGTAGTTCTCAAAACTTCAGCCATAGCAATTAGACAAGAGAAAGAAATAAAAAGGATACAGATAGTGAAGGAAGAAATTAAATTATTATTTGTGGATAACATGATCCTCTACAGAGAAGACCCCAACAACTCTAACTCACTCTACTCTTTCTCTCTTTCTCCCTCTCTCCCTCTCTCTCATTGCAGGACTGTGGGTGATCATCTCTCCTAAGCAAGAGGTTATGGAGGAGAGCTCATCTGCAGAGGAGAAGAAGAAAAAGGCAGAGGAACACCTCACTTCAAATGAGGTAATGGAGATGTGTAAAATATGCAAAATTTTGTAGAAAAGCACCACCCAAATAAGGCTGTAGCAGTGTGAGGATGAATCTATTTAAGGACAATGCAGTGTCACATTTCGGTGAAATCCTCAAAAGCAGTCACTGGATGGGTTCCTTGTTAAAGTTGCAGGAAAAGACAAAGATTCCATTGACCCAGTAGATAGCATTGATTCCTTAGTGATAGTGAAAGTAGTCCTACACAATAACCCTCCTCTCTTTTGTCTCCCTCACATCAGCCATGAATGTTTTCAAAGCTAAGTTCAGGTTATTTTGTTTATTTTTGTTTATATTGTCTTTTCTTTATTAATTTGTATTATAACATAGTATTGTAATCATTTCTATATGAATATTTTTGGGTGGTAGAATGAATCATCTGCATTTCCATTATTTCTTACGGGGAAATTCTCTTTCATATGCCAGTACTTTGGATTACAAGCACACTTCCAGAATGAATTATGCTCCCAAACCAAGGTTTTACTTTACTAGGAATTAACTGAACTAAGGAAGTGAAAGACCTCTATTATGAAAGGAGACAGAAGGTGATATTAGAAAATGGAAAGATATCCTCTGTTTCTGGATAGGCAGAACCTATATAGTCAATCCAAAATATACTTCCACACTTCCAAGACTGTCATACAGACTTAAGGCAATCTCAACAAAATACCAATAGCACTCCTCAAAGAACTAGAGAAAACAATCCTAAAATTCATATGGAACCAGAAAAGACCTAAAATAGCAAAAGCAACACTGGGCAACAAGGGCAAGGCAGGGGGCAGACAATCCCTGACTTCAAGTGATAAAAACAGCACAGTCGGCAAAAAAGACATGTGGATCAATGAAACAGAACACAGCATACAGAAGAAACTCCACACACTTAACTATGTTATCTTTGACAAAGGGGCCAAATCCTTTTGATAGAAGAAAGATAACCTCTTTAGGAAACGATGCTGAGAATACTGGCTATTCACATGCCAAAAATTGAACCTAGTAGACCCGTATCTCTCACCAAGCAAAAAACCAAAATCAAAGTAGATCAAAGATCTACATATTAAAACAGAAGCAATCTGCTGGAAGACGAAATAAGTAAAACTTTTGAAGACATAGGTAAAGGCAAAGATTTTCTAAACAGAACTCTGGTTGCAGAAGAAATAATACCAAAAAAATCAATAAATGGGATCACACTAAAGTAAAAACCTTCAGCAGAGGAAATCACCAGCCAAGTATAAGAGACAACCTACAGAATGGGAAAAAAATTCACCAGCTATTCCCTGAACAAAAGACTAATATCTAGAATACATAAGCAACTCCAAAAAAATTAATTCTCTCCAATTTAGGCTCCAGTTCCAGGCCTCCTGGCTCATCCAACAGATCTCTCTACCTAAAAAAAGTGCAATGGTCAATGAATGTCCCAGCCCCATTCTCCCAGGCCTGGAAGTAGGAGGAAGAGAAGAAGAGGAGAAAAAAGACAAATCAGTACTGAATTACTCAAACTTTCACTTTGCCCAAGCCAGAAGAAAGCAAAGGGGAGAAGGACTGCAGAGTAAGTTATTTATTTTCACTTGAACATAGAAGGAAAGTGTCACAATCTCCCCTTGCCCAAAAAAATCAAATAATGGGCATGTGAAATGAATAGACACTTCTCAGATGTCTACTGAGAAATGCAAATTAAGACAACACTGGGATTCCATCTCATTCCAGACAGAATGGCTATCATCAAGAATTCAACCAATAACAAGTGCTGTAGGAGAAAAAGAAACTATTACTGGTGGGAGTATAAACTGGCACAACCACTACAGAAATCAGTATGGAGATTCTTTAAAAAAACAAAAAACAGAAATTCCATTTGACCCAGCTATTCCCCTTCTAAGTATCCCCCCATCATACCACAGTGATGTATGCATACCCACACTTATAGCATCACAATTCATAACAGCTAAATCTTAGAAGCAGCCTGTATGTTCACCAACAGACGAACAGATAAAGAAAATACGGTATTTATACAGAACTGAATACTACTGTGCCATATAAACAATAAACAAGTCATTTGTAGGAAAATGGTTGTACCTTGAGACCATAATGCTAAGTGAAATAAACCAGACATACAAACTTAAATACTGCATGGTATCTCTTATATGGGAAACCCAACGTATAAATAATGTGGAAAATAAAGAAAAGATGAAAAAAGGAGAAGTTATTGTAATCCAGCATGAACAATGTATCTAAAAGTATATAACTCTATTTAGTATAATTGCTGTATATGTTTTACAGTTTTTTGGCCTACTAGTAGGGCTGTTAATCTGTATGTATAATTAACTTTAAAAAATAAATGAATCTGATGTTGGCAAAGGGTTAGGGTTAGGGTTGGAGGGTCAGGAGGAAGGGGGGAAAAAGAATGGAGATGTGTTATATACATGTATCAATTCCCCACAATGAATGTAATCATTATGTACTGCCAACATTTACTAATAAAAAATTTTAAAACACTAACCAAAATATGAGTATAATAGTACTAATAAACTCAAAATAAAGTATCTTCCCATGTATTAGAGAAAACTAGATAAATTACAGGTTATATGGTCAGCTAAGCTAGAGCTAGAATATTTCAGGAAAAAAATTCATATTTAAACTTATCTTCCATTCGTATATCTACTCCCTGTTAATCTTCAGTTGTTTTTACCCTTTCGGATCTATAATTAATTGACAGCAGTTATTCCACTAACTAAATTGCATCCATTTTATTACATTTACTTCTTTGTCTCCTCATTGCACTTATTCAGAATGTGTGGCACAACGAGCCACAATAAATCAAGATACTGCAATGTAAAATATACCTGAATGTAACTCCAGCGTTTGAAAGGCTGAGGCAGGCTGATTGCCACAAATCTGAGGCCAGTAATGACTTAAGTAATGAGTAGAGACTAGATTAGGGATTTTTAGGATTTTTCTATCAGAAACTTTGCGTTCATTTCTAACAACGCTAGTTATAAGTTAACAAACAAAACTCATTTTATAAATTGATATCTGCAAAGGCAAAAGGTAATTATGACTTTGATTTACAATGATAATTATATTTTTGCTAGTATAATTCTTGAGTCAGAAGGACTAACACATTGACTATGTTTTTCTAAATCTGTTTATCTTATTGAATGGAATATGTACTTAAATCTAACAGACTACATTTTGAATGAGTTAAAAATAGAATTAACGGGGCTAGGGATTTAGCGCAGTGGATTCGCCGTCTGCTGCGCAAGCGCAGACCCGAGTTTGATCCCCGGTACAAAAAAAAAATACACATATATATATATAGATAAAAGTATATAAACTGGGCCGGGGATTTAGCTCCGTGGTTTCGCTGCCTGCTGCACAAGCGCAAGAACCTGAGTTCGATCCCGGTACCAAAGCAAAAACAAAAATAGAATTAACTGGGCGGGGGATTTAGTTCAGTGGCACTGCACCTGTCTCGCAAGCCCAAGGTCGTGAGTTTGATCACCAGTACAAAAAAAAAAAAAAGAATTAACTACTGACTACTTTGCTACAAAGCTGTAAAAAATTAAATCTAAATACTTTCTTTTTAAGAAATTATGAACTATGAAAAAATTTAGGAAGAATTATTAAATCATACTGAATATCGCTGGAAATGTAAGTACACATTTTGCTAACAATCATATTAGTAAATCAATTCACAATGTCTCAAAGCAGAGTATGATAAAAGAAACCAATAAAATACACATGTAATCTTTCATTATTATTATTCTGCACATTAGACGTTTTTAAAGAAAGAAAATGAAAGAATATGCTGATTAACTGAAGTGCTGATAAAAACATTTTGAAAGTACCACTTTTTGCTGTTGTTGTTGTTTTGGTTTTTTGAGACAGAGTTTATGTAGTTCAGGCTGGCCTTAAACTCACTATGTAGCCCAGGCCAGCCTTGAACTTGTGGCAATCTTCCTTCCACAGCCTTTGAATGCTGGGGTTACGGGTGAGGGCCCCCCACGACCCAAATCTGAAATGGGTATTTCTACTTCCAGAAATGGTAGAACAGGTCATTTAGATCCATCTTCTAACTCAGAAAAGGTGAAGATATATAAATTTGCATTGATTTAACTGCCCAAAGGCATTAAGAATACACACTTGTTGGACCAAGAGATGAGAAGATAGAAACCTAAAAAGGTAAATATAGCATTCAAGGCTGTATTTATCCTGGTAACATTATAGAAAAGTTGACTGAACCTGAGCAGTAAGTCTGACAGCCTGGAAAATCAAGAAGAAGCAAACAAAAACAACACCTAAATTTTTTATTATAGGCCTAAAAATTTCATCACAATAGTAAAACTGAACAAAAGTAAAAGCGTTGCAAACAATGCACATTAACTTGTGTCATCTAGGGACCTCAGAAAATTTTAATGTCTGACATTGGATTAAGGTGATCCTAGATTGCTAATGCCTCCAGATCTGTTATAAACTATCCAAAATAAATTCTGGGAAAAGATACTATAATTATTACTTACTTAATGTCTACAGTTTTCAAGTACAGTACAGTATATAATCAGGGACAAGAAAAATCAGAAGGCAACAGACACAAGAACCAACAAAAACAACACACTCAAAGGTGCTCCATAATACTGGATTATCACATATTGGAAATGTCAGGCAATATTAAAAAACTATACCTGTTTATCACATGTAAGAGTATTGAAAAACAAAAACAAGAAAAATTATTAAAGGCAATCAGAAGAAAAACATGAAATTTCCTTTAAGAAACAAGAATAGGAAAGCCTTTGAGTACGCACTGGAGACAATGGAAACCAGTGGTGAGGGAATTAAAATTTCACTGTACTCAAAAAAAAATTACTGAAAATTTAAAATTCAACTTCCAGAGAATGTTATTCAAAATAAAAAAGCTCCTAGCAATTAAAAACTTAAAAAAAAAAAAAAGTACCAGCAGACATACACTGAAAGAAATCCTTAAGTTTTCTTTTTTCTTTTTTTTTGTACCGAACTTGGGACCTTGCGCTTGTGAGGCAGGTGGCTGAACCACTGAGCTAAATCCCTGGCCTCTTAAAAGTTTTCTTTAGGCAGAACAATAATCACATATGATATAGATGTAAGCATCGTCTCTCAGTACCTGTAGGGGACTGGTTCTAGGATCTCTGTAGATATCAAAATCTGGGAATATTCAAGTCTCTCATATAAAATAGCACAGTATTTTATATATATATCTCCTCCCATGTACTTCAAATAATGTCTAGAATAACTATAGGTCATAAAATTATATAAATGTGATGTAAATAGGTATTAAATAATATTGTCTGGGGAATGGAGAGGATCTGTAATTTTTAGCACAGATGCCTTTTTTCCAAAGTATTTTCAATCCATGCTGAACCAACAGACGTGGAACCCCAAAATACAGAGGGGTATATGCATATATACGAAAAAAGGTTTTCTGAGATTTAAATATACACAGAATAAAAATAATGTAACACTCATGACATAAGCAAGAAGCAGTGATATAGTTAAAGAATTCTAGATATTTTAATTAATGCTTTCAATTCAAGAGAAAAGGCTAAAAGTATTATATATTTGACTTTGATAAGTCAAGGATGAATGCTCTGAGTATAAATATATAAACACACACAAAAATAATAGATAAAAAAGAAAGTCTTAGTCAATTCAAATGAGGCATGGAGAAAAAATATAAATAGGTTGATATAAAAATTCAAATAAGACATTAGATTTAAACATATTTTATTAAATATAAACAGACAACACTAAAGTTAAAAGACAAAGATTCTCTAACTACACTTTAAAAATCCAACTATATGTAATTTATTCAGAAGAATATTTTAAAATGTCAATATTATCCAAATAAGATGATGTACTTAT
>NW_004624816.1:6449554-6475643 GCF_000247695.1 Heterocephalus glaber
ATAAGAACCAAGATACTCATGTAATGGTACAAGATCCCAATGATGAATGTAACTGTATTTTATACCTAAAATGTACCAATAAACTTAATGGGAAAAAAACCCCAACAAAAAACAAAGCAAAACAAAACAAAAACACAAAAATCTTTTGCACCACTACTCTGAAGGTAAACAAGGATAATGTTCTACTGGGTTCATAAACTGTTATATATTGCGAACTAATATTTAACAGATGAGGAAACTGAAATTTAAGGTAGTGGGGTTTACAGCCAGGATTTGAACCTTATAGAACACATAAATTTAGCCCTTTTTTGGGGGTACCAGGGATCGAACTCAGAACCTTGCACTTATGAGGCAGGCATGGCACCACTGAGCTAAATCCCCGGCTAGAACACATAAATTTATCAACTATTTTTATCAGACTTGTTTAAATATAAGACCAGAATTAAGTGAGAGGAAATGAACAGATGACATTTTGAGATGTGTTATTCTGATTTGTAAAATAGATATCTACTTATACTTTCAAAATATTGCCTTTAAGTTTAAATATATTTTCTACAAGTTTTCAAAAAGCAGGTTGTGATATGCTTTACGCAATTTTCTTTTTTTTTTTTCAGAATTCTTTCTCTCACTGCTTTAAGAAAAAATTAAAAAGTGTTACAAACTTCTGGTTTCAAGAATACAAAAGAAAAGAAATTTCTTTGAAACTTTTCATTGTGTGAATATTATAAACTTTCATATACTGGGCAGAGGGTGGGAGGGGTGGAGAATGGTCAAGGGTTTCCAATAAAGTGAGCACTTCTTCTACATGCCTTCTCTTGAAACTTTTGAAAAGGCACTACTATTAGGTTATTGCTCCTGATAACATAGAAAGAGACCAGCTTATGGAGATAAGAACTATATAGAATAAGAATGTTGGTATTTACCAGAAAGAGTTATTGTGGTAGAAAGATGTGCAAAGAGACATATACTAATAATAATAAAACTTAAAAAAAGGAAGATGTACAATAGAATTATCAGAACTTATTCTTCCTACCCAAGTATATCATTGTAGCCCTTGACCAGGATCCCTCCATACCCTCTGGTAACCACAATTCTACTCTCAACTTCTATGAGATTAATTTTAGATTCCACATGTGGCTGAGATCAGATGACATTTGACTGTTTGTACCTGGCTCATTTCATTTAATGTTCTCCATCTATGTTATATCTAACTCATCTATGTTATCAAAATGACAGAATTTCATCCTTTTTTATGGGAGGACAGTATTTCATTTTATATATATATATATTTTTATCCATTCATCTGTATGTATTTGGATATTTAGGTTGATTTCATAACTTTTCTACTGTGAATAGTGCTGCAGTAAACATGGCAGTGGATAAATCTGTTGAGTACTGATTTGATTTCCTTGGGATATACGCAGCAGTGGGATTATTGGTAGTTCCAATTTTAATCATTTGGGAAATTTCCATATTGTTTTCCACAATGGCTTATTAGTTTATATACCCAACAACAGTATGAGTTTTCCTTTCTTCAAATTCTCACCAACATTCTAAAAAATATTTTTGATAATTCTAACAGGTATGAAGTGATTATCTCATTGTAGTTTTTATTTGCATTTCCCTGATGCTTTGCAATGTCAACCATTTTTTATACACATAGCTCTTGGTCTGGTTTTTTACATATCTCCTTTTGTAAAATTTCTACTTGGGTCCTTTCCCATTTTTTAATTGGATTATTTTGTGAAATCCTTATATTGTATTTTGACTATTAGCCCCTTATTATTTGTATAGCTTATAAACACATGGCTGCATTTTATAGGCTATCTTTTCATTTTGCTGTTTTCTTTGTGGTACAAAAGCCTGGTAGTTTGATATGATCCCATTTGCCTATTCTTTGCTTTTGTTGCCTGTGTTTCCCAGGCATATTCAAAAAGGACTTGCCCAGATCAATATAATAAAGTTGTTCTTTTCTTTTCATCTACTACTTTAACAATTCAGGTCTTACATTTAAGACTCTGACATATTTTTAGTTCATTTTTGTATATACAGTGTGAGATAAAGACCTAATTATAAGACAGGGGGTCTAGTGGTTAGAAAAGTTAATTGATAGGACTTCAAACTTCTTAAATGCATTAAAATGTCTTTTGTGCTCTAACAAATGATTCACCATGGAGAATGTTCTGTGTGAGCTAATAAAAAGAATATGCATTCTGTTGTTGTTAGATAAAATTTTCTGTATTTGTCTGTTAGGATTGTTCAATTACAATACATAAATCCAGTGTTTTTTATTGATTTTCTGTCTGGATGATCTGTTCACTATTCAAAGTGTTATATAAAAATGCTCTCTTACTGTATTACAATCTAAGCTCAGTGAAGAAGGCATGTTTAAAGCTAAAAACAGGCTGAAACCTAGGCCAAGACCTAGTGTTCTAGCACCAAACAGCTGAGTTGTGAATGTGAAGAAAAGGTTCTTGAAGGATATTAAAAATGCCACTACTCAGGCCTGGGATTTAGCTCAGTGGTTCCACTGCCTGCCTCACAAGCGCAAGGACCCAAGTTCGATCCCCGGTACCACAAGAAAAGAAAAAAATGCCACTACTACAGTGAATACATGAATAAGAAAGTGAAGGAGGTGTATAACTTATACGTAGAATGTGTGAGTGGTCTGAATAGATCACATCAACCACATCCTTATTTCTTAAGGAAAAAGCCTAACCCAAACCAAGGCCTTAACTCTTTTCAATTCTGTAAGAGTTGAGGCAGGTGAGAAAGCTACAGACAAAAACTCTGAAGTTAGAAAATGATGGTTTGTGGGGTTTAAGAAGCTGTGCCCACAACATAAATGCATAAGGTGAGCTAAGTGACTGATGTAGAAGCTACACCAAGTTATCCAGAAGGTGTAGATAGGATGATTGATAAAGGGGCTACAAACTTCAGTGTAGACAAATTAGCCTTATACTGGAAAAAGATGTCATCTAGGACTTTCACAACTACAGAGCAGAAGTCAATGTCTGGCTTAAAAGCTTCAAAGGACAGTCTGACCCTGCTGTGAAAGGCTAATGCACTTGATGACTTTAGCTTGAAGCCAATGCTCACTTATCATTCTAAAAATCCTTCTTAAGAAATATATCTACTCTACCTACCTGTGCCCTATAAATGTAACAATAAAGGTTGTATGACAGTACATTTGTTTACAACATGGTTTACCGAATACTTTAAATTCACTTTTGAGACCTACTACTCAGAAAAAAAGATTCACAATATAACTGCTCACAATATTACAATGAACTTGCTCAACCAAGAACTGTGGTGGAGATGTACAAGATAAATGCTGTTTTTATGCTTGCTAACATCCATTCTGCACTCCATAGATCAAAGAGCAATTCTGACTTTCAAGTTTATTATTTAAGAAATACATTTCATAATGCTACAGCTGCTACTGATAGTGATTCCCCTTATAAATATGGGCAAAGTAAGATGAAAACTTTCTGGAAATTCAGCATGTTAGCTAGCATTAAGAACATTTGCTATTCGTAGGAGGATGTCAAAACTATCAACAGGAGCTTGGACAAAGCTGATTCTGACTTCAGTAACTTTAAGATCACTAGGTGCAAAATAAATGTATAATCACATAATAAAATCCTCAAGGAATCTCTAAATAAAGTAAGCAAAACATATACTTTACTTATATGTTGGCCTTATTTTCAGCTGAAATATTTTATCCCATGTGTTGATCAATATGCCAAGGGATTACATTAATGCCATGAAAAACAAAGAAACCAAGACCAAGTCTGGCATACTTAATAATTAAAGATGAGATTTCAGTATAAACTTTTTATTTCTTTGTTTTTGATACTTCAGTAATTTTAACAAATTCAAAGGTAGTAAGAGTTTGCACTGATCATTTTTCTTCTATTATCCTCAATATATGACTACTTTTCACTGGTCTTTTAACTGGTTGTTGGGGTAGAAAGTGGGGATTAAGTTATCTTGCATCACAGGGAACTGACTACTGTTGCTACCTTAGTGCAAATTTCTCTAAATCAATATCTGAAACCCTAAATGCAAACTAGAATCACTTGTATACATTTTTAAAATATCCAAAACCCAGCCCTTATCTCAGAGTAAAAGACTAGAATTTTGGGGCATATAACCTTAACATCTGTGCTGTTTTGATTTTAAAAATTCTAAGTGTTTCTATTGCACTGCAAGAGTTTGTGAATGTTCTACTCTTTCTCTGTCATGCTCAATACACACACACATACATACACACACTTCATATGTTAATACTATACCAACTGTGTATAACTCATTATCCTTTTGACTAGTAGCACAGTGTCATAAGTCACGTTTTAAATGGATATTTAGGATGCTACTGGTTCTTTTTGATAACATAAAAAGAACTGTTAAAATATCTATGCACATGTGTGTTTGCATATTTTTAAATAACTTCTTTGGAACAAATTTCCATTTATTAATTTTAAAAGCAACTTAGTGCCAACTATGTGGAAAGTATCCCTACAACTGCTAGAAAACAGCAAACTATCTCAGAAGTAGAAGTACTAAGAAATTGTAATTGGAATTACCTTAAATTTATAAATTAATGAAAACAGTCATATATAAAATATAAGCCATCCCAATCAGGAATAAGACATATTTTAGTTATTTGTTACAGCTTATGTTCATCTATAAAATTAAAATTTTTTTATATAGGCCTTACTTATTTCTCACAATATGTGTTTTTAAATATAAATATTATTAGTGCAACTTCCTCTCAGTTCTAATTAGAATTGCTAGTATCATATAAGGAAAAAGATATTAGCTAGGTATGGTGGCACATGCCTGTAATCCTAGCTTCTTAGAAGGCTGAGGTTAGAGGATTAGAAGTTCAAGGCCATCCTAGGTAACATTAAAAAACTGGCTCAAAATAAAATTTGGGGGTGGGGCACACTGGAGAACATAGGTCAGTGGCAGAATGCCTATCTAGCATGTAAGCCCCTAGGTTTAATCCCCAATACTATATAAAAAAAAAGTGTATGTGTGTGTGTAAGAGAGAGAGAGAGGGGAATCTTTCTAGATTATGGTAGAAAGAACACTAGGGTTTCACCATCGAGCATAATATTTTTTTTCAGATTAAATACTGTATCAATTTAAAGAAATTTCATTTCTGGCATATTACCTTCTTTTAAACTGGGAGTGAAATGACATCTTAGATTTTTTCATATATCATAATTCTTTACATTCCTTACATTCCTAACATAACCCGCTACATGATGCATTCTTTTTCAGTATAATGCTGTTGAATACAGTAGCTTTTTTTTTTGGTACCAGGGATCGAACTTGGGACCTTGCACTTGCGAGGCAGGCAGCAGAACCACTGAGCTAAATCCCCGGCCCTAGAGTAGCTAATTTTGTGTCTAGTTATTTATCTTCGGTCAAAATTGAGGTGGCCTTACCTTACACATCACTATAATGTTGGCCCAGTTTTATTATCATAAAATTAATCAGACAGTTTACACATTTTTCTAGGCTTTGGAATGTTTGAAAAACCCTAAAAATTATCTTTGACCACTTAATCATTTTTTAAATTCCTTCAGGCTTTTTATATCTTCTTTAGGGAGAAAATAAGACCCAACAATTGAGCCCACTGAACTGGGATGACAAAAAGGACTTCATTAGTTCAAGCCCTAGTTCTGCAACTTATTGATATATATTACATAAGTGAGTTATTTAACCCCGACAAAACTAAAAGTGAGCTCAAAAAAGCAAGACATAATTTCTTTCCAAGTGTACCCAGATCACTTACCCAGATATACCATATGAGACCACAATCAACTGTCAATAATGCAAGGAATTAATGAAAACATATCTGGAAAATACCCAAATATTTGGAAACTAAACACACAAGGCTAATGATATCTTAAAGGGAAGTCAAAAAGAATGTTGAATGGAATGAAAATAAAAAATATAATGTATCAAAAATTTGTGAATTACTTAGAGGGAGACCGGTAGTTATCAAATAATGTATACCTAATATCAGCTGTAAAAATCAACTCAAGATAGAGTGCACATGTAAATGAAAGACTTGAAAGTGTAAAACATTTAGAAAATTTTTAAAAATGTGCCCTTGGCTTAGGCAAAGTTCTTTTTATTTTTTGTACCAGGGATCGAACTCGGGACCTTGCGCTTGCGCAGCAGGAGCCAGAACCACTGAGCTAAATCCCCGGGCCCAAAGTTCTTTTTTTATATATAAAACATCAAAAGCATCAATTTGATCAATTCAATTTTATAAAAAGTGAATATCTTAGCTGGGCGCAGTGGTGCATGCCTGTAATCCCAGCACTCAGGAGGCTGAGGGAGGAGGACTGCTGTGAGTTCGAGACCTGCCTGGGATACATAGTGAATTCAGGGTCAGCCTGAAGTACAAAGTAAATATCTTCTTTCCAAAAGAATGGAAAGACAGGCAAAGACTGAAAGAAATATTTGCAAATCACATATCTGATAATATTCAGAACAAATAAGCTAAAACCTGAATACAGAAAAACTCCAAATGTAATTTAAAGCATTTTTTAAATTTCACAAATGATTTGAACAGACCCTTTCCCCAAAAGTCATAGGAATTACAAATAAGTACATGATAACTACTCAGTGTCACTAATCATCAAGGAAAAGCAAATTCTAACCATACTAAGATATCACTATACACACACTTGAATGGCTAAAATTAAAAAGAATGACCATCATTGAATGGTGGTGATAACGTACATCAACTAAGACATGATTGATAAAAATGTAAAATCTTACAGTCATTCTGGAAAAGTATGGCAAATTCTTAAATAGTTCAATACATGCCTATAATATTATCCACTCATTTTACTCCTAGAGAAAAAATATTTTGTATAAATGTTCATAGTAGCTTTATTCATAATAGCCAAACACTGGAAATAACGCAGCTATCAAAAAGTAAATGATTAAACAAATTGTGGTAGATCTATAAAACAGAATATTACTCAACAATAAAAGAGGAATGAATTTTATTACATGCAACAACATGGGTGAATCTCATAATTTTGTTTAGTGAAAGAAAACAGATAAAAGAATATACACAGTATTTCATTTTATACAAAATTCTACAAAATATAAACTAATTTGTTATTAAAAGAAACAAACTAAAAAGTAATGGTTAAATGAAGACAGGGAGGGAAGGATTACTAAGGGGGAGAATGTTGCTGAAGGTTATGGATATGCTCATTATCTTGATTGTAGTGAGTCTCACAGATTCATGACATATGTCAAACCAACCAAACACAGTATTAATACTGTAATCATTTTCTACTGTATCAATTATATCTCAATAAAGCTTAATGGAGAATGAAAAGACAAATCAACCTGAGAAAATATCTGCAAATGTACATGATGGACTTATATCCAGAGTATTTAAAGAACTCACAAAATTCAATGGTAAGAAAAAAATTTATAAAGAAATGGGCAGAAGATTTGGACAACCATATCACTAAGAAAGATACACAGTGTTCAGCATCATTAGTCACATAGGAAAATGCAAACTAAAGAATGAGAGATTAAGGCAGGAGACTAGGGTGTGGTAGGGCTGACTAGGGAAGTAGAGGTGGCCTGTTCCAAAATCCCAGGACATGCACGAACAGTTCTCAAAGCCCTGTACATGGACTTCTCACAAGAACTCACAGGTTTTCCATAGGGGTCCTAGACCTGATGTCCACCTGAGGAGCAGAAGCTACAAAAAGAACACCTGACACTGAGCTTTTCACCACTGTTTTCTCTCTTGTATAATGGTCTACTCTCACACTGTAGAATGTACCACTTTTCCTACTTTTACTTGGCCCAAACTCATGCTCCAGAGCATGTTTCCTTTCCTACCTTTAATGAATGTAAAACCTTACTGCCATTTGCACTTCTATCAATTCCTTGCTCAGGATAGAAAGACCCTAGAAACCCACCTCTAGATAGAGACTCCGGCACCCCAAAACCCAATAAGCATATTACTACATATTTTTTAGTGCTCACTTCGGCAGCACATATACTACATATTTTTTAAATGGCTAAAATAAAATACAATATCAAGTGCTTAACAACATTGAAGGTCAACAGAATTCTTAAACATTAGTGATCAGAGTACAAAATGGTTCAGCCATTCTCAAAAACAGTTTAGCAGTTTCTTATGCAATTAATATTTAAGGTCTGACATTTTACTCCTCAGTATTTGCCTAAATGAAGTGAAAATTTGTTTGAACAAAAATTCACCTGTGCATTTTTATAGTATTTTTGATCATCAAGAACTAAAAACAACCAAAATGTCTCTCAACTAGGAAATAATGAAGAATTTTTGGTATAGCCAAACAATGAAATACTACTCAGCAATAAAAAAGGGATGAACTCTGATGCAGGCAATATGTACAAATCTCAGATGCTTTACCCTAATACATACCAGATTCAAAAGCCACATACAGTATGATTCCATTTATGTGACATTAATAAAAAGGCAAAATTAAAAGAGAATTTGAAGAGTGATGGAAGTGTTCTATATCTTCATTCTCATAATATTTACTTTGTATTTGTCAAAATACACAGCAGCAGTAAAAACAGGTGTTTTTATTGTGTGTAAATTATACCCAATTAAAAAACAAGGAATGGTTTTACTGCTTAAATAATGTCAAGCAGAAACACTATCTCCATAGTTAGCAATCTTCTAATCTATATTGTTTCACATAATCATTGTTCTGAGTTCCACCAGCAAGTATGAGGGAAAATTAGGCTTTAATGTAAAGGCTAGAGCTTACCACAAAGGCTAGAGTTTACCACAAAAATTTAATAAGTATACTAGTTTTAAATTTTAAAAAATTAGTTGAGAAATGATGATGATATAAACTACTTTAGGAAGCTGGAATGATTTTATTTTCTATTTTCACAACTAAGTGCAAAGGACATAGCACACAATGAGTAGTTTTTCATGTATGTGATCATTTTGGGCTGCAATTTGTATAAATATTAATCTAAAACCTAAATGGTTCTGCATAATCATACCAAATATAACCCCAAAACCAAAACCATGTAAAAGTCACAAATTTTGTAGGTCTCAGTTGCTCAATTACAATCTCTAATTGTCTTCCAATTATTTTCTTCTTCTACAGGCAAAATATTTTACAAAATTGATGAAATTTACTGTTCACTAAACTATATGAATATAATTTTGGTCTGAAAGAGCCAATAGTGATATACCTGGAAAACTTCCAGGGAGATAGTGAAATTGAAGTAAGGACTCTGAGAAGAGTTGTAATTAGAAAGAACAAACTACATTTCAAGGACAGAAGGAGAGGAAGAGCAATAGGAATCAAAAAAGCGGTGACAGAAAAGCTAAAATGCATCAAGAAGCAGAAAATCAATGCAGAGAAAAGTGTAAAGTAGTTCATACTTGACACAATTATCAGGTAAGCCCAAAGAGGGGTAGCCACCCTAGTGATAAACAATGGACTGGCAGACCTAGCCACAAGAGAAACAGCAAACTATAAATCCAGGGGGAGATTCAGTCTGAAAGTGACTCTTCCTGCATGACAGGATAGCTTTGAGGAAGAAATACATTGCAGCACATGCCTTTATCTTAGAATGCTATAAGGAGGAACCACCTTGAGAGGGGGCTTATTGTTTGGGATTTGCCTCCACTGGGGATCAAGTCACAGAATAACCACACTGCAAGGTCTCCCAAGACCATACCACAGTGACAGGATAGAAAATAGCTAAGACATAGAGAGGGAGAGGGCTAGCTACACACCTCCTGGGTAAGTTTAAACAGTGGAAAGCTAGGACTGTGGAGAGCAAGGTAGTTGGTAGCGCTGCCCTCTGGTAAGAATGAAGACCTGTCGTCCCGTGGCTTTATGAGGTAGCTCCATCTGAAAGTTCTGGGACAGTGCCCAGTGGATTGCTTTGTTCTTGCAGCTGCCGTCCTCAGACACAGAATGCAGTCTGTTTGCTCCCTCACTCTCTGGTTCATCCCAGGATATTTCTCTGGCAAAACGTTTACCAGGCCCCTCGGTGCACAGAAAGGGGGATGTCTGGAGTAAGTGGGATACCTAACTGCTCCATATGTCAAGATGCTAGTTGTGGCTAGCAGTGGCTCTGAGTGTGCAGAAAGGAAAAATACCACAAAACAATAAAAAGAATCAAATGAATTAAGCCCCAAGAAAGACAACCCTATTGGCCAGCATCACTGGGCAGGAAGGCAGGGCAGGGTTCAGCATTCAGGCAGCACTAGACAATGAGGTGGGAGTGGAGAAAGATACAAAAGATCCCAGGTGCAACTTAATACCCCTCCCTTCATAGCTTGTGGATTCTGAGATAACAGGTTCTGGGAAGAAATTACCAATCCAACAACTCATCAGGAAGGAAATTTTGGACTCATTTTTGTTTGTTTGTTTGCTTTTGGTACCGGGGATTGAACTTGGGACCTTGCTCTTGCGCGGCAGGCGCCAGAATCACTGAGCTAAATCCCTGGCCCTGGACTCATTTTTTTATTGTTTGTTTGTTGTTTTCTCTTACCTTCATCTAATTTTATTTACTTATATTTTTAATTCCTTTTTTTTGTTGTTACCGGGGATCGAACTCGGGACCTTCTGCTTGCGAGGCAGGTGGAGGTACCACTGAGCTAAATCCCCAGCCCATTCCTTAATTAATTTTTAATCTATCACTCTTTTCTCCTTTACTTTCTCATTTTCTTTCCACTCTGACCCCTCTCCCTGTGCTAGGCCTTGAACCCAGGGTCTTCACACTGAGCTACACCTTCACCCTTTATTTTTTATTTTGAAACCAGATCTCCCTAAGTCATCAAGTTGTGCTTGCTAGACTCAAACTTGGGATCCTCCTGCTTCATCCTCTCAGAGTGCTGGAATTACAGCTGTGTCCCACCATGCTCAGCTTTCTTCTTTTCTTCCAACCTCACATCTTCCATTTTTCTCTTTCCCTACCCCTTCAATTTTTTTTAAACGGTTGGTTTTTACTATATTTCATTATCTAGTTTGTCTTTTGTTATTATTAACTATAGTTTGTTTCCTCCTCTCTGGGCATTAGTGGGAATTAAACCCTCTAAAGAAGAATGCTCATTAAGAAGACTCACATAAAAATGGAGGAGACAGGTATCTATCTCAACACAGGTACAAATCTCAACACAGACACAAGCAAATAACAAGACAACATTACATCTCCAAAGGTTCATAACTCTTCAGTAACTGAATCCAAAAATACCAAATGGATGAAATGCATGAGACAACAAATTCAAGATTGCTCTTTAAAATAATCAATGATCTCAAAGACAATACAAATAAATGAATGAACAAAGAAAGACAATGTAGAATATGAAATAACGATTCAACAAAGAGATAGAGATTCTGAAAAAAAACCAAACAAAAATCTTAAAAATAAAAAGTTGAATAAGTCAAACCAGACTTCTGGGGAGATGGCAGAGCAGCAAACAGCAACAAATCAACTTTGCCAAGATTTGAAATCCAGACATTGGAAAATATCCTTGGGGAAGGAAAGGAGAAGGGAGGTGGATCCCCACAACCTAGGAAGGATCTGAAAGGAAAATTGGTGCCACAGAGAAAGGGAAGACACAGATCTTAGCACAGAAATAGGAGAGGGCAAATTGCACTTTCGCCCCAGCTACTGGCTCACAGTATGAGAGGATCAAATCTACAGAGACACAGTGAAGGCAAGTGATTCCAGAGGCCTCCAGGGTAAAATGCACCAGTGGAATGGAGCAGTGGATGCTGTGCACTGCAACAACTGGTGAGTGGCTCCAGTCCAAGCAACTGCTCAATCACAGCTGTGGGCTGGATTCATATCAGGGCTCCTAGTGTTGAAACCCTACAGCGACTGGGTGAGAGGCAAACAGGGGAGACATCCAGGGTAGGATGAGATACTAAGAGTTATAGGCTGAATGACTCAGGCCCCAACACCACGACCACAGGCCAGGACCATCCTCAACTTCTGTGGACTTCAAAGTATAAAAATTGGCACCCCACCCTAATTCTATTATAGGTTTGCTGGGATTATCCAGTACCCTGCCCTAATCCTACCACAGCCTTCCTGGGATTATCCAGCACTGATCTGGGCTCTGGATGCCTCCTTTGTCTACCAAGGACAGCAGAGTCATGCCCTGAACTGGACACTACCATAAAACTGTAGACCCTGGAAGATAAGCACAAGCTTAAACAGATTCTTTTTTTTTCTTTGCTTTTGTTTTGTTTATTCATTTGGTTTTTTTATTGTTTTATTTTTTTCATGAGTGCGACCATTATTCTTATCCTTAGCTTTTTTGTTTTGTTTTTCTCCTCTTTTTCCCTCCTGTCTTCTTTACCAGTTTCCTGAGACGGGTAACCTTCCTTTGTCCCTCAGCCTTGCCTCTAATTTCTTTCTCTTCTTTTTATTCCTCTATTTTTTCCTCTTATTCCTTTTAAATTTTCTCCCCTTAGAGTAAAATCACTCTATTGAGTGCATATTTATTGTGTATAATTTTTTATTTTTCCTTGTTTTTGTTATATGACTATAAATCTTGTAAATAAAGGGGGCAAATTATTAGTTATCACAGTTTGTCAGTGTCTAGTCTGTGCCTGATGCTACTGTTATTACTGACTGTATTACTTTAGCCAAGGTGACAGAGGTGTTTTGATCAGTTAATCTTCCCTGTATGCCGATACCTAGATTGCCTAGGAGTCATAAATAATACTAGAATCCAGTATCAAAGAAATGGGTGCTAAGTGAAACAGAAAGTAACCTTTCCTCCCTAATAAATTAAAGAAGCAGGAATTTGGGACAGACTCAAAAGCACAAAGCCAGAGATGCCTACAAGACAGCTTGAAAAAGTATTCATTGCCTAGAGATCTTGATACTGTTAATAAAGCTATTTATAGACCTCAATGCAGAAAATAAACAACAAAGTGGAAAAAAAAAAATGAGAAAACACGGAAACAAGGTGCAACCTATAATCTTGAACATGTCCAAGGCAAATCAAAGGACAGCTGAGCTGGAAGAAATCAAAAACCTCCCAGCTGAATGTTATGAAATGGTTACAGAGGAAATAACAAAACAGATCACTAAGTCTCTTCACAAAAACAAAACAAGGACAGTTAAAGAGATGATGACCATAATGAAGGAAATTAATGAATCTAGGGTAGATATAAATGAAAAAATAAGCACTTAGAAAAGACATGGAAACTACGAATGCTCAACAGATTCCATGAAACAGATTCCAGAACTAGATTCCATAAAAGAGACTCAAATAAAAAGATCAAAAATTATACTGAAAGTGTACCCAGAAGAGTCAACCAATGTAAAGCTAAAATATCAGATCTAGAAGACAGGTTTGTGATTCACAATCACCAAATAAAAGACTTCTTAAAAATAGCAAGGGACCACGAAAAATCAATCCAACAGACGATGCAAAGGAGACTAATTAACTGGAATCAATTAAGAATCAGAAGATAGCATCAAGGACATAAAATACCTGTTCACTGAGGTAATAGCAGAAAACTTTCCAAGCTTGGAAAAAGAACTTGAGATACAGATAACTGAGGCATACATAACTCCAAATAGTCATGATCAGAAAAAAACTACACCAAGGCATGAAATAATAAAGATTCCAGAAATTCAACAGAAGAACAGAATATTAAAAAGCTAAAAAGAAAAGAAACCAATCACCTAAAGAAAAGAAACCAATCACCTATAAAGGAAAACCCATAAGAATCTCAGCAGACTTCTCAACACAAACCCTTAAGTCAAGGAGAGCTTGGAGTGAAATATTTCAAGCACTAAAAGAAAACAACCTCCAACCCAGACTGATGTATCCTATAAATTTGATGGAGAAATAAGATACTACCCTGATATGATAAAGAACACCTGAGTAAATTCATGAACATCAAAGGGCACTTCAAAAATTCTGAAGGATATTCTAGAAAAAGACAACAATTCCAACATTCCTCATAGACTGAATCTAAAGCAACAAGTTAAAAAAAAGGGAAAGAAAGGGAACCAACAACAGGAAAATAATGACATGATTAAGTCAATATGTATAAACATCAATGTAAATGCTCTCAATTCACCACTCAAAAGAAACAGATTGGTAGAATGGATCAAGAAAGAAGATCCTGGGCCGGGGATTTGGTTCCGCCACCTGCCTTGCAAGGGCAAGGTCCCGAGTTTGATCCCCGGTACCAAAAAAAAAAACAAAACAAAGATCCAACAAAATGCTACATTAAAAAAACACACTTAATGCAAAGAGAAATTCACAGACTTAAGGTCATAGGTTGGAAAACATTACTCCATGTGACAGGAAGCCAGAAAAAAGCAGCAGTAGCTTTTCTATTTGCAGACAAAGTGGATTTCAAGCCAAAACTGATCAAGAGAGACAAAGGTCACTATATACATGTTAAGGAAACAATCCAAGAGGAAAAGATAACAATCATAAATGTATATGCACCAACCTAACTATATAAAACAAACAATAATAGATATGAAAAAAATCAGATAAGCACTAATGTAATTGGAATAGGGAAACTTAACACCGCACTGATAGATCAACTAGACAAAAAAAAAAAAAAAATCAATAAAGAAATATCAGAGCTGGACCAAATCTTTGAACAAATGGACTTAGTAGATATCTACAGTGTTTCATCCAATAACATCACAATACATATTCTCCTCAGCAGGACACACGACTTTCTCCCAAACAGAACATATACTGGCTCACAGAACATTCTTAAGAAAATGTAAAAGAATTGAAATTACCCCATGCATATTAGCAGATCATGGTACAGTGATATTTGAAATCAGTGGCAAAAGAAACCACAAAAACTACATAAACAAGGAAATGAAATTAGACAATTTCTATAATTAAATGATAATGCCAATACAACATACTGGAATGTATGGGACACGAGAAAAGCAGCTCTACAGGGAAATTTATAGTGGTGAATTCCCACATCTGAAAAACAAAATGAGGTCCAATAAATAACCCAATGTTTTAATGTTTTAGAAAAAGAAGGGCATCCTAAACACAAAGCATGTACAAGCAAGAAAATTATAAAGATCAGAGCAGAAATTAATGCAACTGAGATTAAGAAAACAATACAAAGAATCAAAGAATCGAAGAGCTGGTTCTTTGACAGTAATAAAATAGATAAACCCTTAGCCAACCTTATCATACACACACAAAAAAGGAAAAACCAAATCTATGCAATTGGGAATGAAACAGACAAAATCACAACAGATCCTGCAGAAATACAGAAGACCATCAATACCTATTTTGAGAACCTGTATTCTAATGAGATGGAAAACTCAGAAGAAATGGACATATTCCTAGTTACATAAGAATTACCAAAGTTGGGCCGGGGATTTAGCTCAGTGGTTTCACCGCCTGCTGCACAAGCGCAAGGACCCGAGATCGATCCCCGGTACCAAAAAAAAAAAAATGAATTACCAAAGCTGAATCAAGAAGATATAAAAATTCTAAATAAACCACTATCAGTCAATGAAACTGAATAAGTAATTAAAAAAAAAATAACAACAACAAAAGACCAAGTTGTGATGGATTTAGTGCTGAATTCTACAAGAAATTTAGAGAAGATCTAAGGCCACTAGTCTTCAAACTCTTTAATGAAATTAAAAGGGAAGCAATACTTCCAAACCCATTCCTGGAAGCAAAGGATACCCTGACATCAAAACTAGAGAAGGATCCAAACAAAAAAGAGAACTACAGGCCAATCTCCCTGATGAATATAGATGCAAAAATCCTCCATAAGATATTGGCAAACAGACTGTAGCAAATCATCAAGAAGATTATACACCACAACCAAGTAGGATTCATCTGAGGAATGCAAGGATGGTTCAACATATGCAAATCAACAAATGGAACACAGCATATAAACAGAACCAAGGACAAAGACCACATAATCATCTCAATAGTTGCAGAAAAAGCATTTGACCAAGTCCAACTCCCATTTTTGCTTAAAATGTTACAGAAAATTGAAATAGGTGGTCTTTATCTCAATCTGATAAAAAGCCACCATGACAAACCAACAGCCATTCTAAATGGTCGAAAACCAAAAGCTTTCACTCTAAAGTCAGGAACGAGATGCATGATGCCCACTATCACCACTCCTGTTGAATATAGGTCTGGAAACATTAGCCAGAGCAATTAGACAAGAGAAAGAAATAGAAGGAATAAGAATAGAAAAGAAAAAAAGTTATATTATCATTATTTGCAGATGCCATGATACTCTACATAGAAGAACCCAAAAATGCCACTGAAAGATTCCTAGAATTAATAGCCAAATTCAGCTGGGTAGCAGGATACAAAGTCAACACTCAAAAATGAATAGTATCCCTGTACACGAATAACAAACTCACTGATAAAGAAATCAGGAAAACAACACCTTTCACAATACCATCAAGAAAAATGAAATACTTAGGAATCAATCTCACAAAGACCTATACACTGAAAACTACAGTACTCAGAAAAAGGAATCAATAAAAGAATTAAAAAAAAAAAAAAAAAGAAAAAGGAGACCAAAGAGGATGGAAAGATTTCCTATATTCTTGGGTAGGAAGAACCAGCACAGTAAAAAAATGGCCATATTTCTAAAAACTGTTATTCAGATTTAATGCAACCTTAATCAATATACCAATAACAGGGGACGAGGATTTAGCTCAGTGGTGCTGCCACCTGCCCAGCAAGCACAAGGACCCGAGTTCGATCCCCAGTACCAAAAAAAAAAAAAATACCAGTAAAATACCTCACAGAACTAAAGAAAACAATTCTAAAATTCATATGGAAACAGAAGAGATCTACAATAGCAAAATAGCAATTCTAAATTGAAATTACACTACAAGGCAATTATACTACAATAGCAATTCTAAATTGAAATTATACTACAAAGCTACCGTGATAAAAAGAGCATGGTACTGTGGGGGGAAAAAAGCCCTGAGAATCAATGGAACAGACTAGAAGACTCCAAAACAACTTTGACAAAGGGGCCAAACACCTTCACTGGAAGAAAGATGGCCTCTTTCTCTTTTTTTGGTACCAGGGATTGAACTCGAGACCTTGCGCTTGAGAGGCAGGCTGCAGAACCACTGAGCTAAATCCCCGGCCAAGATGGTCTCTTTATTAAATGGTGTTGGGAGCCTTTCCACATCCCAAAAATTGAACTTAGACCTGCATTTCTCAACATGCACTAAACTAAAATCAAAACAGATCAAAGATCTAAATATAAAAATAGAAACAATCTGCAGGAAGATAGAATAGGTAAAACTCTAGAAGACATAGGTGTAGACCAAGGCTTTATGAACAAAACCCTAACCACACAGGAAATATTACAACAAATCAATAACTGGGACCACATTATATTAAAAGCTTTCCCCAGCTGGGCGTGATGGCACATGCCTGTAATCCCAGCACTTGGGAGGCTGAGGCAGGAGGATCGCCACAAGTTCAAGGCCAGCCTGGACTACACAGTGAGTTCAGGGCCAGCCTGAAATACAAACCGAGACCCTGTCTCCAAAAAATTTTTTAAAAAAAGCTTTTGCACAGCAAAAGGAACCACCAACAGAATAGGCAACCCACAAAATGGGAAAAAATTTTTAGCAGCTGTTTCTCATAGGACTAACATCTAGAATATATAAATAACAACAACAAAAAAAGACATTCCAAATTTAAAGACTCAATCCAAAAACGGACATCTGAAGTGCATAGAAATTTCTCAAATGAAGAAGTACAACCAGCAAATAAATATATGAAAAAATGCTCAACATCACTGGTCACTGCAGAAATGCAAATTAAAACAATGCAGACATTCCATCTCACTCCAGAAAGAAAGCATCTATCATCAAGAAATCAATAACAAATGCTGGCAAGGCTGTAGGGGAAAAGGAACCCTTTTCCATTGCTGGTGGGAGTGTAAACTGGTATAATCACTATGGAAATTAGTATGGAGATTCCTCAAAAAACTAAAACTAGAGGTTCCATTTGACCCAGTTGTTCCCCTTCTAAGTATATTTTCACAAGACTTAAAAACATCATACCACATTGATACATACATACCCATGTTTACAAGAGCACAATTTATAACAGCTAAATCTTGGAAACAGCCCATATGCTCATCAAAAGATGAATGGATAAAGAAATTGTGGTATTTATGTACAATGGAGTACTACTCTGCCACAAAAAAGGATAAACTTGAGTCACTCGGCCACAAAGAATAAACTTGAGTGATTTGCAGGAAAACAGACATTCCTCGAGACCATAATTTTAAGTGAAAATAATCAGTCACATAAGGTTAAATAGTGCATTGTTTCTCTTGTGTGAGAAACCCAAAGGCTAAGTGAGGAATATTGGGAAGTACGAAGAGCATGATCAAATGAGAGGAGGAACAAGGAAGGGAGGAGAGGGAGGGAAAGGAGGGAAAAGGAAAAAATGAGATGGAGGGAAAAATGAAATGGAACTTTTGTAGATGAGGAGGAGAGAAAGGATTGAAGGGAGTGGAGAGAAATGGCAAAGAAAAGCAAGGATTTTGTATATTATGCACAGGTACAGATTCCCTATGATGAATGTGATCAGTATGTACTAATTTTAAAAAGAAGCTAGGATGATAGCACACACCTGTAATCCCAGCACTTGGGAGGCTGACACAGGAGAATTGCCACAAGTTCAAGGCCAGCCTGGGCTACACAATGAGTACAAGGGCAGCCTGAACTACATAGAAACCCTGTCTCAAAAAAAAAACCAAAACCAAAAATACATTAATTTTGAAAATTTTTTAAAGTTAAAAAGTCCAACCAAAACTCAGTGAAAACCCTCACCGATAAACTGAATGAAGTAGAAGGCACAATATCAGGGCTTAAACATAAGGTTGATGAATTATCACACTCCAACAGTAATAAAAGAAGTAAATTACAAACAGAACATCCAAAAACTATGAAACATGGTTAAAAGATTAAACTTATGAATTTTCACAGTACAGAAAAGGGCACCTAGGTACGGACTAAAGACAGAAAAATAAATCAGAAAATTTCCCAAATGCAGGGAAAGCTATGGATGTGCAGCTGCGCAAGGAATTTAGAACCCCAAAGGACCATGACCAGCAAAGTATCTCCACACAACATACCACAGTTAAAATGCCACTAGTACAGCATGAGGAAAGATTATTGAAAGCCACAAAAAAAGAAACCCCAAGCCATTTATAAAGGTAAACACATCAGAATAACTGCAGATTTTTCAGCACAATCTCTAAAGGCCAAAGGCCAACAAGTGAAACGACACATTTCAAGCTCTGAAAGAAAATAACTTCCAACTTAGATTACTATATCCAGTGAGCTACCTATCCTTTAAAATTGAAGGAAAAATAAAGACCTTCCCAGATAAGCATAAACAAAAGGAATTCATGACCACTATGCAAGTATTCTAAAAGATACTTAAAGCCAAGTATCTTCCTTAAAGGAAGAAGAAGAACAGATAAGCCAATGAGAATTAGGAAAGAATGAAACATTAGAAACAACAAAGTGACAGAAATTACTATGTACCTTTGAATAATAACCCGGAAAGTAAATGGTCTTAATTCTGAAATTAAAAGACACACACTGGCAAACCGGATTAAAAAAAAACAAAGTCCAACTCTGCTACTACCTGCAAAAAAAAAAAACCACAAAAAAACCCACACTTCACCAGCAAAGAAATACACAGGCTGAAAATGAAGAGACAGAGAGTGATGTTCTATAAAAGTAGAATCCGAAAGCAAGCAGGAGTAGCTTATATCTGACAAAGCAGAATTCAAGCCAAAATTTGTCAGAACAAAGTCATTACATATTACCCACTATGAAAAATGTAAATACTGTATATGTGTACCAAACATCAGCACACCCAATTTCATGAAACAAACACAACTTGATATAAAGAAACAGTTAAGCCCCAGTAAATAGGTCATAACCTATAAATAGGCCACTCATCAATTAACAGGTCATGGACTTGATAGTTAAATGACTATGTCAATTTGAGGAAGAAACACTCAACTGAATGGGATTAGCATAGTTCTTACCATAGCCAAGGGATTTATTAAAGTCAGAAGACCCACCCAGGGTGTGAGTGGCACCAATCAATGGGCTTGTAGTCTGAATGGAATAAGAGGGAAAGGAAGAAGGAAGCCCCACTTCTGTTTCTTAGGTGGAGCTCTACTCCAGTCTTCACCCTCACTTAGATATCTCATGTCCTCAGATCCAACACAGACTCTTCAGCCTCCCAGCACAAACCTTTCAGCCTTCTATCTCAGACCGTAGGCCTCCTGACACGGACTTGCACAGGACACTATAGTGAGCTCCAGGCCTTTGACCTTTGACTGATTCTTTGGATCTGCAGCAAGCAGAAAGCCCTTTTGTACTCTTCCACACTTGACCCTGCAAGTGGCCACTGTAAGCCTACCATGTAAATCCCTATCTATCTTGCATTAAATCTGTTTCTCTAGTGACCACTGACTGATACAAGGGGAAAGCAAACAATGAAACAGGGTTGAACTACACTATAGATCAAATGGATTTAACAAACACCTACAGAATATGCCATCCAGTCATTGCACAACACACTATTTTCAGCAGCTCATGGAACATTCTTCTAGTGATCATAGGCCGCAATTCTTATCAAATACAAAAAATTGAAATAATTTCATGTATCTTACCAGATTGTAATGGAATAAAACTTGAAATTAACAGCAAGAGAACTAGAGGAACTATACAAATACATGGAGATTAACACTTCTGAATGATCAGCAAGTCAATGAAGAAGTCAAGGGGAAAAATTTAAAATTCCTAGTGTCAAATTAAAATGGAAACATAACATATAGTACCAGAACCTGCTGGATACAGACAAGACAGTTCTGAGACAGAAGTGTAAAGCTATGAGTGTGCACATTGAGAAAATAATCAGAGAGATCTCAAATAAATAACTTAGTAATACATCTCAAGAGCTCAGAAAAACAAAACCAAACATCGTGGCTTATAATGCCACTTATAATGCCAACACTCTGGAGGCTGAGGCAGGAGGATCACTCAAGTGTTGGAGAGCAGCCTGTGTTCACAGTGAGTTCAAGGCCAGCCTGAACTACTGTACATAGTGAGACCCTGTCTCAAAAACCAAAACAGACAAATAAAAACAAACCAAACCCTGTAGAAGAAATTAAAAAAAAAGATGAGCTAAAATTAATGAAACATACTAAAGAACAATACAAATGATCAATGAAGCAAGGAGCTAGTTCTTTGAAAAGATTAACAAGATTAGTAAACCCTTAGCCCAACTAACCAAAAGAGGACCCAAATTAATGAGACAAAAAGGGATTACAATTGATACCACTAAAATCCAGAGGATCATTAGAGACTATTTTAAAAATCTTTTATCTCAATAAGCTGAAGAAATGGATAAACTTCCAGGCACATATGAATTACCAAAACTGAGCCAAAAGAATATAAAAAACCCAAACAGATCAATAGTAAGCAATGAAACTAAAGCAGCAGTAAAGTCCCTTAACAAAGAAAAGCCCAGGACCAGATTAGATTCACTGCTGAATGTCACAAAACCTTTAAAGAACATCAATGTTTCTTGAACTAGTCCATGAAACAGGGAAGGGATACTGATTCTATGAGGTCAGTATCATTCTAGGGTTGAAACAAGATAGGGACACAATAGAAAAAGAAAACTACAAACCAACACCCTTGGTAATACCACACAATCAGTTTCCCTATTGCTGGAGACAATAACACTTACAACTTAAAGGAGGAGAGGTATAATTTGGCTCACAGTTTCTGGGTGAGCTAGCTCTAAGGCAGAAATGGCACGGTGGAAGGGTGCGGAGGAGAAAAGCTATTTAGTTCATCACAGCCAGGAAGCAGAGCAGTGGAAGTGCCAGAGAGGAAAAGGCAAGGGACAAGACATAGACTCCAAGATATATATCTCCATCACTACCCCTAGACACACCCAGAAGTGTGCTCCACCAATCCTCCAGGGGCTGATCCCAAAGTTGATCCATATTGACACTGACCTTGAATACTACAAACACAGATGCAAAAATCTTCAATGAAACACTTGGAAACCAAATTTAATAACAAATTGAAAAGATCAAAACAATTTCATTCCAAGGATATAGATAGTTCTACATAGGGCCAGGAATGTAGCTCAGTGGCACAGCATCTGCCTGACAAGCGTGAGTCCCTGAGTACTATTCCCTATACCAAAAAAAAAAGTTCTACATATACAAATCAATAACCCTCACACAATACATAAACAAAATATACCTAAAATGTACCAATGATTAGAATGAATAATTGATAATGCAAAATAGGAAGAAAAGGTCCAAAGGGGTAGGGGTAGTGGGAGGGGCAGGGGAAAGGAAAGAAGGGAAAGGAAAAATGATGAGAAATGGAAAAAATGGAAATAAAGTCTTTGTAAATAGGGAAGGGTGGAGGGGGTGAAGGGAGGGCTAGGAATGGGGAAAAAATAAGAACCAAGATGCATTATGTAAAGGTACAACTCCCAATGAGAAATGTAATTGTGTTGCATACCTACAATGTACCAATAAAAGAATTTAATAAAGTGCAACAACAACAACAAAAAAACAAAGATTCCCATATAGGTTCTGTGTGAACAAAAGTGTTAAAAAAAAAAAAAGGAGGTTAAGAATCACATGATTATCTCAATAGATGTAGAAAAAGCTTTGAGAAAAGTCAACATCTCTTCATAATGAAAATCTGAAGACAACAGGTATAGAAAAAAATCATATTTCAACAAGCAAAGCTATATATGACAGAATTTTCTCTAAAATCATGAATGAAATAAGGATGTCTACTCTCAATATTCCTATTCAATATAATACTTGACATTTTAGCTAGAGAAATTAGGCAAGAGAAAGATTAAAAAGAATACAAATAGGAAAGAAGTCATTTATCCTTGTATGTAGATAGTATGATCATGCATCTAAAAGACCCTAAATATTTCACCAAAAGACTTCTAGATCTGCTAAATTCAACAAAGTAACAGGATATAAACATCAATAATTTTTATGTACACCAATAAAAAAAAACCTCTCTAAGTAATCAGGAAAACAATTTCAGTCACAATAACTTAAACAAAAAACAAACCAATCCTAGGAATCAAACCTAACCAAGGAGGTGAAACACCTCTACAGTGAAAACTACCAAACACTGAAGAAAGATACTAAGGAAGACACTAAAAGGTGGAAAGACCATGCTAGTTAAAATGGCCATGTTACCAAAAGCAACCTACACATTCAATGCAATCCTCATCAAAATACCAAAGACATTCTTTACAGAACTAGGTAATGCAATCCTAAAATTCATATGGAAATACAAAAGACCTAAAGTAGACAAAACTATCCTGAGGAAAAGCAATGCTGCATCACAATACTTGATTTCAAAATACACTACAGAACCGTAGTAACAAAAACATCATGGTAACGGCATAAAAATAGACACAAAGATGAAATATAATACAGGTCACAGAAATAAATCTGAAAAGGTACAGCCACCTGATTCTTGACAAAAGGACCAAATAACTAAGTTGGAGAAAAGACAGCCTCTTTAACAAATGATGATGGGAAATTTGGTTATCTGTTATGCAAAAAACTGAAACTAGGTCTCTCTCTATTAGCTCAAAATGGATCAAAGACCTAAATTAAAACGTGAAAATATGAAATTTCCATAAGAAAACATAGGGATAGCATTTCAACATATGAGATAGGCAATTCTTTCCTGAATATGACACTAGTAGCTTAGAAAATAATAGCAAGAATTGACAAATGGGATTACATCAAATTAAAAAGTTCCTGCACAACAACATAAAGCAACAGCCTACACAATGGAAAAAAAATCTTTGTCTGCCACTCTTCTGACAAATAATATTCAGAATATATAAAGAACCGAAAAGCTGGGCATGGCACACGCATGCAATCAAGAGGCTGAGGCTTGAGAATTGTGAGTTCAAGGCCAGCCTGAGCAACTTCAATGAATAAAAACAAACAAACAAAACAAACAAAAAGCAACAGCCAAATGTGGTGGCCCACACCAGTAATCTCAGCACTCAGGAAGATGAGGCAAGGAGGATCATTGCAAATTTGAGGCCAACTGGGCTACATAATGAAAGCTACATAATGAGAGCCCAAACTAGATAGGAAAGACCTTGTCTTAACCGCCCCCCCAAAATACTCAACTCCAAGTATTAAATAGTCCAATCAAAAATAGGCAAATGAACACTTCTCAAAAGAATACAAATAGTCAATAATTTGATGAAAAACAATCCCTTCTCACACCAGTAAGAATAGCTATCATCAATAAAAGAAAGAAAAAAACCCCATTAAATCCTGGTGAAGATTGGGAGCAGGAGAGGTTGGAACCCCCATGTACTGCTGGTGGGAATGTAAACTGGTACAACCATGATGGAAACCAGTAGAAGTTCTTTAAAAAACTAAAAACAGAACTACTGTATTTTCCATTCCTTTGTATGTACCTGGTAAAGTTAAAGTCAGCACATTACAAAGATGCCTTCACACATATGTTTATTGTGGCACAATTCACAATGGCCAAGAAATGGAACCAGCCTAGGTGCCGATCAACAGATGAATGAAGAAAATGTAGTGTATATACACAGCAGAGTATTATGCAGCCATAAAGAGCAAAATCATGTCATTTGCAAGAAAAATGGATAGAACTGGAGATCATCATTGTTAATGAAAATAAACCAAACTCAGAAAGACAAGTATCACAAGTTTTCCCTAATATGTGGAAACAGGGAGGGGGGAATGACATGAAAGTAGAAGAGAGATTATTGGGTAAGAGGAAAGGGATGACAGGGAGTGCTAAGGGCAGTAAGGAAGAATAATGGGGGAGAGAATACAATCAAAGTATATTATATGGTTGTATGAAAACATCACAATAAAACCCAATATTCTGTAATATTAATATGTACTACTGGGAAAAAGAACCAACAAAAATTCACATTTCTTATAAATCTATTAAGTTAAAACTTCTCATTGGAGAAGTCATCCTGGTCTTATTCTAACGCTGCATACATAAAACAGTCTTCAATAAACAGTAGCTCTTACAGATCACCATACTTTAAAAGTCAATTATAAAAAAAAAAAAGTTAATTATATCCCATTTTAGGGGGCTGCGGCAGGTGGATTACAAGTTCAAGGGTAGCCTGAACTACATAGAGAAACCTTGTCTGCAGAAAGAAAAAAAAAGTCAGTTATAATCCTGTCATAAAAGGTTTTCAAAGTATACTGTGACCAGAACAGCACAACTTTATACATGTAGAAAGAAAAATTGTTAACAATATACTTGTTTTTTCCTTTCTCTTGATAAAACCACTCTAATAGTCTATGATGTTCTCAGAATTTGAAAGAAATTTAATAATATTTACAGCCACTATACCTCTTGAATTAAGATAAAGATTTTAGTTCCTGAAAAGGTAAAATACCAGCACCATCTGCTGGATGTTGGTTCCTTCCTGCAAAATCTACTCTAGAGGTGATGACATTATAATATTGCTGTATTTCAGAATCCTGTTCAATAACACTTAAAGACATGGATAATAAATAGTATAACATGTAGAGGGAGGCACAGAGCACATGAAAGCCAGGGTCCACTGATGGGTAGAAAAAGATGAGTTTAGGAATTCTGGTTGTGTGCCCTTTCATTATGCTGGATTTTTGTATGTGTATTATTGTCTACGCAACCAATACCTTAGTGTAGAAATCAGCAGTAACGGCCAGATACCAGGATTATAGAAAACAGATTGCCCTACTGATGTAAGAAGTACGTACAGAGAAGTATCCCCAAGAAACAGGAAACACATATGGAGCTCAGTATATGTCCATCTCCCATTCTCTAAATGTGTCAGCATCTCAGGATTATAAAAGATTAACAGGGGCTGGGGGTTTAGCTCAGTGGTACTGCTACTGCCTCACAAGCACAAAGTCCTGAGTTCAATTCCCGGTACTGGAAAAAA
>NW_004624816.1:6494425-6522317 GCF_000247695.1 Heterocephalus glaber
AAAAATGGAAACAAAGTCTTTGTAAATAGGGAAGGGTGGAGGGGGTGAAGGGAGGGCTAGGAATGGGGAAAAAATAAGAACCAAGACGCATTATGTAAAGGTACAATTCCCAATGAGAAATGTAAATGTATTGTATACCTACAGTGTACCAATAAAAGAATATTTTAAAAAATTAAAAACTACCCCATTAATATGTAAACGAAAAAAAAAAAAAGGGATGTATCACTTCAGGCATGTACCCGTAAAAGACAAAAAGCACTTCTTGTCTTTCTTGTTGCTTGGAAGAAGACTACAGTAGCAGATATTGGAATGCTATTTTAGACTATGAGAAGTAAAAACTAGAGTATAAAAAAGAATAGGGCCCAAGAGTTCCTGGGCTGTGGTGTCAGTCTTGAATGATTTACATTTGAACAGTTATGAGAAAGAAACAAACTTTTGTATTATTTAATGTTCGTAGAAGCAATGAAACCAACCAGTATCATAACTCAGTTTAGAACATCAATTGTCACTTCTGGGTTATTAGAAGGTCTATGAAGTTGGACTAAATCTATCTTGAGTTAATGGCATGTCTTCAATGTTTATTTTCCGTATTAATACTTATATGTCCAATTCTTTATTTCTTGTAGTTTTTCCTCAAGAAAGGAATATGACCAGGCATGGTGATACATACACTGAAGCAGGAGGACTGCTCCAAGTTCCAGGCCAGCTTGGGCTATATAGTAAGTTCAAGGCCAGCCTGAACTAGGGAGACTCTTATCTGAAAAAAAACAAGAAAGAAAGATGGGATGGCCGGGAATTTAGCTCAGTAGTTCTCCCACCTGCCCCACAAGCACAAGGACTTGAGTTCGATCCCCAGTACCAAAAAAAAAAGAAAGGGGGGGGGCGCCACACAAGAAGACAGACAGACAAGACAAAAAAGGAAAAGAAAATAACAGAATATGTATTATGTCAAGAGGCAGTGTATGCTTCCTGCTTAGATTCCAGATAAAACTTTAGTCATCCTTTTTAAGACCACATAAAGCTTTGTTGCAATTCTTTATGAGGAATTGGTAAACATCTATTTTTGTGATTTTTGTGATAGTCACTTAAAGGAATGTATTAGAAAAATACTGGAAAGCACATATATTAGAAAAATCAAAGAGCAAGTTTCAAAGAGCTAACAAATAACTGAAGCAACCACCCTATTCTACCAATTCAAAATTAAAAGATAACTGACAGGTCTAATTGACTTACATTCTCAGACAGCATTCACATAACAAAAGTAGGGAGGATCTACACTAAAGTGCTGAGACCTAATCCTAAAATACCCTAAACATTTGCTAATTCATGAGTAAGATTGCTAAACTTCACACTTTAAAAGACTCCTCTCAAGACATCCTAATCTCTTAGTATAGTAACAAGATTTAGCTGTTTTTGCTCTCCTAGTGCATCATCAATCACTCCATTAAACTTTGGCTTCTCTTTTCAGTCAAGTTGTGTGTGATCAATCATGTTTCCCATGCGTCCCAGACCTGGGAGGGCTATGGGTTTTCACATCTATCTCAGTAAGTCAAGTGTTTTTCAAGAACATCCCAGTTGTGTCCACTTTATCTAGCAAGTTTATTTGCTCACAGCAGCATTTCCCAAAACTGTTCACTAATTCTGTCAATGGATATGTATTCTGGGGGCTGGTGAGGCCAGGAAAGAAGAGATGTGACAATGTGTGCTCAAAAGTGTTTGGAAAGTTCTGTGGGCAGTCTCAAGACACATTACAAGACTGCAGAGAAGACCTATGTTTAACTTTTACAATTAAGTTTCCAAAACTGGATTTGAGTATGTTTTGTACAATCCACTAAATAGTTTGAAAATGGTGACCAAAGAAACTTTGTGAAGACCACCAGTCCTTAGTCAATAACCCAAATTGTTCAATGAAAGGAGATTTGATGTAGATACACACCTGTTATCCCAACTTCGTGGTAGGCTAAGATCAGAGGATCACAAGTTCAAAACCAACTTGGGCAGTAAAGCAAGACTCCATCTCAAAATAGAAAGGAAGGAAGGAAAAGAAGGAAAGGAAAGAGGGAATCTGATATTTCATTATAAGTATACATTTCCTCATAATGATTCAGTGAAAAGAATAATGTGCTGAGATTTTTGCCTTATTTCAGGCTGCTGTTTGTAAGGCTGAATCCTCCTTGTTGGGTAGCAAGGGGAATACAGTTGTCCCTCAGTATCCAAGGGCAACTAGTTTTAGGACTACCTCCCATTAATACCAAAATCTGTAGATGCTCAATTCCCTAACATAAAATATCATAATATTTTCCATAACCAAAGCTCATCCTATATGCTTTAAATTATCTCTAGATTACTTAAAATCCCTAAGACATAAATGCTATATAAATATTTGTTATATTGTTTGGGGAATAATAACAAGGGGGGAGGAATAATGACATACTCAGTAGACAGGCAATTTTTTCCCAAATATTTCCTATATGTAGTTGACTGAATCCACAGAACCCAGTGACAATATTTCCATACTGCTGACTAGATTTCTAAACTGCTCTCCATAGACAAACTTCACACATAGCAAGCTCCTCTGCTTTTACAAGAGAAAAGCAAATTAATGTCTTGGATGTTACAGGTAGAAAAGCTTGAAAAAATTTAAGTTCATCCTAAATGTTAGATTATCATTGGTACCTGTCCTCTCTTTGTAATATTGCCAATACGTAGTCCTTCGTATATTAAGATAAATTAGAATGGAAGCAATTTTTAGTAGTCCTAATCTTTGTAATCACTATTTAAAAATCACTTATTATAGCCGGGCATGGTGATGCATGCCTGTAATCCCAGCACTTGGGAGGCTGAGGCAGGAGGACTGCCATGACTTCGAGGCCAGCCTGAGCTAGAGTCCAAGGTCAGCCTGAACTACACAGTGGGGCCCTACAAAAATCACTTATGAACAGAAAAAATATAGAATTATTCAAAACTAAACCAAATAAATTTAATGTTTGTCTCAGTTACTTTCCTCCTGAGACACTATGCCTGACACCCACAAGTTAAAGGAGGAAAGGTTTATTTTGCCTCACAGTTTGTAGAGGTTTCAGTCCACAGCCAGCTGGCTGGAAGGCAAGGTGGCATGGTGGGGGGCATCAAGAGAAACCATTTATTGTATGGCAGGCAGGAGGTAGCAAGCAGTGAGCCTCCCTTTCCCTCTTTATTCCATTTAGGATACAAAAGCCCATTGGTTGATGCCACTCACTCCCAGGGTGGGTCTTCAGTAAATCCACCCAGCCATACCTAGAACCATACTAATTCAATAAGTGGACTAATTCAGTTATCAAACAGCTATAATCCATATTTACACACCCTAGATCCAGCCACTTGTGAAAAGCCCCACCTATGAGCATTATGAGGTTTTGGAGGGACATCTAGATATAAGCCATAACAATGTCAAAGTAATGGCAAATGCTTCTAGAAGAAAAATTTTAATAAGATATGATCCAAAGTACATCTTTCTTCCAATTCCTAAGCACTTTTCCAAAACAATCCTTTTTCCTAATTTCACACTAGTGACAAAAAACACTGTGTCCCCAAATACTCAAGAGTTAAAAACCTTTTTATTTTCTTCTCAGTACCAGGCATCCACAGATTGAGTCCAAAACTTTGGTGTTGAGCTACATCCTCAGCTCTCTTTTATATTTTTCATTTTGAGACAGGGACTCAATAAGTTGCTAAGCTGCCCAGGCAGGGATCCCCCTGCCTCAATCTCTACCACATCCAGAAAACACACACACACACACACACACACACACACACACACACACTGTATTTTAAAGAACTGTCAAGGTATCAAATATGTGCATCTATCTTCAGTTCAGCCTGTTTTTGTCATGTGTGCAAATATTTATCCCCACTAGTCTCAATCTCACATGGTTTTAGAATACAGAAGAAAAGGTTGCGAAATTATTCAAACTGAAGTGCTAAATTCCAGAGCTTATTTTTTTTTAAAAAGTGAATTCAATGATGAAGCTATAAAAAGATCCTTCCAGCATAGACACAGAAGATAAACTAATAATTTATACATAATCCAAATTTTTACATGATTATAAACTAATGGTTGTAGACATACACAAACAAATAAAAAGTGCTGAAAAGTTGGTTTATCATATTTTCCAACAGCTGGAATTCTCTATTAACCTGCTATTCTGTAAACTGACAGTCCAGTGACAATTGGTATTTATAATGATAAGCCTGTGCCATGGCGGCACACACCTATAATCTCAAAATGCTGAAGTTGAAAAAATGAAGAGCTGGAGCCAGACCAGCAATGCAGCAAGAAAAATAAAAGAGAATTACAATGATAACCCTAAAGATGTAAGATTTTGAAGTACTTTTTGAATGAGACTACCTGGTCTATTATTTTTAAGAAGTAGTAATTTATATTTATCTCAATATTCAATAGAAGTAATATCCTCTTCTCTGATCAAACAAACCAGATGTGTATGCCATTCATGCCACCACTTTTGGTTAACTCAAGTCTATCCCACATACCAATGTAATGAATGTCCACCCAGTATCATTTTCATTCAGACATTGTTCTGGTTAAAACAGAAACAACAAAAACCACAAACCTCCCATACACAACACATATATAATCAAATATGGGATAAAAAAATTGACCTGATTTTCAAAATCCTTTACTACCTGCTGCCAATCTTTAGTCCTGCCTGTGAGGCAGCTAGGTTCAGGTGCACAACTAAAACATCTTATACTATGTACTTTCATTTTTTTCCTTTCCACATATCTAAAAGGTCTTTATCTACCTTTTCCCCCCTTACTGTATCTGAATCTAATATGTCTTTGATAAGCTTTCACTGAAAGACATATTAGATTCAGATCAGCTCAAGCCTCTTCCATAGGCTACTCTCTGCCCTCAATTCAAAGTGATTTTCTTTTTTACTCTCAATGATCCTTCCAAGCATTCATTTACTGACTCCATTAGCCACACAGTTAGTAACTCATATACATTAATCAGTATATGTTGGAGCTACAAAAACATATACAACTAAGTCCCTTCCTCCTTGGGCTCACAGTTCAACAGGGGAAACAGACAAGAAAAAAGTTGCTACTGGAGTATCTGAAGTAGAAGTATAAATGGGAGGAAAGCAGACTTGTACATACAGGATCACTTTAAGCTGCTTGGTGAGGTAAGAAAAGGCTTTTATAAAAGATGACATTTACATGTCAAAGATGGGTTAGGAGTGTGTCAGGCACAAAAGAAGGGAAAGGAATTCCAGACAGAAAAAACAGCAGAAGGAAAAGCAGAGAGAGAAAACCCTGGCATGTTCTGGAGAACGATAAATAGATCAGCATGGCTAGAGTTCAATAGCTAATCCTACCAACAACATTTACTGACTGCCCATTCACCAAGCACAAATACAAATGAAAAAGACATGGTATCTCAAACAATGTGCAAAAGCGGAGCAGAGATGAAAATGAAAAAGCAATGAAGAACCTTGTCTGCCCTACCAGGAAATCTGGACTTTCTTCTTTAGCAACAGAAAGCAACTAAAGAATTCAGTACTTACCAGTACCTGCATCACTTACATGAGGCTTTTGTTTTTTGCCTGATCCTATTACTAGTGGCTTGAAGATAGTTCTATAAAAATTTTTTATTTTTAAAAAATTAAGCTACAATGTATTCATTCAAATTAATACTGTTTCAAGTAATCACCTTGCTGTAATTATCTTACTTCAATGATAGTTATTAGTTTAAAAAAATTTTAGTAGCTCCTTTATAAATGACTTCAGATATAAGCCAGAAGCATCACAAATCTTTGTACTTATCAGGTGGTAGCAAATGTCAGTAAAACCTAAATTTGGTAAAGAAGGTTTATGAGTAAGTTGTGGAAACTTAGGTTTAGATTATGTTTTAGATTAATTAGACAAGGTCAGCCAGAAAAAAAAAACCATTTTGGGCTAGGGATTTAGCTCAGTGGTTTCGCCGCCTGCTGCAGAAGCCAAGGACCCAAGTTTGATCTCCGGTACCAAAAAAAAAAAACAAAAACAAAAAAAAACATTTTGCATTTAGAGATTATTTACTATATACCAGACACTGTATTAAATATTTTATGTACTAACTTATTTACCATTCATAACAATTCTATAAAGTATATACTTTATTACTCACCTTTTCGAGATGAAACTGAGGTACAGAGTAAACTGGCCCAAGTTCATGATATTCATGATGCAGATGGTGAGACTTAAACTCAAACAGTGTGACTCTAGAGCAAACTAAATCCAAAATCACTATGTTACAGACCATCATGAACATGGAAAAACTTTAATGATCAAATCCAATTAAACTCATTCTGTAGCATGACTCAAATTGACTGTTACAAGTTCCATGATACGTTTTCAGAACAACAGTATCACCAATACAAGTATATGTCATCCTCCTGAGGCAACTTATTTTGACAAGCAGTAGTCACAGGAGCTTAATTTCTATTATATCTGCTTCAGAAAAATCAGCCTTATTATTTTATAGGTGTAATTGTGGGGTGTTTCCTTCCTTACTAAATTGAAAATCATTGAATCTAACATAGTACTTGGTACAATTAATTCAAACACAAGTACTAAGCACTTATTAGGAAAAAAACACCCTACTAAATAGAGAAATGAATAGCACGATTCCTTCTCTAAAGGAATTAATATGAAAGAGAATCAGTTTACGTACAGTAAGTTTTTAAGATTCAATTCTTATGATAAAAGAATTAGGAAAAAATAAGCCAAGATGTCTGTTTATAATGCTCTGTATTTTTTCCAGAATATGCTAAGATACACAATGCTCAACACATTCCCCTTCAAGTATTTGCTAAATTGTGTACAATGAGCATGCGTTACAATACTTTGATAATCAAGGGAAATAAGTTGGTTTTTTTCTTGTTGTTGTTGTTTTTTTTGGTACAGGGGATCGAACTCTGGGACCTTGCGCTTGCAAGGCAGACAGCGGAACCACTGAGCTAAATCCCCAGCCCAAGGAAAATAAGTTTTAAAATTGAGAAAGTAGAAAACTTGGCTAATGTGTTCTGGGTATCTGAGTAGGTTTCTATTAACAAAAGTCCTGCAAGTTTTATATTTGAAATGGTACAAATATATATGAAGATTACTTTTTATCATAGCATCCTCAAGAGCTATGAAATTAACCATTAACCAGTACAAATCACTATCATTTTTCTCTTGGATTATTTCCTCTCTATCAAGTTTCTTTGCTTCTAACCTTGACACCCCACCCTCTTCATATATACACAACAAAGCACTCAGAGAAATCAAGATAATAACATTTCACTGCTCAAAATCCTTCACTGTGGTAAAAATCAGCGACTTTCCAAAGACTCTACAAGATCTGCTGCCAATTTTTCTCTCTCTAAACAACTCTAAGTTCTCTTCACTCACTAATGCCACATTAGCCTCCTTACTGTTCCTTGGTCATACCAGGCAGGCTCCCTAGTTGATTATTCATTCTTAACCCAGAGGGCTACCTGGTTTGCTCCTTTATCTCCTTTCAATTTTTATTCAAATATCACCTTAGTGGTAATACTTCTATCTTAAGATATAACACTATCCCCATCTGAAAATTCTCCATTTATCTGTTTTACTTTTCTCCTTGCACTAGTATCTAATATACTGTTACTTGTTTTGACTCCTTTCACTAGCTCCAAAAGAAAAAAGAGATTTTTCTCTATTTTCATCACTGATGTATGTCTAGTCTATAGAATAGTGTCTGGCACATAATGGATAATTAATCACAGCAGTTAAAAATTTGATCCCGGGAGGCAGAAGACCATCCCCACTACTTTGTACTTGTGTGAATTACTTAAACTCTCTAAATCTTATTTTCTTTATTATAAAATGATGAGGATCAGATTAATTTTATAGGACAGTTTTAAGAATTAGAATAATGCTAGAGCCAGAGATTTAGCTCAGTGGTGCTGCGCCTGCCTCACAAGCACAAGGTCCTGAGTTCTATCCCGGGCACCAAAAAAAAAAAAAAAGAATTAGAATAATGCAATTGGGCACAGTGCCTGGCAAATGGATGATGATGACAATGATGAACATTTCTAACTCCTAAAATGCTTCTATCAACTTATCAACATATCAATTTTTTCAGAAATAGTAGTTACTTTGTAAAATCCTGGATCTCCACATACCAGTTAAAAACAAAGTCAATATGTACTACTATGTATCAAATTTTACTCTGGACAAGATTCTAGTCTCAAGTTGTAGCTTACAAACAGTCTTGAGAGGGGAGTTAGTATATTTTGTATTTTTTTAAAATTAAGGGCTATATAAAATTTTACAAGTTGCACAAAATGTTATATTTTTCACAGTTAACTGATACCATACAACTGTAACTGAGTCTTAGTGCTTGTTCCACAAAGCCACACAAGAAAAGTTTAAGTTTAGAGCCAGATCACTGGGACATATTACTAACTCTGCATTTTAGAACTCTGAATTCCTCAACATCTCAAATTAGATTTCCCTTTTACCAAGAGGACTACCATAAATGTCTACTTGAGATCATAAGAAATTCTGCAGTACCAAGAGATGCTAACTCCATTGAACTACAATGGATCAGATGTTGAATTAGGGGCTTTCAAAAAAAAGTATATAAATACTAGCCAGGTGTGGTGGTGCACACCTGTGATCCAGGACTTGGGAGGATGAGGCAGGAGGATCACTGTGAGTTCAAGGCCACCCTGAGCTACATAGTAAGACCTGTCTCAAAACACACACAAAAAAGTACATAAATACTTTTTTTTTAATGTCGTTTATTCCAAGAATTTGTCTGGTAATAAAATAAGAGTAGTGTATTAAAATTCACAAAGCTAAACTCTAATCCTACATTAGCAATGCTAAATAAAGGCTTATTTCCTGATCTATAAAATAGTGCATCTACCTTGTAGAGTATAAAAATCCAATTAGATGAATATTTGTAGAAATATATTGTCCTGCACCAAACTGTACTGCAAAAAGAGACGATTTTAAAAATAAAAATACAAAGTCATAATCCCACAACTACTCCAATGATCTTATTTTGCTTACTCCTTTTAATTCTTTTTCACACACATTTTTATAAATTTATAATCATGTGCACTTATGAAAAGCCTGTATTGCTTGTCTTTTTTAGAGCAAGATGACTCAGGTTCAAATACTCACTCCTTAACTTACTGTCTAACCTCAGGCGAGGTTTTTAAACCCCTTTATTCTGTTTTCTCAGTTATAACACCAGAATAATAACAGTATCTATGTTAAAAGGAAATATCAAGTGAGTTTTTGCAAACTGGGCTACATAATGATTGGGTTGGCACATGGTAAATTAACGTTAGCTAAAAAATAGAAAATGAAACATAGTGCTCCACTTTTTAATAATGACATTATGTCATAAACCAAAAGTACACTATTAAAGTATCATAAGAAAGATACTTTTAAAAAGACTCTAGGATATATTATAGTGCTGTTTTTAAAATAAATCTTATCATCTCTTTGTTAAAATATTAAATGAATAGAACTAATCTATTGCTTCATACTTCCAGTAGAGGTCTCCATCTAAAAAATAATGTACCATACTGAAATATTAGTATCCTTGGTTATAAAAAGGAATGAAAAAAGGAAGGGAAGGAAGACTAAGAAAGAATTAACAGTCAGTTTTATCAAATATGTAGGTTTAGATTTGTCCAAGCAAAGCATTTAAAATAAGAAACAGCCTGTAGTAAAAGTGTTCTTCAATCTATAGGCTCAACAGTAATATTGACCTGTGTTATAAACATAATCCTTTGGACAGAAGGAAGAGCTAAAACTATTGCAAACAAGGGGCCGGGGATTTAGCTCAGTGGTTCCAACACCTGCCTCGCAAGCTAAGGACCCAAGTTCAATCCCCGGTACCAAAAAAAAAAAAAACTATTGCAAAAAAATGATTTGTCACTGTCATTGGATTGGTGAATAAATTAATACCTATGCTTCACAGATTGTATAAAGTCAGTAGAATTATCTCAACATAAAAGTAAAGGTTGCCGGGCATGGTGGCACATCCCTGTAATCCTAGCACTCAAGAAGCTGAGACAGGAGGATTGCCAAAGTTCAAGGCCAATCTGGACTCCACAGTGACTTCAAAGCTGGCCTGAACTACATAGCAAGACCCTGTCTCAAAAGAAAAAGAAAAAAAAAAAAAAATGAAAGTCATGTTTTGTAGCAAAGAAATCTCTATCTTCTATAATTATTCCTTTCAAGTTACTATAAAATATTAAATTTGTGTACATAATATCTACTTCAACTTAGCCCCTTAAGTTTATAAGACTTGGAAACTCCTGTAAGATTAGTTAACAGAGAACTGACCAAGAAATTAACAAGTGATTTGCTTATATAATGTATTGTACAAACACAAATACTTAAGTTTATGAAGGAGATATAAAAGAAGGGATATTACAAGCAACTTTCAAAACTAGAGTTTTAATAACCAATTTAGTTCTAATGCCAAGGATCAAATATGCAACGTAAAATATAACCCATTTAATTTAGTGATGACAGAGTTGAATTAACTCACCCAAATATATAAGATATCTGATTTTGACTAAGGTATAAATTTGCTTTTCTTCTCCATAGGGTAGATAACTATAATGGAGACTTCATGAAACCAAAACAGCTACTTCTTACCTTGAGAATACAAAAATTAAACGATGATTTAAATTATTGTCTTATGTCTTTTTTTTTTTTTTTTTTTTTTTGGTACCGGAGATTGAACTCAGAACCTTCCACTGCAGAGGCAGGCGCCAGAACCACTGAGCTAAATCCCTGGCATGTGTCTTATTTTTGTGTATCAAATAATGCAATGGCCAGCAAAAAAGAAAACAGTAAAGACTTCATAATGAGAAAGAACAGGAAAATGTTCTCCAAAGTTTTCTGACACTGTGGGTGATTTTTTTAGGTGATTTTTATTCATATATTAAATTCCTGGAACATGAAGAAAAACATTCACATTCAAATGTAAGCTACAAAATGGGATTTTAAAAATTTAATGTTCATCATTTCTCCTCTCTTCCATAAAAATTACTACAGATTTTAAAAAGTAAAGCCAGACCTAGTAGTTAAAACATACAAAAGATTATCACTAAACGAAAGATATTAACACTGAACATTTAATGGGAATTAATTCTATCACAGGATTAGTACAATAAAAATTGTACATTAGGACTGTAGCAGTTTGTGACAGCACAAGCCACCTGTAATCCCAGCTACTGAGGCAGCTGGCAGGACAATGGAAAGCCTGAGGCCAACCTGGGCAACCTAGCAATATCTTGTCTCAAAATAAAAAAATTTAAAAGGCTGGAAATGTAGCTCAGTGGTAGGATACTTCTCTAGCATGCATGAGGCCCCTGAGTTCAATCCCCAAAGCCAAAAGGGGGTGGGGGAGGGGGGTAGATTAAAAACAAAGTAGGCAGGCTCTTACTAGATGAGGAAATGCTAGAAGCATCAAACTAAGATCAGCACCAAAGTAAAGAAAAATCCCATTGTCCCTACTATTTAACATTGTATAGACAATTAGACAAAAGAAAGTAGAGATATAAAAATTAGAAAACTAAATCTCTATTTGCAGATGACATGCTAGGAGTACACATAGAAAATATGAAGGAAAAAAAAAGATGCAACTAACACAGGCAGAATGAGCACCCAACTATGGGAATGTGTTCAATTCCCTGGGCTGCTGCTTAGAAATCTTTGACGCTATGCCTGCCATCTGAATGATCCCATGGCTGTGTGTGGTGGTTCTCGTGATGGCGAGTAACGTATGGTTCTGACTTGGTGTGGGGCACTGTGTGACTGGGGCTGTTTAATGGTGGATACACATTTGCATGCAACGGTGTCAAAGTGTGTCTATGTGAAAAGTATTCTAACCCATTAAATCGCCAACTCCCCGGAGCAGCCATTTTACCAGAAAGTTTAGAGTTTATCTAGCAATTAATTATAAGTACATGTGATGAGATATATATAGATTATAAAGAATGCAGAATTAGAAAAAAATGGTATAAAAGAGACATCAAGTAATTTCTTATATTGGGGATGTAGCTCTTGACCAAGTACCATCACCTATTCATTCTCTTCTGCTGTTGGGTAACTGGTGTGAGAAACTGAGAAGCCCTGGATGCCAATGAAGCAGGGTAGTCCAGCACAGTGTGGGGTACAAAGTCCTGGATGGAGGCTCTGTTATGCCTGGTCTCTGATGAGGAAACCTAAACTGTACCTGAGTCAGGCCCAGGATCCAGAGCTACTGTTTCTTGATCTGATCCTGTTTCCCTCAGACCTGTGACTTCTATGGTGTAGCAGTTACGTGTGTGGACTCTGGAGCGAGAATGGCAGCTCCAGTGTCACAGATATCCCCTACTTTCCACATCTGCAACTAGGAATAACAGCATTTAACTTACTTAGTTCTTGGGGTGAACTACACGAGTTAACATATGTAAAATAATGCTACTGCTGCAGTTTCTGATAAGGATGATGATGTGAATGAAGCTAATACTTTCTTTCTCCAAAGATGCTTTTTCCAAATAAATCTACCAGTTTGCCTCTTCACAACAATCATACTTACATCATACAAAATAATAAATGCCAACCGAACTGAGGTCTGAACTAAACCATACAAGTTCTGGAAAGTAAATAGAGGTAAATTCCATTATAACTGGAATATGTGGGAAGTCTTTTTAATTATGGCTCAAAAATCCAAATTTAAGGAAAGAAAAGACTGCTACCTAAGCACTTGTCCCCAGCATGGTGGTTCACATCTGCATTCCCAGCACTAGCCAGGCTGAGGCAAGAGGATTGCCGAGTTTGAGGCCAGCCTGGACTACATAGTAAGTTCAAAGCCAGCCTGAACTGTATAGCAAGACCCTGTCTCAAAAAAATAAAAAATTTAAAAAAAGAAAAGAAATAAAACTAAAGCACATGTGCAAGGCAAAACACACTATAGGAGAGCACATAGATAACAAAGGTAATCTAAAAATAACATCAAGAAACACTCTTCTACTTCCCTCCCTCTATTTATTTCCTCTCAGATAAAGTCTAGGGTTGCTCTATTAACTACAATGTCACTGAGCATAAATTAGGATGAATCCAGGCACAGACAAGAGTTAAGCTGAATCACCAGACATGGTAGCACACACCTGTAATCCTAGCACCTGGAAGGCTGAGGCAAGAGGATCACTGGGAGTTCGAGGCCAGCATGGGCTACATGGTGAGTTCAAGATCAGCTGAAATTATGGGGGGGGGGGGCGCAATTATAGACTGAGATCCTGTCTCAAGAAAACCCAAAATAAAATAAAGAGTAAGGTTGACTGTCAATTGGATTAAACACTGAGGGCATTTATTGTCCCTTGTAGCTAGATGTCTAGGTTTAGGGTAGACTTTGGACATGGCTTAACCTAGGGAATCTATCGAGCTACCTCTAAGTCTCAAAAGATCTGACCATCCCCTAAAAAGACTTTCTCCCAAAGAGATGAGAACTGGACACCATGCCCATGAAAAGATACCAGGAAGTTTTCAATAAAGGCGGGTCTGTTCTTATTTTTCCCTTTAAATAGATCCTGCTGGCTACTCTTTAGGTCTTATATCTGGCACTGAGCTTCAATATTTCTGATGCTTAAGCAGATTTTCTAGTATTTCATCACTTTCCCTTTTGTAAGATAGCTATTTGGGTACAGGTCAGTCTTCATTCCTTGCACAGAAAGTCTTTGAAATGTTAAGTTTTCTGATTCATCATTTCTCCCATTTTTTTTTTTAAGAGAGATTTATTTTTGTCTTGCGATGTTGCCCAGGATGGTCTCAAACTTATGAGCTGAAGCACTCTTCCTGTCTCAGCCTCCCAAGTAGCTGGGACCGGAAGTGTGCACCACCAACCCGGCTTCATATTTTTAGAGATCCTTTCAGAAATGTCTGTGTAAATAACTAACAGTCACTATCCCTATGTTTTCTGAACTCCCCTAAGAGGACCCTACAGCAGTGCACTGACTTTGCTTTCTTCTTAGAAATAAACATTTCTAACATTAAAAAAACTAATACAAACAACTTAATAGAGCAGATTAAAAAAGAAATGCATTAGCTTCCATAATAATACAATACAAAAAAGATTAATAAAATGGAAAGATTTCCACTGTATTTGGATAGATCAAGTTGGTATCATTAAGATCTCAGTTCTCCAATTTATAAATTTAATGTAATCACCCGCCACTCCCCATCCAGAGGAAGGGCTTCCTGGCCACCATCCCTACCGCCGCTCCTGGCCCCTGTCCCACCTCTCCCAGCTCAGAGGAGGTGAGCCTCGAGGGTGCCAACAGCACCTCCCCCCACCCCCCCAGTTGAAATGAGAAAACATGTAAATAAGTCTCAAAACCAGACTTCCAGATCACCTACAGCAACCCCAAAGGGAAATGAGATGGAACACTCTGATACTCAATCACCTGGACCCACTGAACTGGCAACAAAAGGGGATCTGGAAAAAAGGAAATCAGAAATAATTTCTCAGATAACAGGAGAAATTGTGCTCCTAGTGCAAGACATGATTAATAAATCCAGAGAGGAGCTCAGGAACATGATGGAATCCCAACACAGGAAACAAATGGAATCCATAAAACAGATACAAATAGATTTCCAGGAGATGAAAAACTCCATTGAAAATCTACACAGCAGAATGAGCCAATGTGAGGACAGAATTGCAGATACAGAAGATAAGATTGCAATTAATGACCAGGAAAAGAAAAATTGCTTCAAAATTATAAGGGAACACGAGAAATCAATCCAGCAGCTGCTAGACGATGCAAAGAAGAATAACGTAAGTCTGACTGGACTCAATGAAGAAACAGGAGAGAGTGCAGATGACATAAATTTAATGCAATCCCCATAAAAGACAAGTAAGCTTTTTTTTCCTGGAACTAGAACAAATTGATACTGAAGTTCATTAAAAAACAAACGTAATACTGAAGAAAATCTTGTTTAAAAAAACTATGATAGGAACAACACTACCAAATATTAAAACTATAAAGCCTCAATAATTAAAATACAGTGAGATACCGTTTCTTAACCTTTCAGATTGGTAAAAGTTAAAACACTTTACAACACATGGCACGTCTGTGGTAAAGAGCACTTTCATAAACTGATGGGAATGCAACGTAGTTCTCTTACAACAGAAATTTGAAAATATTTTTTACAAAACTACATATGAATTTGCTCTTTCATTGCTCCTTTAATCCTCACTTTAGTATTTTACTCTGAAGATACGCCTGCAACAATTTAAAAATAGGTTTGTGTAAGGTTAGATTTGCAGATTACTCATCTGGCATTATTTACAATTTTAACATATTGAAAATAACCTAAGAGTTACTATGTCAGGGATTAATTGAATGAACTAAGATACAGACACACAGTGGAATAAACGAATACACCTCAATGCACTGAAGAGTGATTTTCAAGATCTGTTAGGTGAAGGCAAATATCAAAAAAAAGGTTTTTCATTGCAAAATTTTTGCAAAAAGAAAGACAAGAAGGATAACAAAAAAACTAAAACTGGTTACCAAAAATCATGAGTAGGAATGGGAAAGAGAATAACTTCCAAGTATACCTTTTCTTAAACTCTGATTTTAGAATCTTAAGTGTTTTATATATTCATTAGTAACAGTAAATGAACAAGGATGTGGAAGAAAACACAAAACTGAATGTAAATGGAAAAAGTATGAATTTTTACTGTATTTTGAGCAATTAACACCCAGAGAATAATTCAATCATTATGATTTTTTTTTAACTCGGTCTCACCACATTGCCCCGGACTTCTGGGCTCAAGGGACCCTCCTGCCTCAGCCTCCTGAGTAGCTGGGCCAACTGGCATGAACCACCACACGCGCGCGCGCACACACACACACACACACACACATTTGCTTCACTATGAATTTTTGAATAAAATATTCTAACAATGTACCATAAGTCTAGACACAAAAAGAACTGCAAACAAATCTGTAGTTCTTTGTAGTAGCTTTGTTTCTTGTTTTTTATAGTAGTATGGGTACAACAATTCTGAAAGTATTCTGTATATAATGTAGAACTGAGAAGAAGAGTAAATATACTGCTGTATGCAGTTGGGGTTCCCATGGCACATAAAGGGAGATACACAGAATGGATAAAGGCATGAGAAGAAACTTGTATAGACTGCAAATGGAGGTATCAACACGGCCTCATGCTTTTTAAAATACACATATAAAATAAATACATTTTCTTGAAAAAGGCTGCAAGAAAAAATAACCGAATAGAAAACATGCCTAACATTCAGATCTTGATTTCTATGTACCATTCAAAACTAAATAGAGGGCCGGTGATTTAGCTCAGTGGTGCCGCTGCCTGCCTCACATGCGCAAGTTCCTGAGTTTGATCCCCAGTACCAAAAACAAAAAACAAAAAACTGAATAGAATCAGGACCCCTCTCAGAGAAAATAACTGATTCTAGAGCTGGGTAGCCAAAGCCCTGTAGACTACCAACTAATAAATGTAGAAAGAATAATACAGTCAGAAAATAAGTATTATACATACATCACACTAATAAAATGATTCGAGCAAGGAGCAACAACGCTCATTAAAACTAAGCATGATGGTGAGCAAGATATTTTCATCTCAAAGAATGCTCCCACAAGTTACTTAATTACAAAAGTAAAAATAACTTCACAATGGAGAAACCAGGAGCCTAATACCTACTTAGCCAAAATCAATTATCAGCAATAATGAGACACCTTGCCAAAAAATGCCTAATCTAAATCTGATCCTGAAAAAAATTATCAAACAAATGCAGATTTTATAGTACAATTGGCCTATACTGTTCAAAATGGTAGCATCAGCCGGGTGTGGTAGCACACACCTGTAATCCCAGCACTCGGGAGGCTGAAGCAGGAGGATCACCCTAAGTTCGAGGCCATCCTGGGCTACATAGTGAGTTTAGGGCTAGCCTGAACTACAAAGGGAGATCCTCCCTCAAAAATAAAATAAAATAAAATAGTAGCATCAATAAAAAATACAGAAAATTCTCTCTCTCCTTTTTTTTTTTTTTGGTATTTTGAGACAGGGTCTTGCTATGCAGTTCAGACTGCCTTGAACTTACTATATAGCGATCCTCCTGCCTCAGGCTTCCGAGTACTGGGATTACTAGAAAATCTTTTTTTTTTTTTTGTACCAGGGATTGAACTCAGGTCCTTGCGCTTGTGCAGCAGGAGGCAAAACCACTGAGCTAAATCCCTGGCCCACTACAAAATCTTAAGAACTAGAAATATAACTAAATATAATATATGATCTAGATGGGATAGGGAGCATGACTGCCGCAAAGTTGGGAAAGTTGGTGAAATTTGTCTTAAGGTCTGTATATTAGGTCATACATTGTATCTGTATTAAGTTTTCTGAATTTGATAACTTATATTAGAGAAAGTTTTTATTCCTAGGTAACATATGCTATAAATAAGAGTAATAATATCAAATGATTAAACAGCACTAAAAGTAACAATGTTTCTGTGTTTGTACATACATAAATATATATATACACATATCATACATAAAAAGAAAAATATAAAGCAAATATGACAAAATAATTAAGAGCTGGAAAGTAGTGCAGTAGTAAAGTACTTGCCTGATGTTCCCTACACCCTGGTTTCGATCACTAGCACCATAAAAAAAAAAAAAAAGAATACCATAATAATGAATTGGTCAATCTAGATGAAGCATAAATAAGAGTTTACACATAGCAAAAACCAATTTTAAAAAGCTAAAACACCATAGACAGAAAAATAATTGCTTCACCATTTCTCTTTTAACTAGGCTATCCCAAAAATCATATGGGTTGTTTTTTTTTTTTACCAGTAATTGAATTAATATATTGCAATGTGGAGCTACTTGTAAAAGCGACTCAGAAATCCAAAAGTCTGACTTTTTAGTGGTATAAAATAAAAAAGCTCTCTTTAAAGGTCACCCACTTCTTGTGAGTACACTTGGAGGTACAGGCTACAAAGGTCCCTATCGCTCATGAAGAACCAAGAGGTCCAATATAAACTCAAGCACATCAGCTTAATCTATATGAACTATTATGGAAAATGTGATCTACCTTGGTAATATGACCAACAAGTGTAAATTTGACTCAATCCCCAAAGTACTATGAGTTAAATATTGCCTAAATTAAGATTCTAAAGGTATTTTCTCTTCTCTCCCTCCCATCTCCTTTCTTTCTGTAGTGCTGGGGATCAAATCCAGGACATCAAACATGCTAGACAAGTACTCTTATCACCAAGCTATGTATCCAGACGTGTCTGTCTGTCTGTCTGTCTCTCTCTCTCTCTCATCTGCAGCACTGGGATTGAACCCAGGGTCTTCACACTGAGCAATACCTCCAGCCCTTTTTCTATTTCTTATTTTGAGACAGGATCTCAATAATATGCTAAATTGCTCAGCTGGGCAAGAACTTCCGATGCTCTTTCCTCAGCTTCCCAGAATGCTGGGATTACAGGCCACACTTAGCTATTTTACCCTATTTTAACAGAATGTTCCCACTGACCTCATGCTATTTTTATATTAACATTTTACTTATTTAAAATTAATCACTCAGCAAAGGGACAAAATAAAATTTCACCCAAAAGCACTTCACTATGAGAGATCTCCAATGATGAATGTAACCACTGTGTGCTGCAAACATGTACTAATAAAAATTAAAATTTTTAAAAAGATGTGTTAAAAGTATATAATAAGCAACAGCTTTGTGCAAAGCAGCTGATCACTGGATACTATAAGAAAAAATTTATCAAGTATAAAACTAAGAACTAATAAGTATCGGAACTATAAATACTTGCTGTGTTTTATATGTAACAACATGTACATCCAAATAACACTATTTTTATACAATTTGATTTAAATCCTGCTTTATATAAAACATCTTTGTAATTTACCCTATATGGGTGAATAGGATAGAATCAAATGTAAAACACACTTAAGAGTATGGAATATATCTGAAGATATTCAGCAATTATGCAAAATACAGAGTTATATCTGAGATAATGTTTTATAAAATGTAAAGTAGGCCTATTACCAGGGAAGGAATTGAGAAGGTGAATGGGGGAAAAGTGTATTCTGAAAATACATAATATATTTCCTGCTGGCAACTATGGCTGACAGTTAAGATTGGGAGCTGGACATCACTTATCATTTTTTTAAAAAAGTAATTTACATGCCTCAAAAAAAGAAAAATTTGAGTGGTGTACAAAATTTTTTCTGTTATTTTTCCTAAGATTAAATAATAGCAACTGCTTCTGAAATAGAAAATAAATATAATCTCATGTATAAAAATGCTTTCAAAAATGAAGATACTACATTAAACAAAACAAATAATTATTAGTACTACAATTTTTACAAGAATTTATATATTAACTTTCCTATGCAGTAGTCATAGACCACTGAAAGAAACCCTAAGAGGTCAAGCATTCATAAATTCAATAAAACAAACGGTATCCCATTCAGGTAGAACACTATAAAGTCCTATGTAGGAGGGGGAAGAGCTACATATCAAGAGAATTTTCCAATTAGGAATAACTCAAGGACAACTTATTCCTAATTTTTTGAAAGTCAAATGATACAATCAGGATGAGCTATAACGGTAGTTCATTTATGCTTTTCCCCATTCACTGAAGCAGAGCTCTTGCTACCTTCTGTAAAGCTCAGAGACAAAGTATTGGGTGTGCCTAGGAGCTTAAGCGGGGGCCCCTAGACCAGATGTCACCTAGAGGTTTTGTTCTGGATGTAGCCTTGGCCAACATGTTAATGCCAAGTTAAACCAGTTATCTCAGCAACTAAATTGGTTTCATTATAATACTTAGATCAACTGTTCTCAACCTTTTGTATAAGAATCACCTGAGGCATGCTTTAAAATTCCAAATGTCAGACTAACTACCTAAAACCACTGATAAATCTTAGCATCACTGAAAGGGCATAACTAAATGGTATATGCCTCATGGTATGACAAAAAGCAAAGCACTACTTAGAAAGTATACCTAAAATATTGAACCTGCACACTACGGACCCTTAGATCTATCAGCTTTCAAGAAATAACAAAGGATAGAGGAACAAGTTGCTTGACACTGGAAGGAAATGATCGACCAAATCAAGAATTTGGGGCATTCTAAATGACAAATGGGCTGATTACTTAAGTAAGTCAATGGCATGACTGAGAAAAAGGAAAGGGAACTGTTATGAGACTTAGAGAATTAAACAGCCAATAGATCAACAACACATTCTTCCTCTGGCCCCAGAAATTTCTATTGCACTAAGTGGTAGACCCCTGGAAACACTGATTGTGGTAAGGAAACTATGTATCTGTCGTTTTGAATGCAATGCATATTCAACACATTACTGCAATGTACTTAGTTCAAAAGGATATGTATCTAATAGAAATAAATTACCCTCAATTGTAACATAATATGAAAAAACTTCACAAATACTTTTGATCCTGTTTTAAAAACACAATTTTTGAAAAGTTGAATGAAATTCACAAATAACCTGAAAGCTGAGAGTAACACTCTGTTCTTAACCAATTCTTTTTTACTGGACTCCCAAACATTTCATTTATTATGTGAATGCAGAAATAAATTTCATGATAGGTTAGTAATCAATACTGGTCACCATATATGCATTTTTGTACACTTCTGGATAAATTAAATGAAGCTGCTAGGTTTTTTTACTCCATTATGGGTAAAATAACTGTTACCTATTTTAAATTTAAAGTCATTTTTTACTTCTTATTTTTGTGCAAACTGCACTTATAATTTCAAGCCATTTTTATTTTATTTTTTATTTTTTTATTTTTTTATTTTTGGTACCGGGGATCGAACTCGGGAACTCGTACTTGCAAGGGAGGTGCCAGAACCACTGAGCTAAATCCCCAGCCCTTTCAAGCCATTTTTAATCCAAACATCTCCATTTTAACCCCAATAGTCCTTAAACTACTATCTACTTATCAACAGCTTTTCCCTAACATCAAAATTCACAATATGACTTCAATTTTAATAACTGAAGGAAATATTATACAAGCTTTTAGCAGGACTAGTAGTATTAATTAACAAAAGCAACTATTATTCTACAAAAGAACTTGATAAATAATTCTGCCACAATTTTCTAGAGGCAAATTTTAAGAACAAAATTTAACACAAAGATTCTGGGGTTTTATGTTTGTTTTAACATTTATGCAGAATCAACAACAAAAGAAAAAAAGCAGATACTTGGCTTCTGGAGGCTGCTGGTTCAGATAAGAATCTTAAGTATAAAGACTACACCACCAATCAAATAAAATTGACTACAAATTCCTTTGTTGGAAAGAATATGCCAATAAATGAGCCACTGTCTGAGACTTAAAATCTTTTGTCAAGGCACTAGGTTGTAGCTCAGTGGCAGACCATTTGCCTAGCATATGTAAGGCCATGGGTTCAAATCCCCAACACCACCAAAAACAAAACAAAACAATGAGCAACTCTGTAGTAGCCATTTTTTCTTGTCATTTGTCTTTTATCACATTATAGTTTAAACAGTAGGAACAAATATTGTGATGCATCTACTATCAGTATGATGTGTTTCCCTATTCTGGACCCACTAAGACCACTGCTTATCTTCTAGGTTTAACTTTTCTTCTGTTAGCATTTGGACTGCAATAATTTTTTCACTTTTTCTTTTCCTATCAACGAACACATGATAATCATGTCTCCTTTCACAACACTATTTGTTGTCAAGAATCACTAATATGATTTTGCAGTCATTGATAAAGATCAGCAAACAACAGCTCCCTAAAAATTATTTTAATTTTTATTTGTATATCACTATATGAATATGCATATAATTACCTCAATAATTACTTCCTCATTTTCACATTCAAAATTTTTCTTAACTCCTATTCCTCCTAGTTCAGTGTTTCCAAACTGTGCTCTAACAAGCTTTGTAGGGGGTTCCATATCTATATTAGCACTATGGTGGTGTTTGGGAAAAACCATTTACTATGAATAAATAGTGGGAATCTCCAAATTTTCTGGAGATTTACAATACACATTAACAAAACAAAGTCTTTAAGGAGTCCCTCAATTTAACCCGGCTTTAGCTTTACTATTCAAAATCATTTGGCCTCTCTTGTAAAGGCAAAATGTTAACATCTGAGCAAAATCAGGAATTTCTATTCTAACTGACCTCCAATATCAAAGAATGTGGCAATGATAATGATAGATCAAAGAAGCAGAGGCAGAGAGAATCCACCATCAGTTACCCTATCCTGCCTCATGTCCTCTAATTCCAATTCAGACAAAATCCTTTTTGATGATTGATCTTTAGTATAGCTTAAAAATGCACAATAAGCAGACCTCACAAAATGATAATGAAGCTGGGAGTGTAGCTCAGGGGTAGAACACTTGCCTAGTATGAGTGAAGCCCTAAATTTGACCCTCAGCACTGCAAAACAAACAAAACAAAACAAAACAAGAGTATGTATTAAGTACTTACTGACTAATGCACTTAAAGTCCAAGGAATTAGAATCTTTGTTTTTCCTTCCTTTTTCAACTTTCAAGTTCATTCAGTTTGAGAATATGAAAAGATTCGTAGTAGCAGTAGTATTAGTAGCAGCAGCAGTAGTAGTAGCAGCACCAATGTCTTCTATCAAAGACATTATACTGGATTTTACATAAAATGAACTATCAAAATATTGAATCCACAACAGAGTAGAGAGGTAAGATTATACAAAAGTGCTTGCAAGACAGGGATACAGCTTAGTGGAAGGGCATTTGCCTAGTATGCACAAGGCCTTGGACTCAATCCCCAGTACCACAAAACAAACAGTGCTTCTATTCCAAAACAGACATTTTCAATTAACAGCTAAGGCATAAAATTTAAATGCAAAAAAAAAAAGCACAAACCTTTTGGAAGTTATAAAGTTCTCAGTCTGGATCTTTAATAAGCAGCAGACTTATTTCTACTAAAAACATGAATTCTAAGACATAACACACTAATGCAGCTAATCTTTGATCAGTCTTTCAACTTTCTCCACTTTCTACTCCTACTTTCAATAAGTCTGCGTGGCTTTTAAAAATGTAACATAGTATCAGAAATTATCAAAAGGGGGTTTGTTCAAAACAGGAAGATGCTGCTTATAAAATTAAATTTAAAATACATATACGAATAATTGTTCGGTTGTTCTTCCAGCCTCTATAGTGCTTTTGTTTTCCTTTCTTGAAAGAGAGTAATGTTTATCCAGTTCTGCTTAGCAATTCATAAACTCAATGTGTTATTTTATTCATTTGTTTCAATTCTGAAGACTTCATTTACTCAACTTTAAGTGATTCCTAAAAAAAAAAAGCTTCTCTTAAAACAAGTGATCTACATGGTGGACACTATAGAATCATGTGAGTGTATTCATGTCATTTAAAATAAATAAATGTGAACTTCCTCTACTGATGTAATTTAAAGGGCTTTACTCACTAAGAGACAAAAAAAAAAGAATAAATTCATAATGCAGTTGAAAATTCACTATGGTGAACACAACTACAAGTTTGGTACTTGCTAAAGGTAGACACATTTTTTAAATCTTTTAAGTTTAATGCAAGGAAACTTCATATAGTATTACACAACAAATATTTAATGCCCGAGATATTTCATCTCTATTCCAAAAAATCTAGTTTTATAAAGGAAACATCAAGTTAACCTTGATGATAGCTGTATTACTGAAATCATTAAGCAAAAACAAAATTCTTCAACTAAATACTTGAAATATTTACCTAAATCTTCATACCAAAGCTTCAAATTCTTAACCCAAATAAGACTGGCAAATTGTCTCCAATCTTTGTACCAAAATAGAACAAAAAAAATAAAATTCACCAAGTGAGTATTGAACACAATGAACAGACATATTTGGACATAAATCTGACCATATATAATTTTCAATTATATTTTAATTCATTAAAATCATTTCTAATAAACTGAACTCATAATAGATTGATGAAATATTACTGAACACACACCATGAACATATTTTTGTCCAATTAATGCATGCCCCTAAAGCCATTTAAAATTTTTTTTGGTATTTTAATTTCTTCATATAAAAATATAGAAAATTACATTTCATTCTTTGTATTTAGCAACATTCTAATAATAAAACATTATGGAAACAATAACATACATGCCAAAAAAGGAACTAAACAAAAAAAGTAAACACATATGAGCAACATCCAATACTTAGATACTTTAACATTATAAATAAGCATTTATATTTTTAAAAAGTAAATGATAATGTTGCAAAATCAACTGCATTTTCAAGTTTAGACTGAAATTTTTGTAAACAATATATAACTGAATAAATGTATGTTTAATACAATCAGTCTAACTTTGGGCAGACCATTAAACTCAAATTTCTATATTGAATGCCTATGCTTATAATGAAAACATAAAACTGTTAGATATTATATATGGTCAGCATACTAATTTGCTCCTACTTTAATGTCTGTAGTATTGTGAAAATACATCACATAATACTAGGCTAACAGCCATCTATCCAATTAATAAGTAAAAGGAGAATGTGAGCAAATATTAAACTTGTAAAGTAAGGAGAACCCATGTAATGATAATCTTCCAATAGGTCAAAAGAAAAAAAGCTCATTATTAAAAAAATTTTTCCATTTTCATAAAATGTGATTTATAAAACACACTACATTATCTGCTCATCAGAAATCATATTCACTTTGATGTAGCAAAGAGGTAACTTACTTATCAAGTCACTTGATTACTATTTCTTACTATGAAGAGGCACTCTTACGGTTAAATAACAGAATTACTGTTAAAGCTTGGCACCTGGTCTGCCAGTTAAGATTTTTCAGAGTAAGGTGTAAAACCCAGCATAATACATACCCTCTAACTGTGCAACATTACACCACTAGGGAAAATTCTTTCAAGGTTGGTAGTATTCAATTTTTGACCAGCCTATTTCTTTTGTATTTCTTTATAAGCCATGCAAATCTTCACATGGTTTTATTTTCCAAAACAAATGCTTCAACTTTTTTCTTAGTAGCCTAGCTACAACCCTACAAAAACAAACCTGGAGAATGACATATGGAGGAAAAACAAGTTTAGCTAAGGACATAGTTCAAAAGCAGCTTCTAGTAAGAGCATAAAGCCCAAACTGACCTGAAAGCAATGTAAATACTTATAACCTTGAAACTATATAGTTAAAAATTCTACCTATAAGTTTAACCAATGGATGATATGATCCCAAGATAGAAATTATAACTGGAAAAACAATATTTATAATTAATTTATGCAAAAAAACTGAAGCCCATGTAAGTGATCATGCTAAAACTTAGAGCAAATGTAAATTCTTCAGAAATATGGACCTCTCATGATCTGTATACACCACGCAGTACCTTTAGAATATGAAAATTCAGTCACTCAAACATTCTAAACAATATAAAATCAAATTGTTTAAATTCATTAGATAGGGCCCGAGGATTTAGCTCAGTGGTTCTGCCTCCTGCTTTGCAAGCGCAAGGTCCTGAGTTTGATCCCCAGTACCAAAAAAAAAAAAATCTTTAAAAAACTAAAAATAAATAAATTGATTAGAATAAAATTAGAACATGTATTAACAAGTAACTCTCAGTATTAGAAATGGAAATCAGCAAGGGGCTATCATCATAAATACAAAACTCTCTTACCCATTACTAAATCAACACTTTGAGGTTAATTTTGTTTTGTTTTTTTGTTTTTGACTTAGTCCTTTATTTAAAAATGTATCCCCACACACGTCATTACACACAAACACACACCACTGTAGATAACAACTAACTGTATTTAATATTTTCTAGACTTTCTATGGAACTCAGTAACCACTCCACAAAGTTCTGGGAACTCTGTAGTTTCAAGCCTGAAGTCAATCTAAGACAGCCAATAGAAAGTACACCTGGGCAATTACTGCATTTCCTATTTCGGAATGCTGAACATAATACAGAATAACTTTTAAGTACACATGAAGCAACAGCACAAAAATAAAATTAGGCAGAAACTATATTACAAAACAAAGCCATCAGATAATATCGCTAATTGTCAAAATTTATTAGAAAGCAGTAAATACAAAGAATATTATTATTTTAGTTTCAAACAACAACCAACTAAGGAGCTTCTTTGGGTGACCAAACAAAAATAAAAGATGACCTCATAATAAATTACAACATGAAAATAGTCCTGCAGAAAACACTGGGAGAAAAATAATGAAGCTAAATCACAACGTATATTATTTGGTCTATATCACAAACCAAGCAGTCCAAAAATAAAAGGGAGAATGAAAGAAAATCCTAACCATAGTATCCGGTTTCATAGTATCCCCATTTTCCTAAAGACATTGAACATACCTAAGTCGCTAAGAAATTCAACAAACTATCATTCTAAGAACAAATCCTCATCATCTCAAGCACCTACATAATATGCTATGTAGAAATATTCTACTGAAAAGCTACTTCATGACATTGTCCCAACAAGTTTTTTTAATTCTGGAAGTCAGAATTTTAAAAAGCTAAAGTAGTTTTCAAAACAAAGAAAAAATTTTCCCAAAGGTTACAAAGTTTCATTAACTATCTTAAGTCTTTCACTAAGCATCACGTCTCTCTGTCCCTCAGTAGAAATTAAGCAATCAATAATAACGTCAGAAAAGAATGCTTGTCAAGACAAGGGGTGGGGTGTCACCTGCAATGATTTTGTATGAAAAATAGAATTGATTCTAAAATAGGCGAAGAAAATGTCTTGCATTTTCACCTTATTGATATTAAATGTTTCTTAAACTGAAATTAATAGGAGATTAAAAACTGTTTGGTGTGCAAGGTTTGTTTTTTGTTTTGCCTTTGTTAAAAAAATCTCCCCATAAGTCCCTCATTTCCAAATACTGTGGAAAAGTCACAACTACTCACCGCAAGTAATACTGTTTTAAAGCAAAGGCAGCGTTAGAACAACTTCTGGGAAAGTTGAACTCTTCAACAATTTCTCCCCACTGATTCTTCTCAGAAACCTGTTAAAAACACAGGCACATTTGTCTGAAAGTCCCCAGTCCAAGAAAACCCTAGCCTAACTATGAAATAAATACCCATTCTGCAGAGATCCTTAGATGCCCCAGCCATCAGGGGGTGTTTGGATCTACGCCTGAGTTGCTACCCAAGGGCTGCTTGAATCCCTGTGTTTTCACCGCAGAGCCCAGTATTTAGCAGCACTTGTTGGGGGGGGGGGGGTTGGTGGGTTTGTTTTGTTTTTGAAGCCCGGACAATAACCAATCGCAAGTCCCTCTGTCGCCCCCTTTTAAATCTCAACGCGGTCCGTTTACACTAAAGAAAAAAAAGAAAAAGTTCAAAAGGATCAATAGTGTTCCGGACAGCGACGTCCGCGGGTTCCGGGGGGGCTGGGGCCGGGGCCGATCCGGATCCCTCTCCCAGATCTATCCATCTCCATAGGCCCTTCTTTGAGGCCTACAGCTTCTGCCTAGCCTTGAAGCCTAAGATGGCTATTTGGAGACAGGTCCTGGTTTCTTTTGTTAGCTGTATAAACCGAGGGCGACGGGGCCGAGGCTGTGCCCCCGGCCGCCGGGATCATTTCGCGGCCGATTATCGATGTTAAACCTGCCCGCGCTAATTTTGAGTTGCACGAAAACTGCTCTCAGAGTCTGTGTGTCTCTGTGTCTCCGCCTGTGCTAGAGCGGCAGCGGCGGCGGCTGAGCTGACGAGCGAGCGGGCGGGCGGACGGGCGCGGGGCGGGCGCGGGATCGGGCTGGCGCCCCATACGCCCGCGCTCCCCGCCGCG
>NW_004624816.1:6528885-6557365 GCF_000247695.1 Heterocephalus glaber
TAGTTGTTCTTTATGTCATTTACCTCATTCTGAATTTCAACATTGCTATGGGTTTGATGTACCATATTTGTGAATTATTTATTTAATTTATTTTAATCACAAAAGGTCCTCATACTGACTGCTCACTATACACTTTGAAGTATTCTAACACTTTCGAGCACTTCTGAAAACTTCAGAAGAGCATAAATACTAAACCAAGCGATTACTTATTTTTATCAATGCAGATTACAAATCACTGAGTAAATATTGATTGGCTACCTCAAGCAAGAGGTGGAAGTGAAGGCAAGTGTACCCTGTACTAGATTATTCTTAACTCCTAGCTATAAAGGTTGTAATAAATATTCAGACCACAGAGTTCTTATTTTTAATATTTAAGCAGGATCTGTAACAGAGTCAAATTCAAATTCCTGTTCAGAATAGGGGCAATTAAATATAATTATGTACAAACAGCATCACATTAGTGTTAGGATCAGTGTTAGTATTAGTATTGCTCAAACTGCTGTAATGTTAATAACAAGCATCTAAATCACATTTTTGAAAACTCAGAGCCACAAAAATATGATTTCAATAATTAACTTTCTAATTATGGGAAAGGCAAGGGAATGCTCAGTGAATGTAAAAAAATATACTACTGAGCAAACAAACAAATTGTTTTAATGAATTTTGGTTTTCTGTTTCAATTTTTTGGTACATTGACTCTTCTTGACATTGTATTTTGCTATTAATTAAAAAAATTAAACCCCAAAGACAAATTAATTCTGTATTTAATGCAGATTTAATTCTTGACTAGCTGTAAAGCTTAAGGAGTTGGCAGTCTTGTTGACAAAACAATGAAATGAGAATCAGGCTGAAATGCAAATGTGTAATAATTAGGTTTCATAAAAGTATATGCAGTTTTTCCTTCATAATTACATGAGTCAGAGTAATGTTGACTTAATAATAATTGAATTTACTTACCTGTTGTTTTTCTCTGAAAATATTACTAACTCTTCATATATAGTATCAGAATGGAAATTCAGCCACCACCAGTGTAAATTGTTGAAGCTTATTGCTGTATATTAAGGAAAATTCTAACCAATGGTTCAGTGAAAACATTTTAAAGATACTATAATTTTTTTCCCCCTTTGGTACCAAGGATCGAACTCAGGACCTTCCACTTACCAGTCAGGCACAGCGCCACTGAGCTATATCCCCGGCCCAAGATGCTATAATTCCTTAACATGATTTTTAGTGTGTAGAACTGGAAAGTATTCTAGAATAATCTTTGTGTGATAGTGCACTGAGAAGTAGTTCTGTGGGAGTACAAAGCAACTGACATAATTTTTTTTTTGCAGTTAATACAATGCCTCCATGTACTTTGAACAAAGATGAAGACTTCAGAGTTTTTAAATACATTTTCATTATCAATTTTTCCTTTTATTAACCATACTAATATTAATAACACTTACCCATCAGTAGTTATTGATCACCTAAATAAATGAGTGTAGATCCTGTTTCCAACATCTGTTCATTTTAACTACATTGAAAGACAATTCCTATTTAAGATACTCAGGGTTAAGTAGAGGCTGAATGAAGGCCCTCCTTTTTTCTCTGGAAGCCGCAAAGAAGCTTTAACATTTTCTAAAAGATATTCAAGACTTAACTCTCTTCCCACTGAAATAAATTCATCCTTTACACTGCCATTTGTTAATCTCAGTTGTTTTTCTGTTCCATTAAAGCTGGGACACCAAATAATAGTAATACCACAACTATACCACACTGGATGGGTTTGTGCCTATGGCAGATATCCTTCTTCCTACAGTATCCCTGTTATGGGTCTCAATTTCTGAGGACTTGAAATAACAGTATATTCTGAGCTAAGTAAGCGTGTCAACTTGTGATCTAGTTGTGATGTTCAAGGAGTCCATGAAGCCTGTGAAACAAGGTATATTTACTTGCACTTTTCTGGGGCAGAGGTCTCCGTAGGCATGTACCCAAAAAGTGAAAGCTCTTTTTGCTGAAGATAAGTGTGTAGTAAGTATGGAAGTTCACTTCAGGTGTTGCTTTTTATTTTGCATTTTGTTGGCGAGGAGGAAAAGGCATTTTTAAGTTTTGTTAAGGACTACCACTTTATCAGATTGAAAGAAGTATAGCAAACAAAAATTTCTAAAGAACTACATACAGTAGATCCTTAAAGAAAAGTTTAGGTTAAATGCACATGACTTTTTAAATTTTGCCCTCATTGAAAATGAATGTTTAAGAGATTACATTAATTAAAAGTATACTCCAAATATAATTCTTCAACTAACTGGGAATGCCTAGGGATACATATGAATTTATTACCATTGTGTGAGTTAGCAGTATGTGCTGTGTTCATGGGTAATATTCAATAGGAAGTTTCCAGTGTTATAGCCAGGGCCATACTGTCATCTCTTTGTGTTTTGTGGCAGTGTTTGATGAGCGAACCTGAGCAGTTGGCCCAGACTTTGTAAAGATCATTCACAGGCTTCTCTGTCCCACATCAGTCTCTTCTGTTGTCTGTAGGCCCAACGTATAATTCAAACTTCAATAATATTAATTATAACCTTTAAAAAAAAGATACTAGGGCTGGGGATTTAGCTCAGTGGTGCCGCCACCTGCCTTGCAACTGCAAGGTCCCAAGTTCAAACCCCATACCAAAAAAAAAAACCCGAAAACTAAAATTCAGTCCAAAGCTACACGTATTCAAATTACTCCGTGGATATCGTATTATTTCTATGTCCTCTTTGAGAGGTAATTAGATCCTTGTATGCATATTTATTATTATTTAAAACCCACAATTCATGCATTGTTTTGGGCCAAGGAGTGGGTAGCATCCCATCATGAGTTTTTTTGGGGGGAGCAGTGGTACTGAGCATTGAACTTGCACTTGCCGGCAGGCGCGTCACCGCTGAGCTAAATTCCCGGCCCTCATGTTTTATATACATGTTAATGTTAAGATTTTTCCCTTTGGTCCACTTTCTACTGAATTAAAAGATATTTGAACATATTTGAGAGAAAACATGTGCTTTCCTCAGGCTCCAATAATTAGGCCGATGCACTTGATTTAAGTTATATGCTGAGCTCATTCCTAAAATGTAAACATTTTGTTATATGCCTCTTGGCTCCCAAGTCAATGTTTTTCTACTAAACATTTTTTCTGTCTTGCTAATAAAATCTAATTTTTAGAATTGAGTTAGTTTAATTGCTAAGCAAATATCCATAAAGCCATAAATTTATCTCACTCATTTATAATTTAAAGAATAGTGTATAAAAGTTTAAGCAGAAATAATTGATCAGTGAAAAAGGCAGAAAATAAGCAAAATAAAAATGGAATTATGGTAGAGTAAGCTAAAAGATCTTTCTTTAGAGAATTATTGGAAAAACTGAGCTTAAATATGGAGTTTGGTACTCCTTAACAAAACTTTAAGTTAGAATCTGCATGAACTCCCTCATGTATCCTTAGGTTTTGCTTTTTGTTGTTTTTTTTTTGCCAGTGTGCACTACTTGTTTAGTAATCAGGCAACAACATTTGAAATTAGTCTTTTAAAGTGACAATCTATATAACATTTTAATAAATATTAGTGCCACATCTATATAGACTAATATTTTTAGCTTCATTGTAGTACCTTGCACAATTTTGTAACTGCTAAATAACATAAAAAGCTACCAACTCTTTTAAGTAGATCTTAGCTCTCAGTGTAGTGCAACTTGGCAAAACTGTTTTTACATGCTTTGAATTTACATGCTTCTCATTCCTTGCTAATGAGAACATACACCTTTCCTTTCCTGGCTAAATTGAAATCTAAGCTGTGTGATTCTACCAGACTGTAGTACAATAGCCATCCTCTCAGTATGGAGCAGATTCAGAGATACAGTCTTATTGTAGCCTTATTTTAATAGTTTTTGATCTAAGATTGTGTATATCCGTACTTGATGAGAATGTTATTTCCCCAAATCATTTTGCTTCACAGGCATTAACCATTCCCTGCCCCAAATATTGGAAGATAGAAAACCAGGCCAATTGTATATGACTGTGAGTGAGCACTGCCTCAACAAATGACATAGGAATCTTTGCAAGTTATCTTGCTCTCTTAAAGACACAAATGAAAGCTGGACATTTCACCCAGTATCAAAAGCGCAAGATAGCATTTTTAGTGCAGCCTGGGATAGATAACAGCTCACTTCCCATCAACATAGTGCAAGAGTTCAGGAACATCACTTGCTAAATGTAAGGCAAGTACTTCCATATTTTCCCACATATTTTACTGTGATAAACCAGTGCCATACTCGGAACATTAAAAGATTTTACCTCCAGCTGTCCAAACATTGCACATGTTTTTCAGATGAAAGCAATTGATATGCTAGAGGTTTCTCCCTTAATGTTTTGTGGCAATTGACAACAGACCCAGCATTTAAGGAATGCATTGTTATTATAACTTTGAGTTTTCATCACCAAGAATTTAAGAGCAATAACTAAGTATATGTTTATCATTTTTAGTAATGTTAACTTTTTCAGCCTTATAAGATCTTTACCTTGTAACTGGGGTTCAGTATCAAAGCCAGGATGTCCAAGAAGGGTAGGGCAGTGCTATGATCTGAATGTTTGTATCCATTCTGCTCCCCTTTCATATGTTGAAATCCTAACACTGAGGAAATGGTATCAGGAGATAGTATTAGGAGGTTGGTGGTCTCAGGAAGATGATTAGATCTTGAAGGCAGAACCCTCATAAATTACTGTTCTTTTAAAAGAGACCTCAGAAAATTGATTTGCCCTTTCTGTCCTATGAGGCTATAGCTAACAACAGCCAACAGAGGTTATTACAACACAGCAAATATGCAATCTAGGAAACAGACCCTCACCAAACAAATCTTCCAGCATCTTGTTCTTGGACTTCCTGGTCCCTAGACTTGTAAGTAATAAATTTCTGTTGTTCATAGACCACACAGTCTGTGGTATTTTGTTATTGTAACCTGAATAGACTAGGACAGGTATTGAGAAGCAACCCTCATAGTGCTCATAGTGTCATGCACTTGCCATTCTAGTAGTGCTCATTTGCCAGTCTTCTCTGGTGAGAGATTAACAATTCTATTTTCTCCTAAGTTGAGGGACAGGTCTTAAGTAAGGATTTATTTTCCAAGAAAGTGATTGAACAGATTCCTTGCAGGAAGGTTTTCAGAGCTCTACCTTAAAAGTTCTATTGTCTTTATACCTAGTTCAAAAGTGGCCAAGGCCAAACCTCAAAGCATGAAAGCAAAAGTTGGATTGTACTAAGGGAGAACATAAGGATAAAGGCACAACTTTCCTACTGACAGGCAAATAAAGCTCTGTTGCTTCGTGATCAACTCAACTTGGAACAGGTCTGGAAGGGGTTGAATTTTTCATACTGGGTTAGAATAGAAGGTCTATCAACTGTCTGGATGATGTCAAGGAAGTACATGTAACCTGGACTACTAGTGTGGTGAGTCAAGTAGCAAGTGCTCAAGAAACTTTCTTCTCACCTCTTTGTATAGAAGAAAGCAAAGATTAATGATAAATTATTTGATAGATGAGATGAACAACTTTAACATAAAGCATAGATCTGAGACAAAATATCTTGTACCTGCCAAGTGGCAACAGGATATATGAAAAGGCTCCCTGAGGTGAGAGTTGGGCCATAGGTCATGTCTCCCAATGGTGGACTTTTCCACTGAAAAGTCCGGTCTGATGGCTGACGATTTCTTAAGGAAAATGTAGGACCAGGGATTTAGCTCCATGGTGTCACTGCCTGCCTCACAAGCACAAGGTCCTGAGTTTGATCCCCGGTCCCCCCCCTAAAAACAAAAATGTACAGTGTACCTGGCCATTTTGGTTCAGTCTCTTTAGAATCCCAATTGAAAATTATACCATCCCTATTGTTTCCATATGGAGGGGTTGCAAAGGCTGAAAAATCTGTAGGACTTCACAGATTCCTCTAATATTTCTTAATAAAGTATATTACCTGACTATTATAAATAGCAAAATTTTATTCCAAACCTAGCAGTAGCCAACAGTCATGTCAGCTGTTACATTATGTTTCTACGCACCCTATAAAAGTACGTATAATCTTGAAAACTTATGAGCCATGCATCTATAATATTAACCTGAATTTATAAAGAACTCTCAAGGGAAATTATTTTATTCATTAATTCTCTTTGTTTAGTTTACAGCCTTGATCTAGAAGAACAGTAACATGTGAATGAGTTAGCAAGGAAACCAGTTGATTAATGAAGATAAGGACAGTGATGCCTGTGAATAAAAATTCGCATAGCCTTAGTTTAGTAATAGTTTGTAATAGCCCCAGCAGAGGAGATAAAAGGCCTGCTAGCTATGTCCTCCAAAAATGAGGAACCTTTGTTATTTTTATAATTATCTATCGTCAGAAACTACCCAAAAGCTTGAGAATCATTCAGTTAATGACTTTTGGGAAATAAAAGGATAATCTCAAATGAGGACAGCACTTTCCACCTAGGAGGAATATGGGAAAGCAAAAATTTTTACTGCTTTCTGTTGAAAGGAAATACGCATTTTCATAGACCAATTATTTTTTTCTCCAAGTTAATCAGTTTCCTCTTCAATATTATACATAAATATTTGTTGCATTTTGTTTTGGTCTTAGCACCTATTAAGATTAGGTAGCCAAAAATCCTTAAATAACTTAAAGGTGGGTATAGGTGCATGATCATATATTTCCAAGAAGAGGGATATGAAATGATTTTTTTTCTATAAATTTGCAAAAGAAACTTTAAAAAATCAGAATTTCTTTAAAAAATAGTAACAAGGCCACAAATTATTAAGTAGGTCAGAATTACAGATTTTATCATAAGCTATTTTTACAGGATATAGCAACTCTGAAATCCAGGCTGACAGTACTATTTTGTTTTAAATGTCCTACAATATAGAACAGAATTCTATTTGTTTTTCTGCAGCTTCAGGGAAAAGTGGACATTTTCCTCTTTTGAGCTTGCTTTTTAAAAAAATAAAAAATAAACAAAAGTGCCTAAATACAGAATTCCATTAGTTAGCATCAAGCAAAAAAGCAAATAGGAACTTAAAATTCATAAAAGGGCAGAAAAATTAAGTTAACAGATGGAATATAGAGAATGTAAAGCCTTTCCTCTGTATGTAATTAAGAATATATAGTAAATAAAATTTGTCTCAGATTAAGATCTTTTTTGAAACAGTCTAAACAGTCTATAATCACATAAAGGAGATTTTAATCAAAGAATTATATCTTTAATTCATCTGTTTTTAAAAATTTTAGTGGTATTTGTAGTCTTCATAAAGCATAATTTTCAGTTACAAATGATGTGTGCTGCTTTAAAACAGTATTCTATTGTTATCCTCCCTCTATCCCTTAACCTTATGCTTTAAATTTTAATACTTTCTCAAGAATTTACAAATTTGCTCTTTCATTTATTTTCTAAAAATGTAAGTTATTAAAAGTTTGTATTTTCAGTGCCTTGGGAAATATATAAGAATGTGTTTTTAAAGTTGTGTGCCCAAATCAGCATTTCCCAAAAGGTGCCATAACTTATTTATAGGCATTAAGTCAAAAAGATTGTGCAGTTACATAATCTTGGAAAATGCCAAGTAAAGTTAAATTTCTTTACTACAAGATATCTCAGGACCTTTAATATCCTTCTGTGGTATCCTCTGGGTATATCCTGTTCTACAAATATATTTGCCCTTCTAATAGGATTGATGTTCCATGAAAAATATGGAGAAAAATTGGTCTAAATATTATAGAAAATTGAACACACATGTCTAAAACAAAGAGTGCCCCATCTGTTACTGTAATGTGAACTCTTCAAGGGTAAGGGCCGCTACCCAGTCCTTATAATCCTATACCACATATAACCAATACAATGCTCAATATATATTCTTGACTATGTTAATATAAATCTAATGACTTGAAAGTTCATTTTTTGATATAATAAGCTTTGCTGAAGTTAAATATTGTGAAATAACTTGTGTGTTTACTTGTATTATGTGATTTTTTTCTTCTCCTTACTTGGAAGAAATGGGATTGATTGGTTGATTTTGAGACAAGGTCTCAAATTTTTGATCCTTCTGCCTCAGCCTTTCAAGGGCTGGAATAGTATATTTTTAAATAGACTATCTTATAGTTTCAAATTTAGGGTGATATTTTTATCTGTTGAAAAGTTATAGACTTAAACATATAATAGATCTTTCATAAACTTTGAAGCATTTCAAAATAGTTAGGTGTGGTAGCTTCTGGTTCATTGCATTTCATTTACACCTCTTAGGATCTTTATATATATATATATATATTCTTCTTCACTCTTAATTCCTAACTCTCAAGGAGATTATTTGTCACCTTATGTTCCCACTCTTTTCTGGAGTCCATCTAATTTCCCAGAGTTCATGGAATAACCTCTATGCATTCCTATTGCAACATATTATAAAGCTTTCCCATAAATATCCTGCTTCATCTGCTAGTAGCTCCTTGGGGCTCTTGAGATTTACTGGATATATTAAAAAACATTAATTACACGTATACCAAAATGAAGGAACTCCATTGGTATGCATGTAGTCAGAGGTCCTCAGGTCTCTGAAGCAAGAAAAATTTTGAGCATCTTAATTGCCAAGTGTATATTTATTTATAGGGATTCTGGAGAACTTTGCCATCTTTCTTATTTAAGAGAAAGGAAAATTTGTGCATTGCTTAGAGATTTAAGACTTTAAAAAAGATGTTCAAGGAATTTTGTATATTCAAACTGGGGATCTAATCAACATTGAAGACCTTAAAACTAATAAAATATCAGGAACAAATAAGAAAGGAAAAATAAATGAATGAATTCTTTGAGTTTAAAAAGGAAAACAAAAAAGAAATGAGTTTAAAAACATTGAAAATATTAGGAATGTCAGGTAAGACATGTTTTCTTCATTAGATTACAGTGCTTTTCAGAAGACCCTTGATAAGTATAAAATTTATATTTTGATAATTTAGCCATTCTTTTCTGTTATGTAGTTCAGGCTGGACTTGAACTCACTGTATAGCCCTGGCTGGCCTCGAACTTGCAGCAATCCTCTTCCCTCAGCCTCCCAAGTGCTAGGATTACAGGTGTGTACCACCATGTTTGGCTTAGGCATCCATTTTGTAAAATTTTCTGAGTATTTCCTGCATAAAAGAAAAGTTTGAAGAAGGGCTATTTGATGCCTTAAAGTGTTACTGTGAAAATTACAAGATTTCTCTACTTGAAGATCTTTTAAAATAGAAGTTCATGGAGTAAGTTCAATGAATCAGCCTTGTAAACAACCTGAATTCTTTAATGTCCTTTAGGACTAGATGTTTTGTTGCTGCTGGGTCCATCTCTATTTGAAGGACCATTGACAGAACACTATCAGCCAGGCACTGTACTGTGATAAGGAGCTGTCTGAAGGTGCAGGGCCTTCCTTAAAGTTTAGGGTTCATGAGTGGTAGGAAGGAAGAGTCCACGTAGGATTCATTTTATTATAGTGCGACCAAGGAATATGGTGGTGTTAGCTGTACCTGGAGAAGTCTGAGTGGGTCATTAAGTAGTGTATCTTAAAATAAGAATGTTCATAGTCATAGTGGGGAAAGGAGGACTAGGATATTCGAAGTCTCAGAGGTATGCAAATATATGGGAGAAGTGAGTAGCCCTCTGTGGATGAACCCATTTTGCAGGAATAAGGGTAAAAAAGAGATTCCAGAAAGTTGTGTTGAGGTCAGTAGTCTGAAATTTGGACTTTTCTCCTGAAGGTTGTTATTCTCAATCATTTTCCTTTTGCTACGTAAAGTTTATATGAAGATAAACAATTCATGAGCTTTAGCTTTTCCTGTAGTCAATTCTATCCCATTTAAGTATATGACAGTACAAGAAAGGTAATTACATTATTATAGATAATTACAGATAGATATAGATTTGACTTTTTAAACATATGTTTGGCTTTTTAAATTATCACGTGCACAACTGGTAAAAACAGTTGTCTTGACATAGTTTAAGAACAGGAGGTAACTCATAGCAAGAAATGTTGATAAACTACTGCTGTAACAAAAAAAGAGGTCTTCATTTCCAGAGAAGAAAAAGGTGGGTACAAGAAATGTTGCAGAAGTAACACTGGCTGACTTCCAAGACTATTGTATGCAGGTGTGGGGTGAATTGTAGCAATACTGCTCCTGTTCTCCCTTCCCTGCACCATATGTCTGCTACCTCTGCCCTGCAGTGGTACCACCTATTATCAACATTCTCTCCTTCAACAGAACATTTTCCTGTAGCTGTCTGTCATGAGCCATTCCTCTTTGAAATGGCTGCTCAAAACACACACTTTTTAAAAATTAACAAGTGTGCCCCAGATACCCCTAACCCTCCTATTCATTATCCTTGATCAGCATATCCTTGCCTTCATCCCTGAATTTAAAAGATGAAGCTCAACTTAGTGAAGGGAGAATAGACAAAAGTAACTGTTGTATACATTACTTGGTAATAAAAAAATAATTTTAAAAATCCGTTTTAGGCATCTTCACAGTGTCCTTGCATCTACAGGGCTACTTCAGAATGTTACAGACTTCACTAACATTTCATTTTCCAAACAGATGAATATTGGTTTCTTTTTATCTTCCTTATTCAGAAGTTCACTTATGGATTGTTACTTTTGGTTTCTCTTTAAGCTTATCCTCGCTTTATACAGTCTGTAAAAGGGACAAATCCTGAAATTGCTGGTTATATTCTTTGTGCAGATGCAAATGTACTTTGATAGAAGAAAAAGATGAAGCATACTTTTCTTTCTTTCTTTCTTTCTTTCTTTCTTTCTTTCTTTCTTTCTTTCTTTCTTTCTTTCTTTCTCTCTTTCTTCTGAAATGAAGTCTTAGGAACAAGGATGTAGCTCCATGGTAGAGTGCTTGCCTAGGATGTGGGAGGCCCTAGGTTTGAACCCCAGCACCTCAAAAGGAAAGGAAAGGAAGATCTTGCTATATTGCTTACGCTTTCCTTAAACTGTTATGCTCAAATGACCTTCCTGCCTCAGCCTCCCAAGTAACTGAGATGACTGTAGCCTGGCACTGCACCTGGTTATTTTATCTTTTTATGTAGTTCTTAATGCTAAGCAAGTTGACTGTGCTAATACTTAGATTTGAATAGGCATTGGACTAGTTGTTTAAGACAATCATTTGTAATCATTAATATCGCACAGCTAATCATAAAATATAGTTTAAAAATCAGCTAATCTTACTTGCACACTTTTATAAATAAAACAACTAAGGTAAGAGAAGTTAACATATTTGTTCCCAATAACACAAGTTAAACCTAGAAAGTCTCTTGGTTCTATGCCAGTGTCTAATGTTGTCTTCTTACTTTTTTTTTTTTTTTGGTATCGGGGATCAAACTCGGGACCTTGTGCTTTCAAGGCAGGCGCTGGAACCACTGAGCTAAATCCTGGCCCTCTAATGTTGTTTTTTTTTCTAATTTTGAATTACATAGATATATTCCTCTTGTAAATACTTAAAACATAAATATTTTAAGGCCCCTACCTCCACCTGAATCATAGCTTTCTTCCTAGCAATAATTATTGTTCTCACTTTGGTATATGTTCTACTAGTGCTTTCTCTGCATTTTTTTTACATCATTTATACACACACACACACACACACACACACACACGCTCACTGTTTGAGTGCATATATATGTGTTACCTAAATTATTTTTTTACTAGTGAATTTTTAAATATACTGTCTTATATACGCATGTTAAATCACTCTTTACAAATGTGTACTTTATCTGTGTACATGGAAGCAGGTCAGCCTCTTTTGTACCTCATTAGATGTGTGACCATTTGTTCAGTCAGTGACTAAGTGCTCACTACATTCTACCTTCAAGAAGTTTATATTATGCTAACAAAAATTTTAAATGGTACAATAATTAATGTCCAATAACAAGCATCATTAAACACATAATGTAACAATTCTAAATATATTATAATTCTCTTTGATGTCATTTGTTAAATTCTGCATTTGTTTAGATTAAAAGTGTTTTTATTCGATTCTACTTCAGTTGACTAACTATAGAACATCAAAGTTTTATAACTAAGATCCAAATTATCTTTGAAATTATATGACTTAGGCTTAGCTTGAAATTAAAATGTCAGTCTGTTAACATTTTTTTTCTGAACTTAAGCTTCAAGTATCCAGGTATTGTAGCTTCAGAAGAAACTAACTGCAAACAACTATTATCCATGATTTTTAAATGTAAGAAAAAAAAATTTTTCTTTTAGAATTGCTTCAAATAGAGCATTGGTGAAAAACATTGAACGCTTTTGGTTGTTTATTTGGTAGCTAGCTCTAACTTCTGAACTCAATAATGACATCTGAGCAGAAGAAATCCTGGGTCATGTGACTTCTCTGTAAAAAAAAATCAAATCTGGATTCTGACATTACCATGTTCACAGAGAGCTTAGTCTATGCCAGGCACAGTTATGTATGATATTTCATTCAGTCACTCAGATGATTAAATCAGCTCTAAAAAGTTAAAATGATTTTACATGAAATGACATTAATGTTCCTTGAGACCCTGTACTACAAAATAATTATTTTTGGAGCACGGTCATTTATTACAGTTAAAGGAAAATGCTATAAAACATTTGGATATTCTTCATTTGCTCCTTGCATACAGTGAACAGATTTATATTCCTTTCAATATGATCAAACCCTAGAGCTTAAATACTTTCTTTTGTAATTGTTATAATTTATAATAATTTTAGCAGCAATACATGTTTAAATATATAAGAATAGTCAAAAACTAAAATGAGTGTTCTTACTAGTCCTCATACTAGTTTACTTTGAATCACTGAATGAACAGTTTTATATTTTTAGCTTCTTTTAACTTGGAACAATAATTTCTACTGCATATAACAAATTATTTGCAAGCCCTAGGTATAAAATACTGTATAATTTTGAAGTGATAACTATTCAAAGTATATCCTAGAAGGAAATGGTCTAGGCTGAAAGATTATAAAGAACATTCAGCCTTATTGGACTTTTAAAAAATTAATTTTATTGGTACATTTTAGATATCCATAATGATAACCTTCATCATAGGGAATATGTACCTGTACATGGTATATCCTTTTTCATTTTTTTTCTAGTACCAGGAATTGAACTTAGGACCTTGCTCTTGCCAGGCAGGCACAGTGCCACTGAGCTAAATCCCCAGCCTGAACATGATATATCTTGATTCTTCTTTTTTTCCCATTCCCCTCTTCACCCTTCAATCTTATTAGACTTTTTTTTTAAGTTTTTTTTTTCTTTTTTCTGTGACACATCTTTTCTTTTGCTTAAATTCTTTTATTGGTACATTTTAGGTATACAATACGTTCACATTTATCATTTGGTGCTTGTACCTGTACATGATGTATCTTGGTTCTTATTTTTTCCCCATTACCTGTGCCTCCTTCACCCCTTCACCCTTCCCTGTTTACATAGACTTCATTTCCATTTTTTTTTCTTTTCTCATAATTTTTCCTTTCCATTCTTTCCTTTCCCCATCTTCTCCTACCATCCGTACCCCTTTGGACCTTTTCCTATTTCAAAGTATCAATTATTAGTTATTAATCCTTTTAGTCCTTATTTACACTCTCAGTTTCTCACACTAGAGAAATTATTTGGTATTTACACATGTGTATCCTATTTATTTCACTTAAGAGTATGGCCTCAATATGCATCCATTTAGCTATAAATGACTCTAGTTTCTCATTCTTTATGGCTGAGTAGTAGTCCATTTTATTAAAAAAACACATCTTCTTTATCCAGTTTCCAGTTGATGGGCACTTGGGCTGCTTCCAAGTTTAGCTATTACAAACTGTGGTGCTATAAACATGGGTGGACATATATCTCTGTGGTATGATTCTTTTAATTCTTTTGGGAAAATACCCAGCATAGGAATAGCTGGGTCAAATGGGACCTCTAGCCCTAGTTCTTTGAGGTATCTCCACACTGATTTCCAAAGTGGTTGCACAAGTCTGCACTCCCACCAACAATGGAGAAGGGTTCCTTTCTCTCCACACCCCTGCCAGCATTTGTTATTGGTTGATTTCTTGATAGCAGGCACTTTCTGGGGTGAGGTGGAATCTCAGTGTCGTTTTCATCTGCATCTCTCCAATGACCAGTGATGTTGAATATTTTTTCATATGTTTATTTGCTGCTTTTACTTCTTTGTCTGAGAAATGTCTGTTCATTTCAGATGCCCATTTTTGAATTGGGTCTTTGAATTTGGGGGGTCTAATTTTTTTCAATTCTTTATATATTCTAGATAGTAGTCCTTTATCTGAGGTACAGCTGCTAAAAATTTTTTCCCACGTTGTAGGCTGTCTCTTAGCTCTGTTGGTGGTTTCTCTTGCAGTACAGAAGTGTTTTAATAAGATGAAATCCCAGTTGTTGATTCTTTCTGCTAGTTCCCATTCTATTGAGGTTTTGTTCATAAAGTCTTTTCCTATGCCAATATCTTCAAGAGGTTCACCTAACTTATCTTCCAGCAAGTTTAGTTTTTCTGTCTTAATATTTATATCTTTAATCCACTTTGATCTTAGATTAGTGCATGGTGATAGATATGGGTCTAGTTTTAATCTCTGGCAGGTTGAAATCCAGTCTTTCCAACACCATTTATTAAATAGGCTATCTTTCCTCCAATGAGGGTGGTTGGCTCCTTTGTCAAACATAAGGTGGCTGAGTATATCTGAAGTTGTTTCTGTGTCTTCTAATCTATTCCACTGATCCTTGGGTCTGTTTCTTTGCCATTACCATGCTGTTTTTATCACAGTAGCTTTGTAGTATAGCTTCAAGTTGGGGATTGTGTTACACCCAGCCATGTCTCTGTTGCCCAGAATTGCTTTTGCTATTCTAGGTCTCTTCTGCTTCCAAATGAATTTTTGGATTGTTTTTTCTAGTTCTGTGAAGTATATTGTTGGAATTTCAATCGGCATTGCATTGAATCTATATAGTAGTTTTGGAAGTATGGCCATTTTCACTATATTGGTTCTTCCTACTCAGGAACAAGGATATCTTTCCATTTTCTTATATCCTCCTCAATCTCCTTTTTCAGGGTGCTGTAGTTTTCATTGTAGAGGTCTTTTGCTTTCTTTGTTAGATTGATTCCTAGATATTTCATTTTTTTGGATGCTATTGTAAAAGGAATTGTTTCTCTAATTTCTCTCTCAGTGAGTCTACTATTTGTGTATAAGAAGGCTATTGTTTTTTGAGTGTTGACCTTATACCCAGCTCCTCTACTGAATCTGTGACATATCTTTAACAGCTATCTTTTAAAAACCAAATACCAGCCCTTATGGTTGCTTGAGAGAAAATAAAGCCACATGGGGTATTAGTGAGTTCTTTATATTGACTTCATAATGGCAGACAATAATCTCCATCATTTGGATCTGAAGGCAATCAGACATCAAATGTTAATAGGGCCTATGCTAGAAACCATGGAAAATAGCTTAAAAACCAGTCTGGGTTTCAGGGTCTTGTACTCAAACTAAAGAGAAAAATAAACATCGATAAAATGATTTGAATATAAAACATGTAAAACCCAGTTAAAATTTTTTTTCTACATATTTTTCTGTTTTATTATTGGTTGATTTTTTGTTTTTGTTTTTTTTTGCTTTTTGGCAGTATGGGGTATCGAACTCAGGACCTTGCACTTGCAAGGCATGCTGCAGTGCCACTGAGCTAAATCCCAGGCCCAACCTGTTTTATGACTTAAGTTTCAGATCCTAGCTGTCCTTATACAGTTCCTAATATGTAAAGTTTAACATTATTTCTACTAAGTTAGGAGAAGTTTCTTGGAGAAGAAAATGAAAATCAGGATATCTTAAATGAGATGAAGACTGGTAAACATGATTATTCTGATTGAAGAAATTGAGAGAGAGAGATTCTGTGAAGGGTCAAAAAAGTCTGCTGCTAGTCTTGAGAGGTAATGACAGGAAAGAAAATTAGATAGGCAATAGAAAAATTGACATATGCTTCCTCACAGATTTGTTGATTTTTGAAAAAAAAAGTTTGATGTAATACATAAGAGAAAACTTTAGTTAAGAGTTTTTTTAATGCCCAAAGGAGAGGAAAGGTAGTAACCAATATGAAAGTGGTAGTTGGTAGTTGGAAACAATTTATTTGGAGACATGTAGGACATTCAGAATGGAAGAGATCTTTAAAATACTAAGTTAATGTCAGAAAATGCTAGAAGGCGGCCTGGGGATTTAGCTCAATGGCTCCGAGCCTGCCTTGCAAGCACAAGGTTGTGAGTTTGATCCCCAGTACCAAAAAAAAGAAAAGAAAAAAGAAAATGCTAGAAGGCCCTATTGAGTACTACCAATGACTAAAGAGCCAAGCATTTAAAAATGTAACCACTTTAATAGTATCCCTTTAATTTCCCACTTCCTGGCTTCTTGCTACGTTCTTTGGACTCTTTATCCAAAAATATCTTGGTAATTATTTGTTTCCCACATCCCTCTCCGTTAGAATGTAAACTCCATAAGGTTAAGAACATGTCTCTGAATAGTTCCTCAGCCTGCCTCACAAGAGTAAGGTCCCGAGTGTGATCCCCGGTACCAAAAAAAAAAATACGTCTTTGCTTCTCTTTTTTTTGTTTTTGTACCGGGGATCGAACTCGGGTCTTTTGTGCTTGCGCAGCAGACGGTGAAACCACTGAACTAAATCCCGGCCCTCTGCTTCTCTTTTTACAGCTATATCCTCAGTGCCAAGAATAATGTTTAATAGACAAATTTTGAGTCTAATCATCAATGTATTGAAACGTAGCCTTTTAATGCGGTATATAGAACCAGCAAAAGAGGGCCGAACAAATTTGGCAGGGCCCTCAGAAATCATCCTCCCCACAGCTTCTTCATTACCAATCTCGGAAAGATTCTTACTACTTAAATTTTGCCTTAGCCTAGGGAATGACAATGATTGGATGCTTTTCTACTTTCTTCTTTTCTCTTATTTTTGGAATCCAAAGGATATGATTTTACTATTTTCTGTGATGACAGCATTTATCTGGTTCAGTCTCCCACCTAATACAGGAATTCTTTCTATGGCATGTATTTCCATGGTATCATCTAGGAATAAAAAGCACACTGTTGGAATGTGACTCTGTGTACTTGTGTGTGTGTGTGTGTGTGTGTGTGTGTGTGTGTGTGTTTCATCCAACAAGTATTTATTGAATGGCTACTGTGTGCTAGGCTAAGGATACAGTGATAAAAAGATACATTCCTTGCCTCAGGACTTACAAGTGTGGTGAAATTGTGTTAGCAGCAAACGAAGTCTCTAAACTCTTTCCTTGAATAATGGGAAGAAACAAAGAACAATGGGAATTAAACTTCCACCAAAATATCTACTTTCGGGCTGGGGATTTAGCTCAGTGGTTCTGCCGCCTGCCTCACAACCGCAAGGTCCCAAGTTCAATCACCGGTACCAAAAAACAAAAATAAAATATCTACTTTTTAGTTTGTAGGGCTTCAAAATTCAACCCAATTCAACTCAACAAACACCTGCCAAGCATCTCTAGCCCTTGGCTAGATCCTGAGTCATGAAAGCTGTGTAAGACACAATCCCTACTAAAAGAAATACAAATGTATAAATACTACTATGTAAACTATCCCTAGATATCCATTAGAGAATGATTTCCAAGACTCCCTTTGGATATCAAAATCATAGAATGCTTATATGACATGTTTAAAAAATGGGGTATTTGCATATAACCTATACACATCCTCCCAGATACTTTAACTCATCCCTACATTATTTATAATACTTAATATGATATAAATGCTCATAAATATACTGTATTGTTTAATGAGTAATGACAAGAAAAAAGTCCAGTTCGTATGCAAAAAAAAAAAAAATTTTTTTTTTTTAGCATTTTCTATCCACAGTTGATTGAATTTTTGGATGTAGAACCCAAAAAGCCAAATGTAACTTGTTGTTTTGTTGAGTTCTTGTATGTATGTGGGAGTGCTCTACCCAGGAGTGCTCTACTACTGAGCTACATCCTCAGCCCTTTTTGTTTTGTGATAGGGTCTCACTACATTGCCAAGGCTGGCCTTGAACCTGAAGCCTTCATGCCTCAGCCTCCCAAGTAGCTGAGATTATAGGTATGCACCACAATGCCCAGTTTGTAACTCTTTTTTTAAAGTAATCCATTCTGTTGGTCAGTGCTAGCTAGTATAAAGTTTTTCCTCATACTAAACTAAAATCCTCTACTTAATTTCTCTTTGTTCATCCTACTTTTGTCCTCTGAGCTCTTTATTTATTTAATCCATAAACATTTATTGAACAGCTACCATGTGACTAGACTCTGCCAACTTCTCATAGACAAATAAGACATTATCCATACTTCTAAAAAGATTGAAGTATAATTCTACAACATTGAGAGACTTGCTTAACTTCTCTGAGCTTAGTTTCCTCATTTGTACATCAAGGGTAGTATTACTACCTACTCCTACAACTGCTGTGAAGATTAAATAAGTAAGAACGCTGTATATCTAATATAGAACCTGCTACACAGTGTTCAACAAATACTAGCTATTATTATTCCTGTGGTTTAAATGTGGTGTCCAGATAAGTACATTAACATTTGCAGAGTTGATATGAGTGACCTAACAAGCAAACACACAGTGCTGTGGTAACATTCCAGGGAGGTCCCTAATCTTGCCTGGGGAAGCTACTGAAACACTATGCAAGAGGAGAGATCTGAACTCAGTGATGGAAGGACTACATAATGGGGTCGGAAGGGGACAAATAACTCAGGGAAAGATTTTGTAGAGATCTTTCAGGGTACTTCAGTTGTTTAGATTGACAGCTTCCAGGAAAGCTACACTGTGAATGGCATCCAATACCATGCTAAGTAACCAAGAATGTATTATGAAGGTAGTGGGGAACAACTGAAACTTTTGACTTTGGAAAATTTCTCTGGCAGCATAGACAAAGGAAACAAGAGAAGGGCAAGAAACTAGTTAAAATGCTGTTATTGTGTTCCTACTGAGAAATGTCCTGAATTAGGGAAATGATATAGCAGTGCAGGGGACTAATTCAAGAAAGATTTAGGACATAATGACCAATTGATATAGGAGGAAAGGAAGAGGTGGTATCAAAGGTAGTTCTTAAATGATTGCCTTAAATGAATGAAATGTGCCAAATTAATTTATAGAGAGAATTGGCCTGTACAGATATTGAAACTGTGGACATGCTGAGTTAAAGAAAGCCTAGGCACTTGAATAGTAGACCAAGAATTCAGAAGAAATCTAGAACTTCAGATGTGTGATTTGTCAACAGATGTTAGCTGAGTCCACCACACATATGGTACATAGAGGAGGACCAACATTACAGGATAATCAAACAGCTCATAATGTCAACAGAAAATGAATGTCCACACATGTTAGTGGAAAAATCAAGAAATAGTACTATCTCAGAAACAAAGACTTTAAAAATAACAATCAAATGCTGTAAGAGTATAGAGAAAAATTGTTCTTTGGATTTAGCAATGAGGAAGTCATTGCACAAGAGCTTTTCAGAGTAGTGAAGGGACCAGAGTCTACAGAGCAAGAGATTGTGGAGTAGATAGGAAGTGAGTAGGGAAAACAATGACTGGAGGCTCCCCTTGCAGAAGCTGTGAAGAGTAGGAGAGAGATAAGGCAGATGCTGCAGGCCAAAGGGTCTGGTTTATTTAAGATAAAGGAGACTTGACCTCCTTTGTTTAGCAGATAAGAGCCTGGAGAAAGGGAGAGTTAGAGAAACAATAGAATGAAGTGTGAATAAGTAATAAAATAGGATTCCTGAGAAAGCTGGAGAGGCAACATCCAGTGAAGGAATGTGTCTTGAGCAGGAGAGACACTTCTACTAAGTAGAATTCTGTGGCTATAGAGACATCTGAAAGGATTTGAAGTAGTTGTTTGATAATCTGAGGCCCAGTTATCACCTGAGAGCAGTGAGGGGAATGTTGGTGAGACTGGTGTGGAAACGTGAAAAAGATCCCTTGAAAAGAAGCTTGGAAATTGTGGGAAATGGCAGCATTGTCACTGGAGCCCTGTACTTAGTTAATACCTCACTCTAGTAGCTGAGATCAGCTGACCAGCTCAGTTTAAGGCGAGACCATTGTCTTCTTTCAATTGTTCTTTTGTTTGAAACTTTATACTTTTATTAATGTAGCCTCTGATTAAATGAGCTTTTTTTTTTTGGTACTGGGGTTCGAACTCAGGACCTTTTGTTTGCCAGAAGACAGGTGTTGTGCCACTGAACTAAATCCCTGGCCCATAAATGAGCTATTTTTAAGAAGTTTTTCTTTAAAGACCAAGAAAAAGCATATTTTTTCCGCAGAAGCCAGGGTGAGGAGAAGATTTGACTCAGTAATGATTACTGTTCAAAAGAATGAACTACTTACAAAAGTCAAGAATTAATTCAGAAATTGTTTTTAAAATTTAATTGGAAATCTTCCTAAATATGTATTTTGAAGACAGTGATGAACACAAACAAGACATAAAAAATAAATGGCTACTTAATGTTTAAAAATGTCCTTTGAATGCAAATGACATAGATGTCAAATAAGCATACTGTGTGAATCTGCCATTATTCCCAACTGTTATGTGGAAATGAAATTCACCAATAGATGGATTTTGTTTTCTAAAACATTGTGTATACTATTCCTTATTCTCTACCTGGCCAGGTGACACTGTTAACTCCCTAGCCCCTGAACCCATTTGAGTTTGTTACTCTTGTTCTAGGATGCACTAAATCTGCCACTTGACTGTATCAGTTGAAAGTTATGACCAATTATGTTAATCTCAACTAAAGATGTTTTTACTGCATTGCTATTTTGTTGCAATATTTGGCTTGTATTGAAAGATACAATAATAAAACATCTTCAGAAAACATGCACTTGTGATTAAGTAGGTTGAGCGTGTTTTGATTTTGGTGGAGAGGAGCAGTTGTTTTCCCAACACCAATGTCTAATAGTTCCCCTTTCATTCTCAAAAAATGTCAGAATTTTTTCATTATATAATGAATATAAAATAGATTTTTTTTTTCATTATATAATGCCCACTTTATGAGAAACTTGATCCTATTTATAGGGATTTATCTTTATTTCTCCTGAGCAATTGGGTTATTTTCATTATACACATATGGTGACTCATAAGGGCTCAGGTTTCCATTTTTAAATTAGCATTAGAAAGCTTAGGGTCAAATTTGCCACCTGCCCCAAAACAACTATTCAGAACTTAATGGTATACATTTTTGTTTTAATCTCATTTCTTTTTCCTTGTTGTCCTCACCTGTTTCTTGTGGGGGTTTTTTTGGTACTGGGGATCGAACTCTGGACCTTGCACTTGAGAGGCAGGCAGCAGAACCACTGAACTAAGTCCCTGGCCCCTCCTCACCTATTTCTAACTCATATCTTAAATTTTATGTATCCTTGTCAGACACTGAAATTTTCTTTGAAATAAAACAGTGAATAAAGAAGCACAAAATAAGCACACTGTTATGGCTTGTGTTTAGATTTCCCCCCATACCCTCATGTGAATGAGGGGGAGCTATTTTGGAGGTGGCTGAATCTAGATCCTGGGATTACCAGTATGTGGTTACTAAACCACTACACGTTTGGCACCGCCCTAAACCTGGTAGTCTGAATAAGATAAAAGGGCCAGAAAGACTATGAAAGTTTCTTGTTGCTTTTGGTGTCTTCCTCCGCCACGAACTGTTGCCCCTCTGCCACCCTGCCTTAGAGCCAGCAGATATAGACTGAAACCTCTACCAAGGAGCCCGGGATTTAGCTCAGTGGTTCTGCCGCCTGCCTCGCAAGCGCAAGGTCCTGAGTTTGATCCCCGGTACCAAAAAACCCCCACAAAAACCAAAACAAATAAACCTCTACCAACTGTAAGCCAAATAAGCCCTTTCCCCCTTTAACTTTCGGTATTGAGTATTTTGTCTCAACAAGGAGAGAAAAGTAACACGCAAACTGCTTCTAGAATTTAATAATCTTGGATGACTAAAGAGTGATTCTTTTTCAGCTTGACTAATGTTCCATTTTTGTCTTTTTTAGATCCATAATAACTTTTGAATAGATTGTCATATTATTATAGCTAGATAAGTTAGGCAGAAATATTGTAGGCAGTCAGATAGGGCCGGGCCCTCCAGAGTCAGCCAAAAGATGAAAATACATTACAACTGTGGCCGGAGGTGCATCTGTTGGAGATTAGGCCTCAAGAGAAAGACGAAATGACCAGGCCTGCATACTCCCCAAGGGATGAGATAAGTGGTAACATCTGATCTAATGAAATCTAGATAGACATCAGTCACGTGGGTAGGTGACAAAGACACTCGGACCCCCATCATCTTCCTGAAAAGTTTTTTGTTCTTTCCATGTACACTTCCCCATTGGATCACTATTACCTAAGTGACTATACTTATAACCTTATTGGTTGATCATAGCTTTAACCCACTTTGTACCCATGTGGTCCCCAGCAACCCATTTGAGATGCCCCCTTCCTCTTAGAAGCTATATCTCTCAATAAATATTTCCTACTCTTAACCTCCATCATTCCTTAAAATTCATTCTTTGATTTGGGGGAATATGAACTTGGCACATGTGACATCTAGCAGGTTTGGAGTTAGAATATTTCCCCTATTTGGAGGTCTGATATCATTCCTATATCAATATTTTGACCAAATGGAATTCATTATTAAGAATAATACCACCTTTAAAAATACCTCAATAATATTTTTCAAATGCTTCTTTTTGTTTGATTGCAGAACTTGAAAAGGGAGGCATCTTGGCTCAGTAAAAAGAAGCACATAAAAACTTGTAATCATACAAACCCTATTTATGCCACTTACTGTGTAGCTTTGGAAAAATTACGCATAGCTTAGACATAATGTTGCTTAATTCTTAATTCTTAGAGCAAAATACATTAAGTGTCCAACATATAGTTAGATACCCAGTAAATTTGTCCTATTATTATTATTAATGTTACAATTTACATGCCATTTTTGCACTTAGTAAGAATGCCAGAAATTTTTCTTTTTTAACAACAATGAAAATTTCTAAAAGGTAAACTATATAGGACTTCTACTGGCAGCATTGCAAGCTAGATATTTATGACTCTCACAGCTAAACTCCTAGACACTAAAGTAAACACACACAAAATGCCCTCCCAAAACAAAAAAGCAAAACAACACACTTTTAAGTCTACAATGGAATTTGTAAGAAAATATAACCCAAAGATTTCCACCCATCCCCAACAAAAATAGATAATATAAAACAAACACCAAACAGAAATCAGTGAGGTCGCTAATTGAAAAACTATGGCTACTTTGAAGGCTCGTGGCAAGATCAGGAACATAGAGTCCCAGACATTATATAGCTTTCAGAAGTCCAGGAAACCAGGACTCAAGAGGCATACATATTAAGGGAGTTTATTCTGAGTTACTCACTACTCCCACCTAATAAAACTGGAACTCTTTTTTTTTTTCTTTTTTGGTACCAGAGATCAAACTCAGGACCTTGTGCTTTTGAGACTGACGGCAGAACCACTGAGCTAAATCCCCAGCCCAAAACTGAAACTCTTGAAGAGGCTACAGCCTCAGTGAATGAGTGACTGAGAAAATCCCCTTCAGTAACATAAGCAAATAAGGAAACCTGTTTATCTCTGTCATAACTTCAAACAGAAAACAATAAAAAGAATGTATAACCTGTTCTCATGTGGGTCTAGGGCTCAAATTCATATATTCCTTATTGCCAGGACCAAGAAATTAAAACAATCTGGGGTTCATAGCACATCTTGGCCCCCAGAAGAAATAATCAGAAATCTTTTCTGCTGGAAAGTAACCTTTAATCTAAGCTCCTCAGGACTTTTTCAAAACAAATGTAGCCAAATATAAATTCACAACAAAAATGAAATGCACAAGGAATAACAAACAACAAATAACAGATTTAGACCTTAAGGACTTCAAATATTAGCATTATATGATGATACACAGAATATGAAATAACTAAATATGAAATATATAAATAAGTAAAAGATGGAATTGAAACTGTGTAAAGAAAATGGAACTACCATTATATGACCAGGAAGATTTTAAAAAGAACCAAATACAACTGCTAGAAAGAAAAAAAAAATCACTGTAGTTTGAAAAGCAATATAGGCTAAAAACCCAACAAAGTACAGTTGAGAGAATTAATGAATTGGAAGCAAATATGAAGATATTAGCCAAAATGGATTATAAACTAAAGCAGGTAGAATTGAAGAAAGAAAAGTAAGGAGACATGAAGGGTATAAGGAAAAAGAAAATAGTGAAAATAGCAACATTAATAGTGAAAATGGGAACATTAAAATGAATGATATACATGTATAGGCCTTAAATACTTCAGAATTGAGGAAAATATCATTTCTCATATTCAAGAGGCCCAGGGACTCCCAAGAATGATAGTTTTAAAAATTCATACTTTAGCACATTGTAGTAAAACTGCATGACCCCAAATCAAATAGAATATATTGGTAGAAAGATAGAGGAAAAAATGATCATCCTCCAAAAACAGAATACTAGCAAAAGAAACCAGAAGGCAGTGAGATATTTCCAAAGTGTTAACAGAAAATAACTTTCAATTTAGAATTATGAACCCAGCAAAGCTATCTTTCAAAAATGACAGTTAAATAAAAATACTTTCAGACATACAAAAATATTTCATGTCCTAAGCATAAAATATATCAAAAAAATAACAACAAAATACATATTTTCCTACATGTCTCCTTTATGTATGGTCAAGGGAATAAAATCTTAATAGACTGTCTTTTTTTAACAGATAGAGGCTCCATACTGATATTCAAAGGCGATAACTGTTGTAACAGTACCAGATAAACCATTGGTGGTGAACCCGGCATGTGCACTACAGTGGGCACACAGAGCCCTCTCTGTCATCACGTGAGCCAAGTCTCCCCATCAGCTGAGCAGTGGATAACAGTTGTTTTTTTCTAAACTACAAGCTCAGTATTCAGGTTTAATTGCAGTGTTGGCACTTTGCAATAAATAAGTGAGTTTTGGGTTGCAGTTTGGGCACTTGTCTCTAAAAGTTTTGCCATTACTGAGCTAGACAGTACTATAATTCCACAATGAAATGGAAAGAAAACTTTGTTGTTTAGGATGTATGTTCCCTAGAAAAGTGTTTTAGGGTATACCTTTTTTAGACGCTATGATACTCTGTTTTGAACATCTCTGCATGTACACATATATTAGATCAATGTAAATTTATGACATTAAATTTATGGAATATTAAGCAAAGCTTATATTCCAGTTCCACACATGCAAGCAGTAATGATACACACTGCAGTATCTCAGGAAAATTCTTTCAAATGAATCCTAACATTTAATGGGTAGTAACAATCAACATTTCATTTGAAAAATGTGACAGATACTTTGAGATAAGCGATGATTTTAGTTAGTAAGACATTTAGCCATTTATTCATCTCTTCTTAATATATTTAGATAATTCCTTGTGATATCAAAAACTGTTTAGCTTACTCATCCAGAACTTAAATTGGGCACTGTAAAATTCCCTACTGGATACCTTTGCTCAAAAGATTGTAAAATGTGAAGAATAATCCAAAAATATTCCCCCTTCTTATTGAATTATATGCATATCTCAGTAGAATATGAAAATATACAGATAACTTTGTATCATTTATATAAAAATTACTCTTTCAATTTGAATGTGATCCCTGGAGAGATGTTTTATGCTCCAGTGATTCATACACAGTACATCTGATACATCATGGAATAGGTTTTTGTTTTATTCATTTTTTCTGGAAAATGAAAACTTTAGGTTAAGCTTTCAGTGTTCTAGTAGCAATAGTAAGAGGCTAGAGAAATTAAAGCAGGATTGGATATTGGTAATAGAAAAAATAAAAGAAGTGTATAGGGCAGCAGTGGTCAACAAATGGAGTAAATACTTCCAGAGTCCACCCCTGATCTTGGCTGTGGGTATTATTTTGTCTTCTGGACAAGGTGATAACAAGACATAATCACTTTGAGCCTTTTGAATTTAAGGTCTATGATATTATATATTGTGCTTACAACAATCAGTATTGACACACAGTAAATATACACTAATATGTCATCTTACTTCATAAAGATATTCATACTTTGAAAAACAGGCTCTTGTCTGAATAAAGACCTGGCTAATAAAGCAGAAAACAACAGTATAATAGCAAACACAATACTCAGAAGTGTTTGATAAAAATTTGTAATTAATTGTTACTTTGAGCAAGTCATTACATCTTTGTACGTTAGCTTTTTCCTCTTAAATCAAAATGGTAACTCCTACAGTTTCCTAATTAGCAAGAGTAACATATTAGTGTTTGAAAAGCACTGAGCCTCCACAAAACAGAATTAAGTGAAGAACTCTGTATGTTTTTAAAGAGAGAAACTAAAAGATGTGAGAAAAGACATATTTTATCAAATTTGAATTGTGCCTTGAACAAATCAGGCTTTCACTGAAAAAAAAATATATGTTTGGAAATTCAAAAATTTGGAATCCGGAAATCTGGAAACTCAAAAGCCATAAATATCTGAAATGATGAAAATTTCTTTATCAAGTAGAACTTCACCTATTTTCTTAGGCTTTTCCACTTATATCCATGGCCTGTAACAAACATGGTAATTTTTGGTAAAATTCGGATAAATCTGGGGGTTGCTTACAGAGGAGGCCATGTCCACACAGTTGCCCCAAGGACAGAAGATCAGTGTGTTGGAACAACTGTAAGCCATTCACAAAGGTTTGGGTATTTTACACTGGTATAGCTCTGGCAATGAAAGAAGCTTTACACATGAGTCTTATTTTTGAGACTCTGTTAAGAATGTCTCAGTCAACAGTCCCAGAAGAAGTCTTGCCAGTTCCTGGAAAAGCCAGTGAGCCTTTAAAATCATTTTGGCAAAAACTGTGAGTATATGGTACTAATTTCAACATCACAGAAATTGGTTGACTTTCCCAAGAACAAATCTAGAACAGCTTGCTTGAATTTAAGACATTTTATTTTCTTATTTGATGAAAGAAAATGAAAACCTCCTCTAAGAACACTTTGTTAGGGAATAGCCCATTCATGGCTTCCTTGATAAATAACTGAGGTAAAAAGGTTTGATGTTTAAAATTACAGAAGATGAGAGTTGAGAGGAATAACCATGTAAATTTTCCAGCAATAGAGGAAATGCTTCTGCAATTGAAGGGATAAAGCTTTATTTGTTAGCTTGAATTGATAAAGCTTTATCAATTTCTCTGTAGGTAAAGATTCACAAAAAATAAGAAACATTATAATCACAGATATTACAGATATCATGTATGTTGCTATGGAAAGAACACTTGTCAGTCAATCAAGACAAACACAGCCTTCTCAGTGAAATTTTCTTTTGAGCAGAATTAAAGCTTTTTGTTTCCTCTGAACAGTTTAGTTACTTTTTCTCCTTTGTCAGAATGAAGCATTAATATTTGTATGAAAAAGAAACAAGATGAAAATCTTAGTAAAGATTTAAAAAATGTTTTCATATAAGGAAAATCCATTTTCAATGCAATAAAGTTACATGTGAATATTTTGGTATATGCTTTATGTACATTTTCTGGCATGAGGATTCATAGCTTTCATTTGATTCAAAATGAATTCTGCCCCTATTCCTCTATCTCAAAGTTCATGGATTATTAATATAGAGTATAGAATACCATTCAGGTCATACAACCTTTCCTTTGAACTCCCAGTAACCTAATTGTTATCTGTACTCCTTTGGTATCTACACTTCTAGTATTGGGTATCCTTTTTAGATTCATGTTTTTCCTCAGCAATTATGCATCTGAAGGATGCCTTTCCTTCAAATTTAACTGATTACATGAAGCAATTTTTTGTTTGATACTACATTATTTTTTAAATGGCATTTTAGGACCAAACAAATGTATTGATACATTATTATACTGATACATGCATTACACTGATCAGTATGGTATACTAATTTTCCATTTTTGAGAATCTATTTCACTTGTCCATACTTACTGTAAGTTATAAGTATAGTATTATAACTTTATACTATACACAAGGAGATCAAAATATACAATGAATGTTTAAATAAAAAATTTATCATGATAAAAGACACATTGTCATTAATTCCCCTTAAGACACTTTATCTTTGAACACACTTATTCCTTCATTCTGAAGCAGCTCTGGAAGTACTCTTTCTTGTCTTTAGGAAGTGTGATAAAAATATGGCAAATGCTGCTGCTGAATGCCATCCAACAGAAAATCAGGCTCATAAAAACATTATGGTATGACCCTGATCAAGTGGGATTCATCCCAGGGATGCAGGGATGGTTCAACATATGGAAATCAATCAATGTAATACACTATATCAATAGAGCCAAGGACAAAAACCATACGATTATCTCCATAGATGCAGAAAAAGCATTT
>NW_004624816.1:6576595-6598042 GCF_000247695.1 Heterocephalus glaber
AGATAGTTTTGCAGGGTACGTCAATCTGGGTTGGAGGCTGTTTTCCTTTAGGGCTTGAAATACATCACTCCAAGCTCTTCTTGCCTTCAGGATTTGTGTTGAGAAGTCTGCTGTGATTCTGATGGGTTTTCCTTTGTATGCGATTTGTTTCTTTTCTCTAACTGCTTGTAGAATTTTGTTCTTCGGTTGGGTTTCTGTAATCTTAACTATTATATGCCTATGTGTAGAATTTTTTTTGATCACAGCTAGTTGGAATCCTATGTGCCTCACTTATCTGTATGTCAAGTTCTTTTCCCTTGCTTGGGAAGTTTTCTGCCATCACTTCTGTGAACAGTTTTTTTATGTGGTCTGCACTCTCTCCTGTTTCATCATTAACTCTGATCAGTCTTAGGTTATTCTTCTTTGTATCGTCTAGCAGCTGCTGGATTGATTTCTCTTGGTTCCTTAGTATTTTAAAGCAATTTTTCTTTTCCTGGTCACTAATTGCAATCTTATCTTCTCTATGTGAAATTCTGTTCTCACATGGGTTCATTCTGCTGCATAAACTTTCAATAGAGTTTTTAATCTCCTGGAAATCTGTTTGCATCTGTTCTATGGATTCCATTTATTTCCTATGTTGGGATTCCATCATGTTCCTCAGCTCCTCTATTTTTTTTTAATCTGTGTCTGCTCTAGATTTATTAATCATGTCTTGCGCTATGGGCACAATCTCTGCTGTTATCTGAGAAATTATTTCTGATTTCATTTTTTTCCAGATCCTCTTTTGTTGCCAGTTCATGGAGTCCAGGTGGTTGAGCATCAGATTGTTCTTTCTCATTTCCCTTTGGGGTTGCTTTAGCTGATTTTTGGAAGTCTGGTTTTGAGACTTGTTTATGTGTCATCTCATTTCAATGGGGTCAGAGTGCTGCTGGCACCCCCATGCCTCATCTCCTTGGCACTAGGGGTGGGGGGCTCTGCCCTTTGGCGCTGGGGCTGTGGTATGGCCTCAATCAAGTTCTGATACACACTATTTTAATAAAAATTAAGTTACTGTCTATTAAAGAAAGCTTAAAATATTTTCAACACAGAAAACTAGATTGTAGTATAATATACTACATTTTCCTAATGCTCTCTTAATTACATCTCTGGGGGGGAAAGTTACTAAAAACTGCCATTTTGTGGCCCAATATTGTAAACTAATATCTGTTTCTTATACTCAGATATTTCTTTGGTGATGCCAAGTGTGAATCAGATCATCATATTAGACCCACAAGATTTGAAAGGAAGTTGTACATTGACATCCAAGGTATATGATGGGGAGGCTCAGGATGTAGCTCAGTGATACAGCACATGCTTAGCATGTGCAAGGCTCTGTATTCAATTCCTAGAACCACCCCAAAAAAGGTATATGATGGAAATATGATTCTTCTTTTTTTCATTTGTGAGGACCTAAAAATACACATAAATACAATATTTCATTCCATTTGCACATCAAGTTTTATGGGGACATAGAGGAAATCTATTAACAATTGACTTAAAAGTTAGAATCAGTAATGCTGATCTGGTTTGTATAGTAACTGAAAAAGAATTTCTACAATGATATTATTCCTAACAAAAATAGCACTACTTCTAAGTAATTTTAAGGCAGATAACATATGGTATTTTTCCTCATGTTCTTCATAGCACCCAAGCACAATGTGTGGCATGTTGAGTGGGTGCTTATTATTTGTTAAATACATAAATCAGCAGGACTCTGATAAATGCTGCCATTAGGGGGTGTGTTTTTATTTACTTATTGATTACCTTTGCTATATTTGAAACAATACTTTCAAAACATAAAACTGAATATATCAAAATCTTCATTATGATTCTCTAAAATAGGCAAATCTCAAATATGTTTGTATTTTGTCTAGTGGCATATAAATAGGTCAGCCCAGTGTAAAGAGCCATTGCTTACCTTCCTCCTGTTTTAGCAATGAATAGTCAGATAGTGTTTAACTATTCGAGTTTTCCACACACACCCCCCCTGCAGTTCCTTGTGTAAACTGAAGAATTCTGTAGGGAAACTGGGAAATAGCTCAACATACATGCCTCGGATGATCTCAACCAATAAAGCCATAATATTTAATACTAACTCCTGCAAGGAGTCATTGTTTGAGGGCTGTTAATGTAGGAATGGATGTATTAATTCTTTGGCACAGTGGTCTTTTGGAAGCATGGACTGGGGCTTTCTGTTCTTCTGGGTAAAGGATAAGATGAAGAGTGGTAGAAGGAAGGAGGCTTCAGGGACAGAGATTCAGACACCGAGAGTGGAAACCAGTTAGAGCACAGTGAAGAGACTTCAAAGTCTGCTATACCAGTTAAAGTTGTATAGGTACAACCTTTACAATAGCACATGGTACCATATATCATCTCTCTCTCTCTCTCTCTCTCTCTCTCTCTCTATATATATATATATATATATATCTTCATTTTTTATCTGCATTTTCATTCCACAACATAAATTTTTCCTTTTTATTATTTTGTATCTTCAGGTTAAGTTATTAAATACTGTACTTTGTTGTGGCAGCCAGGCAGTCTTTCGTATCCAAGTATGTTTTGACAAATGTTGCACTATATGATACTTTGTACATGAGTGAAATGTATGAGATGCTATCATTCTAAGTTTTAAGATTTACTCTATTTTTAAGGTTTCTATTGATTTCTTTTTTTCTCTGTAAAATTGTAAATATGTTGTCTCAACCAAGCTCTATTTAATTCCCTAAGACATAACAATGGTTTTCTTACCTAACATTTCTTCACATGTTTATAAGAAAAAAAAATGAACGGAAGAGTAGAATCTTTACTCTCACTTACAATGTTTGTAATCCTGGATAGGGTACTTTATCCTGTCAGGCCTTAATTCTCCAAGCTGTAAAACAAGGATGATTCTCACAGGTATATTTTAAGGATTTATGGACATAATTCAAGTATTTTAGGATAAAGATTAGCAAGCACTTGGAAAGTGTTTTTAAAATACTACCTATTCTTATGTCTCTTCTATATAAGTAAGCACATTTGTTATCTTTATTTTTACACAAATGGCACCACACAGTACAAGCAGTTCTTCTACTGGCTTATATATACACATTTGCATAGTATTCCAGGCCCCTGTTAATAAATAATTTCAGTTTTACAATAGTTGTCACTATTTATAAGATATTAATTATAATACCAAAATGAATTGAAAATGGGGTATTTATATGTTGCTTTTGTCTTCTGCCAGATTTTCTTTTTTTTTTTTTGGTGCTGGGGATCGAACTCTGGTCCTTGCATTTGCATAGCAGGTGGCGAAACCACTGAGCTAAATCCCTGGCCCTTCTGTCAGATTTTCTGATGTTCAGAATTTAACATACATTTAGAATTTGTTCACTTTTGCTCTAATGGTCTATATGCCTCTGGACTTTGAAGGTTATTGCTTACAAGTTCTTGAGTTATAAGGTATATACAGTTATAATCTACTGCACTTGTTAGGACTAGCTTTGTTTGTAAGTAACAGAAATCAGAACAGGGATTAAACTGTGGTATTTCTCTTTTATGTAAAAAAAAATCTAGCCAGGCATAGTGGCACACACCTGTAATCCTGGCTACTCAGGAGGCTGGGCAGAAAGGTCAAAAGTTTGAGTCCAACCTGGGCAAATTAGTGAGACCTTATATAAATAAATAAATAAATAAATAAATAAATAAATAAATAAATGGCTGAGATGCACCTCAGTGGTAGAGCACTTGCCTAACATGGGTTCAATCCCCAGTATCACAAATAAATAAAATATAAATCTGTACATCCGATGTTCAGGGTACAACCTTTGAACTCCAAGGAGAAGGTTTGAGCTCCAACCATCATATCTAGACCATAGCTATCTGGAAAAAGAAATGAACAAAGTAGAGGTGGAAAAGGGGTGGGGGAACTACATTTTTCTGCATGTGTACATAGTAAAATATACATAACAAAATTTACCATTTAAAGCATTTATAAGTTACAGTTAGTTCTATGGCATCAGAATATTCACACTGTTGTGCAATCATTGTGAGTATCCATCTCCACACCCTTTTTCATCGTCCGAAAGAGACTCCATACCCATTAAACATTAACTCCCCACTTTCTGACTGTGAATTTTACTATTCTTACTACTCGGTACAGGTAGAATCATATAGTTATCTGTCCTTCTGTGATTGGTTTATTTTATCAGCATAATATCAGTGTTCATCTATGTTGCAGCATATAACAGAATTTCTTTCCTTTTTGAGGGTGAATAATATTCCATTTTATGGATATGCCACATTCTGTTTTTCTACTCATTCATTGATGCATACTTGGGTTGCTTCTACTTTTTCATTATTGTGAGCAATGCTGCTACATACATGAGTGTACAATTATCTGTTGGAGTCCCTTTCAACTCTTTGCAGTATATATACATAGAAATAGAATTGCTAGGCCATATGGTAATTCAATTTTTAATTTGTTTAAAGAATAGCCATACTGTCTTCCCTCATAGTATACTATGCATCCTATGTATACTATAGTATACTATACATACTGTGTATACTATTTTATAGTTCAATGTGCAATGCAGGAGAGTTCCAATTTTTCCATATCTTCATTAATGCTTGTTTTCTGCTTTTTCTTTTAATAATAGCCATCCTAATGAGAGTGAAGTAGTATCTCATTTTGGTGTTGATTTACATCTCCCTAATGATTAATGATGTTGAGCACTTTTTCATGGGTTTTTTCAACACTACTTGTACATCTTTGGAAACATATCTATTCAACCCTTTGTTCATGTTTTAACTGGATTTTTCTTGTTGAGTTGTAAGAGTTCATTATATGATCTGGATGTAATCCATTATTAGATATATGCTTTGTAACATTTTCTCCCATTCCACAAGTTGCCTTTTCATTCTCTTGATAGTATCCTTTAATATAGAAAAGTTTTTTTATTTTGATATAACTAAATTTACTTATTTTTTTCTTTTATTGCCTGAACTTTTGTGTCATATCCAGCTAATCATTTGCAAATCCAATCTCATGAAGTTTCCCCCATTTTTTTCTTCTAAGAATTTTGTAGTTTTTGCTATATTATAATTAGATCTTTGATTCATTTTGAATTAATTTTTATATATGGTATAAGGTAAGGGTCCAACTTTCATCATTTGTTTGAAAGACACCAATTACCTTTTATAGAAAGAGGCCTGTAAATTGTCACATTACACTTCTGCTTATATCCCATTGGCCAGAACTTAGTCACAGGGATACACTATGCTTCAGGAAGGTGAGAAAATGAAATGGTTGGTACCAACTTGTTATGGCTTATATGCCCTTAGATGCCCTTCCAAAGCATCATGAGCTCATAGGTAGGGCTTTTTGGACCTGGCTGGATCTAGGGTGTGTGATACTGGGATTAAGGGTATTAAATTAGTCTACTGATTGAAATTAGCATAGTTCTGGGTGGCATCATTCAAAAGGCTGGTAGCCTGGATGGGATAAAAGGGAAAGGCAGGGTTGTTGTTGCTGCTGCTGCTGCTGCTGCTGTTGCTGCTGCTTACTGCCTTCTGCCTGTCATAGTGTCCTTAACAGTGGAAGATGAAACAGAAGATGAGATCGGGCGCATTCAGGTTGTATGGCTGTAGATCGGATGAGACAGAAGAGAAAGTAAGAGGAGCTGATGTGAAGACGGAAAACAAGGTCAGAGAGAGGAGCTGAGAGCCAGATGTGACTCACTGCCGGAGGCTGTGAAGACTGAGGAAGAGGCTGCAGCTGAGGAATGCAGATGGTTTCTAGATGTCAGAAAAACGCAGGGAACCAGTTCTCTCCTGCTGCTGAGCTAACACTTGGATGTTAGACAAGTAAGATATACTCTAGACTTCTATACCCACAGAACTATAATAGATTTGTGTTGTTTTAAGCCACCAAGGTTTTGGTAATTTTTTTATAACACTAACAGAAACCTTACACATAAACTCTATTCTAGTCATCTTCTGTTGACCCCATTAAGGTTGGTGTTCCGTTATATTTATGTCTTTGGGGCAACTTTACCCATTCTCATGATCTTAACCACTATGTAAACCATGTCTTCCAAATCTCTACTTCTAGCCCATACAAAATCCTGAATTTCGGATGTGTGCTATATCCAGCAGCCTAAGGCACTTTGCTTCAGTGGCTAAAAGGCAACTCAAACTTATCATATAACCTTCTCCTTTGGCATACAATATCTGAACTTCTGGCTTGTAAGACAAATGAGAACCAAATCAAAGTCAATGGTTAGGTTCAACGTTGACCTTATGGGGAAATTTGATTCATTTCTTATCCAATTCAATTTGCAACCAGAATCATGGAAAGAATCAAGTTTGTGTACCCAGGTACCACCATATACAGAGTCTGCCAAAAAAATGTATACACACTTCAGGGGAAAAATAATTGTATGCTTTTTTTTCATAGATGATGTTATCCTTATATGGGAGACCCTAGAGGATGTCGTATATCACAGAAACCCCACTGCACTGCTGGCCCTGAGAGAAGAAATTGAAAATGCAGGTGCAGCAATCTCGATGACCAAGGTCACCCAAGCAGCACTTCACTGTACTGGAATGTCTGAAAGCTAATGGTCACCACTTTCAGCACTTCTTATCGTAGAGGCCAAAGGTAACTTGTATTAATCTCACAATGTCTCAATAAATTTAGTATTAAAATGTTTATGCAAGTTTTTCTTTTCCTGAAGTGTGTATACATTTTTGGTGGGTTCTATGTATATTACATAGATAGATAGATAGATAAAGATATAAATAGATACATAGAAGTCATTGTTCAGTCTTTTCTCTTACTCATCCTCTAAAACACTACAGGAGATAAGTCTTGTTGATTTTACCTCTATACCATTTCATTCTTTTTACTGTTTTGTTCTCTGTATCCCACCACCAGTCCTCTACTTCATGACTTGCCTGGTTAGTTATCTTTACTTCCCTGGGTTTTAACAATAGCATTCTGACTGTTGAATTTTTGCTTAACTTATATAAGCCCATTTACTCACTCTTCCCCAACTTTTTCCTATGTGGCCACCAGAGGTACTTCTCAAAACACAAATCTAATCATGTTACTTCATTCCTTAAAGGTCTCCAGTGTTTACTTATTTCCTCAAATACAAAACAAGGCAAAAAAAGATCTGGCCTCAGCCTAACTCTCCAGTGTGGTTTCTTGACAAGCTGTGCTATTTAATGCCTTGTGCCTTTGCAACACTATTCTCGTTTGGGTTAATCCTCACATTTTATAGCTGGTATCATCTCAAGCATTACTGCACCTGCTAAGCCTTCTTTGCTCTTCCCAAGTAGAATTAAATACATTCTCTTTTTTTGGTACCAAGGATCGAACTCAGGTCCTTGCACTTCCACAGCAGGCGGCAAACCCACTGAGCTAAATCCCCGGCCCTAAACACATACATTCTCTTTTGTTTTCCTGTACATCACCGTCAGAGTACTTCTTACTGTTGTATTTATTTTTCTGTCTTGCTTTCCCAGTAAAATTTGAGCTCTTTATGAATAAGAAGCATATTTTATTCACCTCTATTCCTAGCATCTAGCATAAAGCCTACTACATATGAGGTACATACTAATTGAATACAGGAAGATTTTCTTTGACTAGAGCCAGAGGGAAGCAGAGGGGCTCTCACAAAACTTGTGCTTATTGGAGGTTATAATAAAATCCTGTTAAGGTAGGTAATTCTGTGAATTTCTTTTGTAATCCTTTGATTTTAGACCAAACACTAATTTGGAAAAATAAGTCAACACTCCCTGTGTCTAGTCTAGGGTCTAGTGGTTAAGAAAGATGTATTAAACAAACAGTTGAAAATACAAATTGATGAAGGAAGAGAGTCCCTTTCTTCATGAGTGGAGGTAGATTAATTGGAAAGGAAGAGTAGAATTAGATATTATTGCAAGGAGCAACGTAAAGAATAAAGACGTGGAAGTAGGATCATAGCAGTTTAGAGAAACAAAAACAGTGGATGGTATAAAAGATGATATGCAGGTAATGAAAGATTCAGGTAAAGACAAGGAGATGGGTAAATAGACAAACCTGACCAGCAAGGCACTCAAGGATATAGCTCAATGATTCAGTTGTGAGCTGATGAAATCTGGATTAGAATGGAAGAAAAAATGTGTGGAAGATGAAGGAAGGATCCTCTAGAGAAGTTAGTGGATCCATAAACAGAGAGAAAAGAATGAAGAGAGATTCCAAGATTTTTAAGTCTCAGAGAAATGACCAAATTAAGCAGGCCTGGAATAAGGAGCTGGCTTTGCAATAAGATGCAAGCATTTGGTTTTCTCAATAGTTTTTTTTATTGGTACCAGGGATCAAACTCAGGATGTTGCACTTGTGAGGCAGGCACTGGAACCACTGAGCTAAATCCCCAGCCCCTTGGTATTCTCAATAGTTTTATAAAATAAAGACAGAGTTAGGAGTGGTCATGACCATCTTAGAAGTCAGATTAAGATAAACAGATTTTTCCATAAACCTTGCAATTGTTATTTATTGTAATCTATAAAGATTATTGTAGTTGGTTAATGGAGAACTTGAAAAATACATAAGGCAAAAAATTATCCATCATTCAATCACAAAATTCTATCCTCTGGGTAATTTTTGATCTATAAATATGTATCGTATTATACATATTATTGTTTTTCAATTAAAAATATCATTTTTTTACTGACAATCTTCTTTGATTTTTTTAAAAAAGTTAGTGTAAATAATACATATATATTTCCAGTGTTCCAATAATATTCAAACAGCACAGATTTATGTACTTTTACACAGGATATTTCATTGTAATCCTTCAATTCTACTGATTTCATTCTTCTAAAAGAACCATTCTTAGAAGGCTGATGTATTTATTTACAGAACATTTTCAGTGCATAATTCCATTTACTCATATTTTGTATTTACAAATGTTTATTATCTATTATTATGTTTATTATCTAGAGATATAGCTCTATATGTTGTGTGTATTGGTCTCATTTATGCCTATACAAATAAATAATCATGCACAACATGATTATAATTACCTCAGAATAGTTCATATTATGAATGTGTCATAACTTAGTTAATTGCTGAACACCTAAGTTGTTTTTATTTTTGCACTTAAAAATTATGCAACAAAGGACATCCTTTTCTTAATTCTGTCTTTTTTTGGGGGGTACTGGGGATTGAACTCAGGACCTTGTGCTTGTGAGGCAGGCGGCAGAACCACTAAGCTAAATCCCCGGCCCTCTTAATTCTGTCTTTATTGGGAATTCTCATGTTTCATTGTTAAACATATTTGCTTAGGTACATATTCTTTGTCATGATGGAGTAGGTTTCCTCTATCCTTAGTTTACTGAGATTTTAAAATTATGAATAGTTGCCCATTTTAGCAAGTGCTTTTTTTGGTTTCCATTGAGATTACATTACTGTTTGACCTGGGAGTGTGATAAATCATGTTAATAGGTAATCCTCATTGCATGACTGAATTAGCCTTTCTTGGTCAATTGATCTCTTAATAATTAACTATTAAGTTTCATTTATTCATATTTTATTTCAGATTTCAGATCTATAGTCATTTGTTGATATTTTTAACTTGACCAGGAACTGGCTTCTAGATGTTTAAAGGATGTGTCACTGCAAATATCAGAGGCATGTAAATAGACACACACCCGGCAGCCTAGGAATCTGGGATGTCTTCCACATAGCTCTTGTAATAAGTAACTGCTGTAGTCCTTATTAAAAATAGGAAAGAGGCTTTCCAACCCCTCCTGTGTTAAGTGATCCTGTCCATTCCCAGGCCTCTCATTTGGAGAGCACCACCCCTCCATCCAATTCCAAAGTGCCAGACTCTTTCAGAGGAAGAGTTGTTGTCTCACCTTTCTTTAAGATTGGTCAACTGGGAGTTAGCTAGTTTTTGAAGAAAGGCAGGAAATAAACACACTAGAATTAAATTAACACTAGAACTCATTTGGATATCTTGTGTCCCAGGTAGATTTTATGTAGAAAACTTAAGATGATTCTTATTAGCACTTCAATTTTAAAAGCTTAATTAAGGTAAAGATACATTCCTTTTTTATAAATTACAATCACAATGTATGAGAAATAGTGCTATATTGAGAAGGGGTATAGCTCAAAGAGTAGAGTACTTGCCAGAATAGGAGAGGTCCTGGGTTTGATCCCCAGCAATACTAAAGAAAAAATATTGTTTTTGTTTTGCCTTTTAAAGGATAATTTTTCTTTCTATCCTTAGGATTGGGAGAGCCTGCAAGGATTTACTTAGGGAAACTATTGTTTGCAATTAGCTAGAAAATGCCCATTCTGTGGCTAAAATAAAAAAATCTCTTTAAGAGATATGGGTGGGATAGATTCATCATGTGACAATCATTTTAAAGCATATTTTCCCTGTTGGAATCCTGGAAAGTGGTATCCTTTATTTCTCTTGCCCTAAGTGTAATCATGGAACTCCTTATTAATTCATCTTTCAAATGGAGTTTGTTGTGAGGATTAAATGAATTGATAGCCAAGCATGGTGGTGCAGGCCTGTAATTCGAGCACTCAGGAGACAGAGGCAGGAGGATTGCCATGAGTTTGGGCCAGCCTGGGCCCAGGCTAATTAGTTCAACTAGCCTGAACTACAAAGTGAGACCCTATCTCAAAAAAAATTGATATATGTAAAATATTTGGGTTATGTCTGGCACATAGTAAGCCTTTAATAAATGTTAGCTGTTTATTACATTTATACATAGCTTCTGGCATGACTCCCAATGATCCTGACTGTCTTGTATTTTTGCTCTTCTGAAATCCCTTCCAAGTTTTACATGAGATGGACTAAATGACTGATTCTAATGATAAGAATATGGCAAAAGCGATGGCTTATCACTTCTGTGATGATGATACAATAGATGGTGACTTCCAATTTTGTTAAAATCTATTTTTTTGTCTAGCTTGCATATTTTGCAAGCTTCTGTGGTAGAGAGAACCACAGGACAAAGAATTAAGGGTAATTTCTGCTCAACAGCCTACAAGGAACTACATCCTATCAACACCCATTTGAGTGAGCTTGGAGGTGGGTACTTCCTCATCAAACCTTGAAATGACTACAGCTCCAAGGACACTTTTTTTTTCCTGCAGCATGTAAAAGACCCTAAAGCAGAGGACCCAGCTAACTTTGGCCCCAATTCCTGGCCCACAGAAACTGATATTTTTGTTTAAAATCAACTAAGATTGGGGGTAATTTGTTATGCAACAATAAATAATAATATAATTTCTATTATTATTAGCACCAAGTTAAGGCAATAGGCACAGATGGCCTGAGTTTGAATCTCAGCCATGTACTAGCTGTTTGACCATATGTAAACTATGGGTGCTCCTGGACTTATGATGAAGTTAAGTCCCAATAAATCTATTATAAGTTGAAAATATTGTGGATCAAAAATGCACTTAATATGTCCTACAGAACATCAGAGCTGAACAACACAGCCCACTGTAGAGCATCTATTGTTTGCCCTCATGACTACTGCAGCTCAGTGTCACTCCCAGTATCCTGAGAGAATATCATATGTAATAAATGCATATGTTTTTCATATTATCATAAAGTTGAAAATCATAAGTTGACTCATTGCAAGTCAGGGGCCATCTGTACTTTCCTTATGTGTAAGAAGAGGATGATAATAGCTGTAAAGAGTAAATGAATACATATAAAATCCCCATCCATGGTACGTTCAATGTCTAGTGGTTGCTACTTTTATGCAGAGGGAACCAGTTCATGGACCTTGTTTCTGAGCTCTCTGGATTCTTATTTGTCTTTTGCCAACAAAGAATGCTTTCTAGTTTTAGTTTATAAGTACATTTAGCCCTGGACTGACGTGAGAGACAGAAAGAATAATTGTTTCTACATTATTGCATGAGGAGAAATGGGTAATCCTTTCAGATAAGTTTTCTTAAAGAAATTGGTTTAGTTCTTTGAAAGAGAAGTGAAATTCCATGTCACCTTGTCCTCTATCCTCAAATCCTGCCTAGTACTTAGAGAAGCTACGGTGGACAGGGCAGTGAACTCACAGGTGGACAGGGCAGTTTACACTCACAGTTCTTATGTGGCAGGGTTAGCACAGACCTACAATTAAATTCAGTTCTAGTAGTACAGTAAAGAGCCGGGCAAAGACAAGGCCTAAAGAATAATTTCAGTGGGTAAGAAATTTAATGTTAGCTAATTTAAGATCAGTCGAAGGAAAGCTTGAGAATAAAGAGGTCATTTTTAAAGACAAAGATTAGGTGCTCAACACTTCAAAAGAACAAACTCACATTGCATTTGTATAACATTCAGACTTTACTAAATGTTTTCACCCAGTATTTTACTAGACCTTTACAATAACTAGGTAAAGCAATGTTAAAGTGTTATACTCATTTTGACATGAGGTAATGGGAAATCAGAGGGGTTAATTTACTTACTTGAAGTCACACAGCCACTAAGTAGGGTGCAATCCAAAGTTTCTTTCAGTATGATAGAACATTTGGTCTGCTGTAGCTGTTGGCTTATTTTTTTCAGTTTCAGTGTCTTTCAGGATAGAATTATTTAGGACCAAATATTCCTGACTAGCAATGTATCCAACATGAGCAAAACACAGCAGGCATCTTGCAAGTGAATGTGTAGTTTGAAGTCCAAGTTCCAAGTAGGTTTACTTTATTCCAGTTAATAAACTTGTTTCTCTCCATAATTCTGTTTAGCAGCTATTTTGTGATATTTTCCCAAGGTCCCTGAAATCTTTTGATAAAAATTGAATAAAAAAACATTAAGTTACAAGGGCATTCAAAATGATGATTCCTTGTTAAAAATTATCCTGTATTACCTACCTTAAGACATTTTTACAGTATGACTTTGGAATGATTTCAGTACAGAAAAGCCATTTTGGTATCATGAGAAAAATGGTCCTGGAACTTTTTATAAATGGTAGCCATCATATAATATTGTAATGTAAGGGTTTTCATCTAACTTTAAATTTATCCTTTGGAAGCAAATAGTATATACCTCAGCATTATCTTTACTTGCTAAGTATTATGTATAAATAATCTCTTTTGTCTTTTTTGTGAGTGTATATGTGTGGTGTTGGGGATCTCACCAAATATTAGGGCTTCACACATGATAAGCAAGCACTTTACCATGGCTCCACACCTGTAGCCCTGTATCAATAATCTTTATAAATGCACCATTATTGTTAAATGTGAATGAAGACCCAGAAGCTTCCTTAGGTACCATAGTCAAGAAAAGGATTTAAATTTTCATGTCTCAGATTAGGATTGTTTCCACTCATTCTAACACCCAGTACATTCTTGATGTAACCAGCTGGGTGTTGCTCACTGGAGTTTCCTATCTTGAGGTGCCATTATAGCCTCAGGATTTCAGGCCTTTCTGTGCCAGACACTTTGTCAGACTCTCTGGGGATATAGAATCTCAGTAGGAGAGTTCATATACAAACACATTTATTCATCGAGCAATTATAAACCGTGTTTGTGGAGCTTATATTCTATGGGAGACTCCAGTAAACAAGATAATGAAGGTAAATTTATATGATGGGAAGTACTTAGAGCTTATTGATTGGCTCAAATCATCTAAGTGGCTACTTTTTTACCAACTTTGGAGGAGCCACCTGTATGCACAAAACATCCCTGCTTTCTGATTTTTGTGCCTATGTCAGATTGACTTTCAATGACTTTTAAAAAAATGCTTCATGAATTTTCTTATACATTTTTTTTTCCAAACTAACATTATAGCCTCTTGATGAATACTATACTAAGGAAATCCTATCTGCATGCTTCTTTGAAAATTGTCAGTTTAAAAGACAATGACAATTGAAATATCTTAATGCCATTACATTAACAAGAAAATTAACTTCAAAATGATACTGTCACAATTTTTATTACAAATGTCAAAAAATAGAAATAGGCTTTGCTCATGAGATTTTGAGGCTGTTAAAGGACAACAGATTATTCTTCTGAAATTGTCTAGAGAGCTGCCAATTTTTTGCAGTATCTTAATGTAACAAGTACACTTAACTGTGGAAAAAAAGGATCTTTTTCTTCTGAATGTTCTTATTTTTTAAAAATATGAATGCCTCTGAGAATTTATTCCAGTCACACAATTTATTGGCTATGGAACAAAAGGCATGATCAATGGCATAAGTAGGTGACTTTTTGGAATTAAAATAAGGCATTTGACCTTATGTCTCAGTTTATGAATATGCTAATAACCATTAACTTGCTCTGTTTTATGGGTTTTTGTTTCAGCAGCTCTTTAAGAACTTTGAAATGGCAATTGGCCAGGTGAATTTGTCTCTCTGTAAAGTAGGGCACAGTTGTAATATTTGAGTAATAAAAAAAATTACAAGCAGAGGCTAGAGGAGGTAAGGAGAAAGTCTTTTCAAAATTTGTCTTTGTCTACATGTTCATTTTTTATAAAAACCAGAGACATATCATAACCATGATTTGTGCAGTATGTTAAGTTCTAATTATACAATTAATATTAAAATTTAAAAAGATTAAAATATTAGCCTTAAGCTGTTATAAACAACAATAGTGCTTACATTGCATACACTTAAATTATAGAATACTCTAAACAGAGCGAATAAGTTATTAAATCAGAAGAAGAATTCTATACCAAATAAACCATAATTTGATATTGAAATGAATAGCATATAATCCACGGGGTTCCATGCTCATTTCCCTTCTCTTCACTCACTTCTCTGTGTGCCAGGTACCTGAAGCTATTATCCATGAGTTGGTCATTGCTAAATCTTATCCTACCTCTGACTTCTGTCGCGAGTTTCAGACATTTTCAATGACTGCATCCTTCTAGATTGGGAAAGATAAAAGGCAACATTTCCACAAAAATTTTCCTGTTCTTTTCCACTCCCAATTTTTGGTCAATGACCCCATAGCTCATGTTGGTGCTCAAGTTGGAAATCTATGAATAATACTCATTGAAAACCCCTCTCCCTCAATCTCCATGTCCTATTAGACCTAGACCTGTCCATTCTACCTTTTAGTAGTCTCTAGATTTATCTTATCTGTATTTTTACTGCCACTGCCACATTCCACCTCTCATGATTTCTCATATGAATTCTTGTCTATACATTCTTGTCCTTCCAGCCTATGCTTCGGCCAGAATGACCTTTCTAAAATGCAAATCTGATCATATCATCCTCACACATATCCCAAATCTTGTCATCACTTACAAAGTAAAGCTATAAAGTGTTTAGAACTGGCCTCACTGTTGCTAGTCTGTAGCACCTTGTGTTTGGCAGCTACGTTGGATGACTTATGATCTCTTAAATGATCCTGCGTTTTCCCATACCATCTTCTGGAATGTTTTTCCTTTATTCTTCATTCAGAAAACTGCTGGGCATCCTTTGAGACTCAGTCCTAGTATGGCTTCCTTTAATAAGCTTCTTTGCATCCACAAGCAATGTAGCATCTTCTCTGTGCTTCCATAGTGCTCAGTAAGTATTCCTAACACTACATAATTCACGTTGTTGTAATTACTGGTTTATGTTTCTTTCTCTAAAACATGATTCTGCAAGGCCAAAATAGTACTCTACTCATTTTTATATTCCCAGTGCCTAGGATACAGCCAATAAATTTATGGAGTCACACTATACACCAAAGAGTATGGTAGGTGCTGGTTACAAAGATAACTAATAAAGCTTAGGACTTGGCATATCACATATCCATGTATATATGTACTAACCCTTCATTCATCCCTCTGGCACTTGTTGAGTGCCTGGTAAGCACCAACACTGTTTTCTAACAATGAACAAAGCAGCACGATCTTTGTTCCTATGAAGCTTATAATCTATGAGAAATAGACAACAGAAGTGGAAGCACATTAATTAGTACAAACTATGAGGACTCTATGAAGGACAAGAATATAGTATTACAAGACAGAAAATGATTTAAGGAAAGTTCCTTAGCTTGACTGGACAAGAAAGGCCACTCTAAAGAAGTGGCAAGCAGGAAACAAGAAGCCATAAATTTAGCAAGTAGATGAATGAAATAATGCAAAGTTGTAAGTGATTCTTCTCAAGGAAGTGTATTTCTTTGTCTCTAGCATGTCAGAAACCAGCAATTCCAGTGGCTGAATATTCATAGCTGTTGAAATTTCTGAAAGTTGGAAATTGCTACCACAGCTATGACCAGAAGAGGAGAAAAGGAGGGTGTCTTGAGGCTCCCTTTCTGGGATTTGAGTCAATGAAGAAAGCAATAGGTCCACAGGAGATTTTCCCAGGAAGGCTTTTTTAGTCAAACAACTGTACTAAGAACTGAGGCTGCTAGCTAGACAACTGTTAGATTTCTTACTTTATCACTCCCCCTTTTATTTTTACTTGTCTTATTAAAGACACTCTGTTGAATAGCTCAGCCTCCTGCCTTTATGTGATAATTCCTTGCTGCTACAATGTCTGCCTTTTTTAAATTTACTATTTCTTCTTCACTTATTCCCTACCTATAAAAATCTTTTGTTTTCCTGTTTTCACCTTCCTTTATTTCACCATAAGTCATTATTGCTGTACATTAAATATTATTTCTATTTTATACTCATGAAATTTTATTAGTTATCTGATTTTTATTTCTACTGTTTTGTTTTTGTGTTTTAACTTTTTAGTTGTTGCTCCTACTCATATTTTATATTCCATTTATATTTAGTCCATCATTTAATGTTCTTGATTCTAATAATTTGTATTGTGCTTTTAATTTAGCTTAATTTTTATTTGTTTTGTATTTCATTTCTCTTGGTTTTTAAACTAAAGAGAAATATTTGCTCATTAATAAAATTTGCCAGCTATATAAAAGTACAAAGGAGAAAGTATAAGTTACTTTTAATTTCAATATCTTGAAATAATCACTATTAAGAGAATATATATGAAAATATATTACAGATATAATATTTGCATATATTATATATTATATGGTAGGTGTATCATATGTGTGTTTTAAAATTTTTATTTATTTTTTTTGTGTGTGTATGTGTGTATGTTTTAAAAATAAGATCAGTGTGGGCTGGGGATTTAGCGCAGTGGTTTGGCTGCCTGCTGCCCAAGTGCAAGGACCTGAGTTTGATCCCTGGTACCAAAAAAAAAAAAAAATAAGATCAGTGTTATTTAGAGCTTCGTATCTTGCTTTTTGATTTAAATCTATATCCAGGGCATTTTACTATATCATCAATATTCCTGAAAAATTACTCGATGGAATTCCAAAATATGAGCCTTCCTAACCATTTTGAACTGACATAGACACTCTACCCTCCCTTGATTAAAAAGGAGTTGACTTACTCAGAGACATGCTGAAGGAGATGTAAGTTCCTGTACTTACCCTTTTGGATTTATCATCTTAGTGGTCTACATTTTGGATATTTGAATTTGCTAGATCCCCATATCAGAAATATTCCCAGTTCTCATCTTTGCAAAGTGTGTTGTCTTAGAAAGCAAGACAGAATAGAGGTTACAAAAGCCACATGGATTCACCTGGATGGCAGTGTGTTAATTTATAGAGCAAGTGGCTTATGAACTTCAGTAATAACATGGAATGGGAGTCTAAGCACTGCTTATAATAATTGTGCCCAGAGAGGCCTTCCCGGACAACAGTGGTGGGGGCGCACAGGCCCCAGGTCAGAGACCCACCTGGACAGTAATGCAGCACAGGGGTCCAGAAGGCCGTCATTCTGAGCCCAGGAATTGGTGCAGTGGTGAGCAGAGAGACCTTTTTGAGGCTTAGTGAGAATTGAAGCCCACTGGGTGAGCAGAGTCACTTCAATAAAGGTGCAGCAGACTGCAGTGGTTGGTGAGGTGTCGGGGTCAACATCTCCTACCAGAACCCACACTCGCTGTGGGGGAAGGGCAGCTCAAACCTACTTTAGAACTGTTCAGAATTCAAAGTCAAAGGAGGTCAGGGAGCTCAGTTCCAGCCTCACAGCCAGAAACGAGCCTGAACTTCAGTGGACTACAGCTGGCTCACTGAGATCAGTCAACACAGTCTCTATACTACCCCCGTTGTCCACAAGTGACAACAGAGACATGCCTTAAAGGGGACTTTTTTTGTCTTGTTTTCTCTTCTTGCCTTTCTTGTTTCTGTTTTTGTCCTGTTTTTTTCTGGACTGTTCTTATTTTTTATAGGAGCAAGAATACAGTTTCTAGTTTTTCTGTTGCTGTTAGTTTGTTCTATTCCTGTTTCTGTTCCTTCTTTTTTCCTTCTGTCTTCACCAATTTTCCAAAGTTCACATGATCTTCTTCTGTCCTCTAGCATTACACCTCACTTTCCTCTCTCCTATTTCTCTATGCCCCCAACTCCTCCTAAATCTCCCCAGGGGAGCAAATTTGCTATACTGAAGGCTTTTTCACTACAAATACATTTCTGGTTGGTTTCAGATTTTCATATACAACCATAAGACTACCCCATACAGTCAAAGGTGGTAGATTAACAGTTACCACAGTTTGCCATTTTCCAGGCTGTGTTTGATACCATTGTTCATGCTGATTGTATTACTTTGGCCAAGGTGACACAACTGTTCTAGTCAGTTGTCCTTGCTGGTATACCACAACTGAGATTACCTAAGGGCCATTACAGACTTAAAACCCAAAGGCCAGCTAAACCTGGAAGACAGTCCAAGAAGTAGCATTCCCCAAGAGCTCTACATACTAGCAATAAAGATACTAGCAATAAGCAATTTAGAAGTAGCAAATTAAATAAAAAAAACTTCAACAATAATAAAAAATAAAAATGAGAAGACACTTAAACAAGATGCAAACTCAGACTTCCAGATCACCAAAGGGAAATCCACAGGGTGAGATGGAACAATCCAAAACTCAACCGCCTGGACTCCCTGAATTGGCAATGAAAGAGGATCTGGAAAAAATGAAATCAGAAATAATTTCTCAGATAACAACAAAGATGGTGACCATAGTGAAAGACATGATTAATAACTATAGAGAAGACACAGATAAAAAAAAATAGAGGAGCTCTGGAACATGATGGAATCCCAGCACAAGAAACAAATGTAATCCATAAAACAGATGGAAACAGATATCCAAGAGATTAAAAACTCCATTGGAAGTTTACACAGCAGAATGAGCCAATGTGAGGATAGAATATCAGATATAGAAGAAAGGATTGTGGTTAGTGACCAGAAAAGGAAAGATTTTATAAAAATAGCAAGGGACCATGAGAAATCAATCCAGCAGCTGTTAGACAGTACAAAGAATAACATAAGACTGATTGGAGTCAATGAATAAACAATGACATAAATGCAAATGACATTAAAAAAAACCCCAACTATTCACAGAAGTAATGGCAGAAAACTTCCCAAGCAGGGGAAAAGAATTTGGCATGCAGATAAGTGAGGCATATAGCACTCCAACCACCCAGGATCAAAAAAAATCTACACCTAGGCATATAATAGTCAAGATTCCAGAAGCCCAACAGAAGAACAAAATATTACAAGCAGTTAGAGAAAAGAAACAAATCACATACAAAGGAAAGCCTGTCAGAATCACAACAAACTTCTCAACACAAACCCCCAAGAAAAGCAGAGCCTGGAGTAAAGTATTTCAAGCCCTAAAAGAAAACAAACTCCAACCCATATTGATGTGCCCTGCAAAACTATCTTTCAAAATTGGTGGAGAAATAAGATACTTTCACAACAAAGAACACCTGAGGAACATCATGAATACCAAACCAGCACTCCAAAAAATTTTAAACAATATCCTAGCAAAAGATAATGAAGGTCACAAACCTACAAAACCCAACAGAATAAATCCATGAGACAAGATAAGAAATTAAATGCAAAGGGGGGGGGGATCCAAAAACAGGAAAAGATCATGACAAGGATAAATCAATACATATCAATTATAGCCATCAATGTTAATGGTCTCAATTCATCAGTCAAAAGAAATAGACTGTCAGAATGGATCAAGAAGTAAGATCTAACAATGTGCTGCATACAAGAAACACAATTCAAAAAGAAATTCATAGACTGAAAGTTAAAGGGTGGAAAACAATACTCTATGTGACAGGAACACCCCCCCCCCCCCGCCGAAGGAGTAGCTATCCTATTTGCAGACAAAATGGATATCAAACCAAGACTAATTAAGAGAAACAAAGAAGGTTACTACATCCTTGTAAAGGAAACAGCCCAAGAGAAAGAGATGAGAACATAAATATATATGCACCAAATACTACTGCACCTGACTATATAAAACAAATATTAACGGACATGAAAAATCAAACACTAATACAAAAGTATCAGGGGACCTCAATACCCCACTGTCACAAATAGAGCAACTAGACAAATCAAAACAAAATACTAGAATTCAACCAAACTCTTGAAGAAATGGACTTAACAGATGTTTATAGAGTGTTCCACCCCACAAAATCAGAATACACATTCTTTTCAACTGCACATGAATTGTTCTCCAAAATAGACCATATATGGGCTCATAGAACATGTTTAAGTAAATGAAAAGGAGTTGAAGTTATTCCCTGTATATTATCAGATCACAGTGCAGTGAAATTGGAAATCAATAATAAAAGAAACCGCAAGAACTTCATAAGCACATGGATATTGAACAACACCCTCCTGAACAACCAGTGGGTGACAGAGGAAACTAAAGAAGAAATTAAACAGTTTCTAAAATTAAACAACAAAGCCAATACAACATATTGGAATTTATGGGACACAATGAAAGCAGTATTACAAGGGAAATTCATGGCAGTGAATGCCCATATTGGGAAAACAGAACTCAAACAAACAACCTAATGCTGAACCTCAAGCTTCTAGAAAAAGAAGAGCAGGACAAATACAAAGCTCATAAAATGGAGGAAATTATAAAGATCAGGGCAGAAATCAATGCAATAAACACTAAGAGAATAATACAAAAAAAAAATCAATGAAGCGAAGAGTTGGTTCTTCAAAAGAATAAACAAAATTGACAAACCCTTAGCCAACCTTATCAAAAGGAAAGAAAAAGCCCAAATCCATGCAATTAAGAATGAAAAGGGTGAAATTACAGCAGACCCAGCAGAAATCGAGAGAATCATCAATACCTACTTTGCAAAACTATATGCCAATAAGATGGAAAACACAGAAGAAATGGACAGATTCCTAGATACATATGACTTACCAAAGTTGAATGAAGAAGACCTACAAGTTCTGAACAATACAATATCAATCAATGAAATTGAAAACTTAATTAAAAACTTAGCGATGAAGAAAAGTCTGGGTCCTGATGGCTTCACTGCTGAATTCTACAAGACATTTAGAGAAGAACTATTGCCACTACTCTTTAAACTCTTCAATGAAATTGAAAGTGAAGCAATACTCCCAAATTCATTCCTGGAAGCAAGCATCACCTTGATCCCCAAAGCAGAGAAAGACCCAA
>NW_004624816.1:6624199-6636919 GCF_000247695.1 Heterocephalus glaber
GTGTTTTCTCATTTTGACTGGGGGGGGGGGCTGTTAGTGCCTGCACAGATTACCTCTACTGAGCTGGGAGAGGTGGGACAGGGGCCAGGAGCAGCGGTAGGGATGGTGACCCAAAAGCTCTTTCCTGTGGGCTGGGAGCAGCAGGAGGGATGGTGGCTGGGAAGCCCCTTCCTCTGGACCAGGAGCAGTGGGTTGGTGGCTCAGAAGCCCCTACCTCTGAGCTGGGAGCAGTGGGAGGGATGGTGGCCCAGAAGCCCCTTCCTCTGGGCCAGGAGCAGTGGGACAGAAGGTGGCCCCATAGCCCTTACCTCTGGGCTGGGAGCAGCAGGAGGGATGGTGACCGGGAAGTCCCTTCCTCTGGACCAGGAGCAGTGGGATGGTGGCTCAGAAGCCCCTGCCTCTGGGCCGGGAGCAGTGGGACTGAGTACTGTGGTCTGGTGGCCCGGTGTCCTCTGCATCTTTGTAGTGTGGAACCAGGTGGCTGTACAGAGGAGCGGGGGGGCGGGGTCCAGTGGATTGTTGCTGGGGCGTGGTCTCATTCGGCATGTTTCGCGTGACTCGGGACCTCGGTAGGGCATGGGCAGACCTGCCTGTCTGCAGCTGGGTGATTCGGCATCTTCCATGTGACTCGGGCTTAGTCAATATATTAAGTAACTAAAGATATAAATATTCAATTATTGGTAATTTGAATACCTATGCCATATATTTAGGGACTGAATCTTATATGTGATTTCATGTGTACCAATTGTGTTTTTTTAAAAAATTACTGTATGAAAATGGAAATTGCCCCTATATCTGGTAAGTGCAAAAGAGATCCAGGGGAAGGCTGGAGTGCCAACCTGAACAGGCTCCAAACAGGATGAGCCACTGGCTGAAGCTGTGTGTGATACTGCACTGCAATTGCTATGGGTCACTTGCTGGCACTGCCATGGCTGCTGTAGGCAGTATCATCCTGTATCCCTCCAAGAGATTGCACTCCAGTGCCACTGCTGCTGCTGCAATGAATCTCTGAGCTGGGTCTTTGGTTCCTCCGTTAACTTTCAAAGTTCAGACAGGAGCCTCTGCCTGGGTCTGCTCTACCTCCCACAGATTGTAGAATATTTCCTCTTCCTTGGCTTCCATACAATACAGGGCCTTTCCCCCACTTATCTTGCAATTTCCCCCAAATTGTATAGAAGGATATATACTCAGAAGCCAAAAAATACCAAATATACAAAAGGAGGTCATTAACATTTGAATGATACTTTTATGTTTGCAAAGTGCCTTGACACATTTTCATTTGATTCTTAGTAGAACATAGAAAGTATTTCCATCTTTGAGATGAAAAAACTATAGCTGAAAGAGGTTATTTGGCTACTCAAAGTTGCAATCCCAGCAGGAAAACTAAAAATTTTGCATGCCTATCATATGTGAAATATAGACCTCAGTGTTTTCATGTACAGTTTCTTATTTGAGTCTCACAAAACCTTAGGAATATAGCATAATTATCCCCATTACTCCCCAGACAGGATAGGGATTTGTTCAAGACTTCTAACTCCAAATCCTATTCCCACTCCATGGCTCAATGAGGCTGCTTAACTGAGTTCTTCTCCTCCATCTCCCAACACTTTCTGTCCCCTTTTCATACCAGCTACTATCCACTCTGGTGTCAGAAATATTTGTTAAATGAATATATCTCTAAAACTCTAAGGCACTAGCCATGGGAGGATATTCTCTTTTTTTGGTACCCATGATCGAACTCGGGACCTTGCTCTTGTGAGGCAGGTGGCGGCACTACTGAGCTAAATCCCTGGCCCCCATGGGAGGATATTCTGTAAAGTTTTTCTGACAGTTTTCCTCTGGAGTGCTGGTCAATATGAAAATGAAAAATAGAAGCAGATTTGTTTCTAGGGGATATTTCTTTACTCTGGACATCTTTCATATCAAATATGTCACAAAAATGTAAACAGAACCAAATGGTGGAAATGCCAAAAATGAGACATATTCACATGGTATACATTCTATGTGATTTGTTGTTCACTATCACAGTTCAATTAGCTCTTCTGTGTTCATGACACAGGGGCCCTGTTTTCTCGTGTAAGTACCTTATATTTCAGGAGAACATCTGGTAATGCTACACTAAAATAGGGTAAGGGCTCACCTGCAGCCACCTCCTTTTAATTGTGGCAAACACCTGAAAGTTTAAGAATGCCAGCTCCCAGCAGAATTAACCCCGTGCCTTAGGCAAAGACCTTAACTTTGTTCCCAGATGTTGCTCTTGCTGATTCTGCACTTCCAGACTTTAGTCCAGAGATGCAAAGGCTTGAAGACTTCCTCTTCTTTGTCTTAGTTTATCTTTCTAGACTCCATCCTTGCTTGCCGTTATGATTGCTGTCTATTTTGTTTAGCTTTGTTTCCCCACCTATGTAATTTTTTGACTCTGTTTTAGAAGTACTGAATTGACTCTAGGATTTTCAGTTAAAGGAGTCTGACCAATTGGATATCTACTCACAGTTGTGGAGAAGATTTGCTTAGACAAAGCCTGAGCAGCTAATGTAACCCCTTTTCTTTCTATTTCTCCAGCACTTAAGTTAGACCCATATTCAACAGCTCCATGGTTCCTTCCTTAAGCAACTGGATAAAGAGCAGCTGAACATATCTTAGAGAGATTGTTAACCTTTGGATTATAAACTAATTTGAAGAAAAACCATTAGGCCTGGCCAGGGGAAAAATATAAGGTTGGCCTAATGGATAAGTGTGGAACTATTATTTCTTGATGCAAATATTCATGAAGAATATCCATTTTATTTTGTTTTTCTGATAGCACAGGTACACTAATTGGCTTTCAGATCTGTGGTTTGTTGGTTTCCTGAGAGCGGATCCTGGCACACAGAGATGCTTCTTCCCACTGCCATCTTTCTATTGCTTATGCCAGTAGGTCTCGTGGCTTTGGGACAAAGAAACTTCTTGCAGAGGAAGTAAGAGATCTGAGTCCTAGGGAATTGAGTTTGGTTATACAACCATCCTTCAGAACACAAAACCTGGAGTCTTTTTAAATGTCACTGGTTAAACTATAGCTCTATGGGAAGTGCACGTTCATTCATTTACTTAGTCATTAGGCATTTCTTGATCTGCTCGTATGTTAGATTTTTAGTAAATAAGATCAAGAACTTCTCCTCATAGTCTAGATGTAATGTGGCAAAAACTGTACAGGATATGGTAACCAATGGGGAGAGGATATTTGAGCAAGATTTGAAAATACCAGACTTCACGTAGGCCTTTGTGATCAAGTTTCTCTTTCAGAGTTGCTCAGGCATTTATGCTCTGGCAACACAATAGACTTTCAACTGTTGTTGGTACAAATGAAGCCTGGGTTGAGGGGATGGATGGGAATAGGGAATTTGGAGAAGATTCCAGGGAGAAGAAAATGGTGCCTTAGTGTAAAAATGTGTTTTTATATACAAGAAAAATCTTATAAATGATTTTATTTTCCAAGCATTAGAATAAATTGGGATTTAGAATTTACAAATACAGTGCATAAATACATACATCATAAATGTGTATGTATATATATGTGTGTGTGTGTATATATATATGTACTTTTTTCACAGAATTACTATTTCAAATTTGAAAGTTCTTTTTCACAGTATTTCTAAGCATGCAAATCTCAGTTAGCTTAATCTGTTTTTTCCTTAAATTCTTTTATTGGTACTTTTAGTTATACAATACATTTACATGTATCATTGAGTACTTGTACCTTTACATGATGTATCTTGGTTCTTACTTTTTTCCCGTTTCCTGTCCTCTCTTCATCCCCTCTACCCTTCCCTATTTACAAAGACTTTGTTTCCATTTTTTCATTTTCTCATATTAATTCCATTCCCTTCTTTCCTTTCCCCTACCTCTCCCACTTCCCCTTTGCCCCATTTCTTCCTATTTCATGTTATCTATTATACCTTTTAGTCCTTATTTACACTTTTAGTTTCTCACACCAGAGAAACTATTTGGTATTTATACACGTGTGTCCTATTTATTCACTCAAGAGTATGGCCTCAATATGCATCCATTTAGCTATAAATGTCTCTAGTTTGTTATTCTTTATGGCTGAGTAGTTCTCCATTTTATAAAAAAACCCACATCTTCTTTATCCAGTTTCCAGCTGATGGGCACTTGGCTGTTCCCAAGCTTTCACTATTACAAACTGTGCCACTGTAAACATGGGTGCCCATATATCGCTGTGGTATGATGGTTTAAATTCTTTTGGGAAGATACTGAGAAGGTGACTCAGCTGGGTCACATGGGACCTCTAGTTCTAGTTCTTTGAGGTATCTTCACACTGATTTCCACAGTGGTTGCACCAGTCTACACTCCCACCAGCAATGGAGAAGGGTTCCTTTCTCCCCACAACCCCTCCAACATTTGTTATTGGTTGATTTCATGATAGCAGCCATTCTTTCTGGGGTGAGATGGAGTCTCAGTGTTGTTTTCATTTGCATCTCTTGAATGACCAGGGATGTTGAATATTTTTCATATGTTTATTTGCTGTTTTCACTTCTTTGTCTGAGAAATGTCTGTTCATTTCAGATGCCCATTTTTTAATTGGGTCTTTGAATTTGGGGGGTCTGATTTTTTTTAAGTTCTTTACATATTCTAGATAGTAGTCCTTTGAGGAACAGCTGCTAAGAATTTTTTTCCCACACTGTAGATTGTCTCTTAGCTCTGTTGGTTTCTCTTGCAGTGCAGAAGCTTTTCAATAAGATGAGATCCCAGTTGTTGATTCTTTGTGCTAGTTCCTGTGCTACTGAGGTTTTGTTCATAAAGTCTTTTCCTATGCCAATGTCTTCAAGAGTTCTACCTAACTTATCTTCCAGCTAGTTTAGTATTTCTGTTTTAATATTTAGATATTTAATCCACTTTGATCTTTGTTTAGAGCATGGTGTTAGATATGGCTCTAGTTTTAATCTTTGGCAGGTGAAATCCAGTTTTTCCAACACCATTTATTAAAGAGGCGATCTTTCCTCCAGTGAGGATAGTTGGCTCCTTTATCAAAGATGAGGTGGCTTAGTATGTCTGGAGTTGTTTCTGGATCTTCTAATCTATTCCACCAATCCTCGGGTCTGTTTCTTTGCCAGTACCATGCTGTTTTTATCCCAGTAGCTTTGTAGTATAGTTTCAAGTTGGGGATTGTCATACTCCCTGCCATGTCTCTGTTGCTTAGAACTGCTTTTGCTATTCTAGGTCTGTTCTGGTTCCAAATGAACTTTTGGATTGTTTCCTCTAGTTCTGTGAAATGTATTGTTGGAATTTCAATCGGCATTGCATTAAATCTATGTAGCATTTTTGGAAATATGGCCATTTTCACTGTATTGATTCTTCCTACCCAGGAGCAAGGGATGTCTTTCCATTTTTTTAATATCCTCTTCGATCTCTTTTTTCAGAGTCCTGTAGTTTTCAGTGTAGACGTCTTTTGCTTCCTTTGTTAGACTGATTCCTAGATATTTCATTTTTAAAAACTCTATATTCTGGATCTTGATTTGTATGATTTAAAAAATTTTTGAAGCTTTGTCCTATGAGCTAGAACATATTACAGATACAGCATGACTAATCAGTAAGAACTACATCCCCAGCCTGTTTAAATTTTTTTTTTTAATTTTGAAACAGGATCTTGCTAAGTCACTAAATTACCCAGGCTGGGCTTGAACTTTTTTTTTTTTTGGTACCGGGGATTGAACTTGGGTTCTTGGGCTTGCACAGCAGGTGGCAAAATCACTGAGCTAAATCCCCCGCCCAAAGAATTCTTTTTTTTTTTTTTTTTGGTATTGGGGATTGAACTCTTGTCTTTACACTTGCACAGCAGGAAGTGAAACCACTGAGCTAAATCCCGGGCCCCGATGAACTTGGGATCCTTCTGTTTCATCCTTCCAGAGTGCTGGGGTTACAGGCATGTTCCACCACACCTGACATAATATTGTTTATAATTCAAAAAGAATATATTCTTTCCCCACATACTCATAAATTTAAATTTGTAGCTTTAAATGTTTACTTAATACTTTAGAATATGTAAGTCCTGAAAAATAGTGATTTAAAAAAATTAGAATTGAGCATCAGAATTACTTGGATTCTCTCCAGGCTCATCAAATTAGATCTCAAAGGGGCGGGAGGAGGTATAGGTATCTGTATTTAAATTTGCAGATATATGTCTCTATGTAAACTACCATCACTGATAGAGATTAGATGTGATAAGTACAAGTGTTCTATCTTTTTTGGGGGGATCGGTCTATCTTATTCATTGTCCCCAGCACCTGACAAATAATAGATACTCAATTTGTAGGGCTAATGGATTGGTGGGTGACTCACTGTTTCAGATTCATTTAACATTTTTTCACTTAGGAAATCCAGAACCCAAAACTAATAATAAGCTCTTATTCTGGCACCAGACAGGGAGTGTCTGGGGTAAGACTTTTAAACCTGGCTGGACCCTGCGAAAATGTGAGCATTAGACTTTGTCATTGTCACCTTCGAGGGTGGTGGAATAAATGCACGCATTACCTATAGCTATTCCTGAATTCATTCATTTTCTTTGATTCTCTCTTTGAACTAGCTGAGATTTTCTATCCCCTGTTCCCTGCTCCAATATATTTTGTATTTTACTGGAACTGTAGGAGCTATATGTCTCAGCTGTATCTCCTCACATTCCTCCCCACAGCTGTAGGAAGGTCTTTCTTCCTCTTCCTATGTGGCAGGAAGTCATACTTCTGTCATATCCTGTATCTTACTACTCTGTGGCTTATGAGAAAATCATTGCCCTTGTCTTTCAGGATTGGTCTCAGATAGTTAAATATGTCTGACTCTTGAAATTAAAAATCCGAACCTTTATGACTATTTTCTCTGCTCTGAAATATTTTGATGTTGTAGCCTTGAAAATCAAAGCTAGAAAATGTTTTGTTCTAGACCAATGCTACTCAAAATGTGGTAGACTTTGAGCTGCCACATCTGCAACTATTCTGGTTGGTTTCTGCTGTATTCCTGAAATAATTTACTGGGAATTAAAAATGCATCAGAAAATTACTATGTATCTCAACCTCCAAGTCAGTATCTTACTTAATGAAGAAATACCTACCAAAGTCAGGCATTATACAAAGATGGCCAATATCACCACTACTGTCTAAAACCACTTTGAAATTGTCACCCAGTGCCACTACCGAAGGCATGTAAATTAGAAAGGAAGAGGTAAAGTTTGCTGTTTGGACAGATTACATTATGATATATCTGGAAAGCTTTAAAAAATCATTAAAAACCTACCAAAACACTTGAGAGAATTTATTAGAGTAGCAGGGTTTAAAATTAATATGTAGAAAGCAATAGCTTCTATATATGTAAAAATAGTTGGTTGGAAGATATAAAGACCTTGTTTACAATTGCAACAAAACAACAAAAGTACTTAGGCATAAATTTAATTAACACAAAACGACCAAAACATACTCTTTCTCAAACATATAAAGGTAGACATGAACTAAGTGTAACTAGTAAGTCATGCTGAATTTGGAGAGAAAGATGCAGTATTATAAAGTGTCTTTTTTTTTTGAGATGGGGTCTTGCTATGTTGCCTGAAATGGCCTTACTCATGATCCTCCTGCTTCAGCCTCCCAAGTAGCTGTAATTAGAGATGTGCTTCACCATGTCTGCTTACAAAGCATTTATTCTAATAACACATGTATTATTAGTTTTTAGTTCTTGAAGCTTAACAAATTGATTATATATTTTATTTAGAAATACAATTAAGCAGAAATAGCTTGGAAAATCCCCCTAAAATAAAAATAAAGGAGAACTTGAAATTAAACCAGATGTTAAAACATATTACGTGGGCCGGGGGTTTATCTCAGTGGTTTCGCCACCTGCTGTGCAAGCGCAAGGACCTGAGTTCGATCCCGGGTACCAAAAATAAAAACAAAAAAAACACCATATTACAAAAAACTCTATAATGAGAAGAAAATTGGTAAGTGAATAGACAATTAATTGAATGTAACAGAAAATCCAGAAATAAACCTAACTGAACATGGAAATTTAGACTATTATAAAGGTAGCAGCTGAAGTGAGTTGAGAAATATAAATTTTTAAGATATCCAATATTGGTACAACTAGATAGCCAAAAGTAAAAATGGATTCTTTCTGCATATCACATACCAGTATAAATTCTAAATGTATAAAAACTGAAACTCCTGTATTAAAAGGAAACATCTCAATTTCTTTATAACATTTAGTGAAAATTTTCCAAACTGAGGGTTGTGTTTTGGTTGTGTTTTTTTTAAATTCTGCATGGCAAAAACAAAAGAGAAGTCTAAAAGCAATACAAAAATACAAGTGATAGAGGCTGGGGATCTAGCTCAGTGACACTGTGCCTGTCTCACAAGAGCAAGGTCCTGAGTTAGATCACCAGTACTGAAAAAAAAAAGTGATATTTGGAAAATAAATATTTACAACTCCTCTCATAAACAAAGAAATAATATTCCTAAGGGATAATATTTCTAATATCTAAAGAACTTCTACTGGAAAGAAAAGCAATATTGTAAAACTGGACAATATGTATATTCTGCCAAAAAAGTATATACACTTGAGGAAAAGAAATACTTGTATAAATATTTTAACACTAAATTTATTGAGACATCATGAAATTAATACAAGTTACCTTTGGCCTGTACAATTAAGAGGTATCAAAGTGGTGGCCGTCAGCTTCCACACATTTATTAGTGTGCTAAACTGCTGCTTGAGTAATCTTAATTACCGAGATTGCTGCACATGCATTTTCAATTTCTTCCCTAAGGGCCAGCAGTGTAGTGGATTTTCTGCAATACACAACATCCTCTAGGGCCCCCATATGAGAGTAACATCATCTTTTGAAGAAAAAATTGTATTATTCTTTGACTGAAGCTGTATACAATTTTTTGGCAGAATATATATGGGAGAGAGAGAGAGAGAGAGAGAGAGAGAGAGAGAGAGAGAGAGAAATAGTTTGCAGGAAAAAATCAAATGACACAAAGATATAAAAAGATGCTCAAATTCACTCATTATTAGAGAAATAAAAATTAAAGCTACATTAAAATACCATCTCTCTGCAATCTGATTGGCAAAACTCTAGGAGTTTCACAGTTGGATTCTGCTGGCAAGGTTGTGGAGAAATTGGCACTCCCATACTTTGCAGGTGGAAGTACAACCCCAGAGGAAGAAACTTGTCCATTTTATCAATATTTCATAAGCACTTACATTTTGAACCACCAATTCCATATCCAGGACTCATTCCAAAGATTCACTGGGAAAAATATGACAATTTATGGTAGCACTATTTGTAGACTTGTTAATGTTATCATTACCAAAATATGAGAATCTGAATCAAATGTTTAAATGAATAGCTACCAGAATACAATAACTACCAGGAAATAGAATACATTAAATGACACCACAAGAAAGCAATCAGCCAATCCATAAATGTCTAATATGCATCCCAAACTTAACATGGCTCCTGTTCTTGCCTTCCAAGCTTACTCCTTACTCAGTATTTATTATCTTAGTTCATAGACCTTTATCACATGGTTGCTCTGACCAAACTCTGGAAGCATCCATGATTTCCTTCATACTTCACAATAAATTAATCAGGAAATTTCTCTTTTCTCTACATTCAAAACCAGTTCACAAGATTTTTGTTGGTGTCGCCCTGGCCTAAACCATTATCATCTCTCATTTGGACAAATTTATAGCTTCTAATTTTCTCTTGGCTTCCATCTTTTCCATACCCTAGCCGCCTCCAAATCATTCTCTATATTGTTGCTTCCATCTTTCCCATACCCCAGTTTACTGTAATTTATTCTCCATATCATTAATCTTTTAAGAAATTAAATTGGATCAGATCTAATGATTGCTTAAAATCCTTCAATGGATTTTTTTCACAGACTCCTGAGCTGGGTGTGGTGCTGCAAGCTTGTAATTCCAGGACTCAAAAGACTGAGGCAGGAGGATTGCCATGAGTTTGAGACCAGCCTGGGCTACATAGTGAGTTCAAGTCCAGCCTGCACTACATGGTGAGACCCTGTCTCGATAAAAAAACAAACAATCTTTAGATTCTTACAAGGCCCTCTGTGTGCTTCTCCTGCATATGTCTCTTACTTTCTAGCTCTTTTCCCCTAAAATGTTATTCCCTGAGAAGCAAGTTTTAGCTCAGTCAGGCCTCGGCCCAGGGTCCTTTCTTCAGAAAAATCTTTCTTAACCACTCTATCCAAAGTTTTTAATAACATACCCCAATCCAAATACCCAAAGCTGTCGTTCTTCCAAGAGATTTAGTTTTCTGAAACTGTATTTACTCATATGGCCATTTGTCATTCTCCATCACACAGATTCTAGGAGAGAGGGAACCTCGTCTTATTTACTCCTAATTCATTGAACCTAGAACACTACCCATTGCGTGAACAGATGTTTAATAAATTGGTGCTGGCTAAGTGAATTTGCTTCCAGGCGATTTCTGGCAGTGTGTGAAATGAATTCTGGTTGTCCTTGGAAATAGGGGGTCTATTTCAGTAGCCTAAGTGGAAGTTTATAGGGACCATATCGGAGCCATATCTAAAGGAGAGCAGAGGGATACACAGAAGGCAGTATCAACCAATCTGAACAACTGACTGAGAGGGGCGAGAGATTAGAAGGAGAAAAGAAGTTTTGACCCAAAATTACATGGCTGGGGAGTGATATCATTAGTAGAAATGGAAAGAGGAAAGATGAAAGAGATTATGAATTTTGTTTTTGATATTTTAGGATAGGACGCTAACAAGGAATTGAATATGAGAAGTGTAACCCAAGAGAGAGATCACCTCTGGAGATATCACTTTGGGAATTGTCTGCACAAAAGTGCTAATTAAACCCATGGGGTTCATTGGAAGGTGCCTAAGGAGAGGGGCCAGAGAGAGAAAAGGGTATGATAGACTCAAGCAAGCCAGGAGAGAGTGGCCTAGGGAGGAGTGGTGGTCCAGGGTGAATGCTGTGCCAAGGCTTCCCAGGATAAAGGTGATAAGGGTCCAAAGACAGTGGTGTCTTTAAATTGTATCACTCTTTGCTTTCCAAACTTCAAGCCTTTCTCTACTGTAAAGATTGTTTATATTTTCTTTCTAGTCTATCAGCCTATAGGAACTTTTCCTAAACAAATGAGAATACTTTAATTTTTCTCTACCACTTCATTATAATATTCTCATTGTTATAGTTTGGATGTGGTTTGTCCTTGAAGGGGACTTGTGCTGAAGGTGTGGTCCCCAGTGGAGTGGTGCTAAGAGGTGGTAGAATCTTTAATAGATGGGGCCTACTGGAAAGTGGTTAGGTCAGTGGGGACATCACCCATGGAAGTGATTAATGTAGTTATCGTGGGACCTATCAGTTCTCACAAGAGTAGGTTGTTATAAAAACAGCAAGACTAGCTCTTCCCTGGTTTCTAGATTCCTATTTGCCACATGATCTCTCTCTCTCATTTGTACTCCTGCCATGATGCATCGATCATTTTGTAACATAGCCAAGAGGGCCCTCACCAGAGGTGGAGCAGATAGGGTTTGCCCAAACTGAATTCAGCCTCTAAAGCTGTGAGCTAAATACACCTCTCTCTTCTCTAAGAACATAGCTTCTGGTATTTTGTTAGAGCAGCAGGAAAGGGGCTCATACATTCATCATTATTTTTCATTGGATTTTCTCCTTTCATATTGAAGCTTTTTTAATCACATTCTCTCTATCTTTTTAAACGTATTTAAAATGTATTTTTATTTAAAATTTTAATTTTTATTAGTACATGTTTGCAGAGCATAATGATTACATTCAACATGGGGCGTTACATTATGTGGGCATAACACATCTTAATTTTATTTTTCATCCCCTTTCTCTCCCTTCCCTTCCTTTCTTGGACCCTCTCTCTTTATTATTTGCTGACCTCATCATTAACAGTACAACAGTGATAAAATAAGTACATTCATTCCTTACAGGAAAAATTCATATCTTTGTTTTGTTTCTTTTCAATTACACAAATGATAAATAAATTCATCTTAATAAAAATTTGAACAATTTAGAGTTACAAGGAAATAAAAGTTGGGGTCTTCAATATCAACTAATCGCTCACTCTAGAGTTTACTACTGCTTTTTTTTTTTTTGGTACCCGGGATCGCTTTTGCAGCAGGCGCCTGAACCACTGAGCTAAATCCCCGGCCCCTACCACTGCTTTTTGATGGGTATCTTTCCAGATCTTTCTGGAGAAAGGAGGAAAAGAGAGAATTTAGCTTGTGTTTAGAGGCCCACTATGTTATGTGGTAGGGACAGAAATCTCAGACAATTCAGAGTTGCCCCATTCAATTTCTCTGCAGAGACTTGAAGACCCACATCAGTGACTGATTCTTTTGCTTCCTTTGTGATGCTACCCTATTCCAATTCTTTGGTCTATTCATGTAATCTGGGAGAAGTGTGGGCAATTGCCACAGTTTCCCTGAGACTGAGAGAATTCCCAAAATGTGGGACATTCATTACTAGAACTGGAAAGTTGATAGGCACAAATTAGCCTGCCTATCTGGGAATGGAAGTGGGATAAGTAGTAGGAGGGGGGAAGAAAACCCTATCACTGACTGATCAAGAATTCTTGTAAATCTTTTCTTTTTTTTAAACTGTATATCCTTTTATTGGTACATTTTAGGTATACAATACATTTACATTTATCATTGGGTACTTGTACCT
>NW_004624816.1:6669951-6705154 GCF_000247695.1 Heterocephalus glaber
CAGGAGCCTCTCCCTGTGGGCCAGGAGTGGTGGGAGGGATGGTGGCCTGGAAGCCCCTTCCTCTGGGCCAGGAGCAGTGGGACAGAAGGTGGCCCAAAAGCCCTTTCCTCTGGGCTGGGAGCAGCGGGAGTGATGGTGACCGGGAAGTCCCTTCCTCTGGACCAGGAGCAGTAGGACGACGGCACAGAAGCCCCTACCTCTGGGCTGGGAACAGCGGGACTTAGTACCTTGGTCTGGTGGTCTGGTGTCCTCTGTGTCTTTGTAGTGTGGAACCAGGTGGCTGCCTGTCTGCAGTGGGGTGATTTGGTGTATTCCACGCGACTCTACTTGACATTCTAAATACATGGAATCATAGATAGGCTTTCACTACCGGCTTTTTTTCTGGTACCAGGGATCGAACTTGGGACCTTGCGCTTGTGAGGCAGGTGCTGGAACCACTGAGCTAAATCCCCAGCCCTCTGGCCTTTTTTTTTTTTTAACCTTACATGTTTTCAAGGTTCATTCATGTCATAGTATGTATCTGCTTCACTCCTTTTTCTTTTTTGAGACAAAGTATCGCTTTGTCGTTCAGGCTGGCCTTGAACTCACTATGTGGCATCTATGGCCATACAACCTTGAAGGAGCTTGATCTTGTCTGATCTCAGAAGCTAAGCAGAGTCGGGCCTGGTTAGTATTTGGATGGGAGATCTCACTATGTGGCCCAGGCTGGCCTCCAACTTGTGTTGATCTTCCTGCCTCGGCCTCCTGAATGCTGGGATCACAGGCATGTGCCACCACACCCCGTTTCACGCTCCACACCTTTTTTTTTTTTCCCTTTTTTTGGGTACCGAGGATCGAACTCGGGACCTTGCACTTGCAAGGCAGGCGGCAGAATCACTGAGCTAAATCCCCGGCCCTCATGCTCCACACCTTTTATGGTGGAATCATAACCCATTTATGGATATAACACATTCTGTTAATCCATTCATTAGTTGATGAATTTCTAGGTTTGGGCATTGTGAATGATACTGCTGTGGATGTTTATCTACATGTCTTTGTGTGGATGTGTGTTTAATTCTCTTGCGTTTACACCTAGAGGTGGAACTGTGATCTAATATGGTTGGTCTGTTTAAGTTTTTGAAGGACTGCCAGCTGTTTTCCAAAGTACCTGCAACATTTTATACTCCCAGAACCAATGTATGAGGGTTCCAAGTTTTCTACATCCTTATCATTATTTTTTATTATTAGTCTTTTAAATTCTTTTGAACTCACAACAAGTGATATTTCATAGTGGCTTTTCTGTACACAGTTTTAAAAGACCCAATGACTAAATCAAGAACCTCATTTGATAAGGATCACAAAGTTTTGCTCTGTCACTCTGGTTACCCTTTGAGAATGCCTGCCTCCCTGACACTCACAGACCCATTAGAAAATCAAAAGTAATCCCTGGAAACATGGTGGACTGGTCTCCCCTTGGCAGTTTGCCCTTATGCACAGAAGTGTTCGCCATGAGCACTCACTGGGACATGTAAGTTGTAGGCATCCTAGAGTGGTAAGTTACCCTTGAGTTACAACCAGCCTGACATATGAACAACTTGGGTTATGACCAGAATTTTAGTTTTAACTTACAAACAAAGTCTTAAGTTACGACTCAAATGCAAGCCGCTTTTGCTTCCGGATAGTCTCAGATACAGATTTAACCCTTCAAGAGTTCTGGAAGGAACATCACAACATCCTTTCCTGTGTGGGGTTAGTTGAGAAATCCTGGGCCAGTGTCTCTCTAAGGACACCGAGATCTGCCTGTGTACAGGAGAGAGGCTTTGAAGGCTGTGTAGAGGAGCCTGAGCCCTCAATTGACCAACTTGAGTTATAACCAGTCCTCGCAAATGAATTGAGTTCATATGTCAAGGGTCCACTGTGCATTGTTAATTTATCTCTTAAAATTTATGAAAATATTCAGGAGAAATATAATGTTCCAGACACAAGGAGGCCCCATGTACTAACCGGAATTGCTGAGCAAACATAATTCATATTAACTATTAAGTTAACCAAAACATTACATTTCACTTCGGGCAGAAGTTAATTTGTACGGTAACTCATTTCATGTTAACTAGAAACTCTGATTGACCATTCAATACATCTTTGATTAATAAATAGAAAATAAAATAAATGCTACTTACTGAAAATTTTGTTTTATTGTAACAGTACTGTGGATTGAACCTGAGCCTTTGCACTAAGCTACATCCCCAGTCCCCTTTAAATTTTTTATTTTGAGACAGGATTTCACTAAGTTGCCCAGGCCGAGTTTGAACTTTTCATTCCCTTGCCTCAGCCTCCCAGAGTGCTGGATTATAGCCTTCTGCCCTTAATCCTGGCATACGCTTTTTAAAAAAAAATTAGAAAGTATGCTTACTAAAATGTTCTTCGGGGAGGTTGGAGATAGGATGCTGGAGAAAGTTATTTTAAAAGTCTTTGCTGAGGCACTACTGCAGGATGCTAAAGGTAGAGCACCTGAAGCCACTTCCTAACTTTGTAACTCTGGGCAAGTTACTTAGCCATCAGGAGCTCATCCATACATATCCATCTGTAAAACAAGAAAAAGAAGTCCTACCTATTAGTGTTATTCTAAAAGTTAAGTCAGCCAATTATCTAAAATGCTTGAAATAGCGCCTGTGATATTGTAAGTGCTGTTAAGTGGAGATATGATTATTATTCATGACTAAACTGCTGTGATACAGTTTCTCATTTAAGAAATGAAGATACGAAGAGCTGAACCAGTGGAAAGATTTATACTGGTGACATCCACACTCACAGTGAATCCAGAACACACATTTCTTGATCTGCACACCCACATTCTACCCCATTGTTGACTCCTTGTTTGAATAAAAAGCCAGTGAAACAGTTGTTTTGGGACATAGCTTCTTTCTCCCCATTACTCTTTCTACACTCAACTTGATTAGAAAGAGGAGGAATTGAAATAAAGAGAGACAGAGTTTTTACTAAGCCTTGAAAGGCAAATTGAAAAAAAAATTGGGCCTGGGACTTAGCTCAGTGGTTCCGCTGCCTTGCAAACACAAGGTCCCGAGTTCAATCCCTGGTACCAAAAAAAAAAAAAGAAAGGCCAATTGTACTACTTTTGGCTTAGTCAAATTTTGACTGTCTTTTCTCTGGACTGGCCTCAGGGTTTGTGAATGGGTCAGCAGCCTTCTGTTGAACTGATTCTGAGGCAGAAAGGAAGTACTTTAAGAATCTGAGAGCTGTTTCCAGATGTTGCTAAGTTTTCCCTGCTGTCACTGTGCTTCTATAATTGAAATAATGATGGTTAATGATTACCATGGATTTCTGCTGGGTTTTAATCAATTATTTGACAAGGTAAAGTTATGTTGCAAAGAGAGTAAATTTGGAATTAAACTGGTCCCCCTAATAATCTTGATGAAAAAGGAATGTGACATTACATTTCCAATAATGACAGTTCTTTGGGAGAGGATTAAAGAGTAAAATAGAAGATAGATAATAGGAAACAGGGAGATAGGAAAGAATCCAAGAGATGGAGGGAGGTGGGGGAAGGGAACACAGAATTGGGATGTGTTATGAATATGTAGCAACTCCCCACAAGGAGTGTAATCATTATGTACTGCAAACATGTAGTAATAAAAATAATTTCTTAAAAAGACAGAAGAGGGCATAGGTGTCTTTTTTCTTAGAACGCTTATGCACAGTTCTACCTCACTAGGAGCCAGAGGCTAGATTCCATCAGTAACATTGATTGCTTGATTTTTTGAGACAGGGTCTTACTATGTAATCCAGGCTATCCTTGAACCCATGGATATCCTCCTCTGTCAGTTTTTGAGTACTGGGGTTACCGGAGTGCACCACAACATCTGGCTATCAATCAGTAACCTTTAATTCTGTGTCCATGATCCATAACAAGTATACTTTATATCAAAATCTTATGGGGCCGGGGATTTAGCTCAGCGGTTCTGCCGCCTGCCTCGCAAGTGCAAGGACCCGAGTTCAATCTCCGGTACCAAAAAAAAAAAAATCTTATAAACACAAACACACACAATGGATTTTTATGAAACAATTTTTACCCTTACCAAATAGAACCCATTCTGATATTTTCTATTTTAAAATACTTGTTACAATCCACTAAATTGATTTTTGAACCCACTTACCACTTGTAACCTGAAGTTGAAACACTATAGTTTTTGTTTATTTTTTAAGATAAAGCCTCACTATGTAGTCTGGGCTCGAACTTATAGCAATCTTCCTGCCTCAGCCTCCTCAGTGCTGGGATTATAGGTGTGTGCCACTATGCCAGGCAGAAACACCATATTAAATGTATCTCATTTATTCCTTTAATAATTAGGTGATAATCTTTAGTAGTCAAAATATTAGGGCTATAGCTTTGACAGTCCCTGTCACTCATGCCTAATTTTTAGAATGAAGGACCATGTATTCAGTGGGAGTTTTATGGGAAAATCTTTGCTTTTCAACATATTCCTAACTTCTTTCTAGAGTTATTACATCCTCAAAATTGAAAGAAGCTACTTGTGTAGCCTAAAGTCAGTCTTTCAGTGTATAGTGTGTCTATTGATGACTCAGCAGTAATAAATTTAAGTAATATTATGAAACAGCTTAATTCTAACATTTGTTCTATAATTTTTACTGCACACAGATTTATTATTTTAAAAATATATTAAGTGAAAAAGGCAAGCTGCAAAGTGGTCTTTCTCTTATGCTATTGTTTATAAAACTCCTGATGTATTTATATTTACAAAGTATTTTAATGAAAGAATCTGATAACATAGCGGCTGTTTTAGGGGGGCAAAACTGGGACACTCGGGGTTGTACTTGTGAAAGAGTTTCTGCTGTATAAGTTTTTGTGCAATTTGGGAGAAAATGCCATATTACTTTGAGAAAATGTTGGTGCATAGCATGAACACTCTGTAAAATAAATGAATTAGATTAATATGATCTCTGAGATTCTTTTTACTCTAAAAGTCCAAGATTCTAAACTCCTGTTTTGTGTATTCAAGTAGCCAATTTATTTTCAAAGTAAGTTGAACAGAATCAGCCCCTGCTATTGAGGAATTTATATGCTTAAAAGAATGGGCATTGGAGTATACCAGAGAGGAGATGAGAAATACTTTTATTTATTTATTTATTTATTTATTTATTTATTTATTTATTTATTTATTTTGGTACTGGGGATCAAACTCAGGACCTTGAGCTTGCAAGGCAGGCATGGTGCCACTGAGCTAAATCACTGGCCCAAAAACATTTTATCATTTATAGGGAATCTTGGCTATCTTTTGCAGATGAAGTTGGGCTAAGTAGCCTTGAAAAATTAGTTCACCTAATTTTAAGAAAACTTGTAGATGGAGACCCTTCTAAATTAAATTATATGCTTTCCCAGTTGACCGCAAAAAGTATGAATAAAATAGACAGATCATTATGAACTGCTGCTGTCCCTAGCAAGATAGTAGCCTGTCACACCGGTATCATTAATCTCTGAGATGCATAGGGCTATTGTCCTAGATTAGTGACTCTGCCCTGCGGTTTTTAGTGGTTCCATTTTTCTGAATACCTTGGAACATTATTTTGTTGGAACTTTTCAGAATGCTGGGCTTGAGGAAGAAACTTTTTGTTCAACTTTAAAGTTACTGGTATTATATACTAGACTTAGAAATTAACTAACTCCATTTCTTTTGAACAGTATGCAAAGTGCTAATGGGCTTTGAGTTTCACCTTACCTTTGAATAGCATGTATACATTTTAATGGATAGATTTTGTAATAATATCTAACTCAGCTGCTCAGTTCTCTTATTTTTATTAGTTCCTGGTTCTTATCTGTGTTTCACATAGGTGTGATTGCTTACTGTCTTGGAATATGTCCTAGAAATAACTAAAAGGATGTGCAAAATACCAAGAAATGGAGAAAAAAACTCAAAGAAAGCAAAAAGAACAATTATGAAGAAAGTTAAATAGTTGAAAAATATTTGAACATTAGGGATATTATAAACCCATTATTAGGGTATAATATTGAAGACAGCTATACTCTCATCCTTCTTATTCAAGGAAAGATTAAGGATTACTAGGAACTGGAAAGAACAAAAGTCCACATACCATAAACTACTAAAAAAATACAGAAAAATTAGAATAAATGGCTATATTTTCTCTTTATTTTTAGAATACTAAATTCATGTTGTGTATTTACATCAACTGTCACATTTGAGCCTCATAATTAGGGTCAGAAACTTAACAGCTAAACACGCAGAGTGCATCTGGATTGCTTAACCCTATGAGCATCATTCACAGTGTTGTGGGAATGAGGGGCAACAGTCACAAAGATGATGTAAATAAAGTCCTTTGGAGATGAGCAGGTGGCTGCCAACAGTCATGTGCAAAGCTATTTTCCTCTACAAAGTTGCCCAGTTCCTGTGACAGGGTACAGACAGTGAGTTAACAACAAAAAAGTCTTAAAGCAATTCAGAGAGTAGAATTGGAAGGAGAAAAGCATTAAGAATCACAAGGTTTGGGGTCAGGGATTTAGCTCAGTGGTGCCACAGCCTGCCTTGAAAGCTTAAGGTCCAGAGTTTGGTCCCGGTACAAACAAAACAAAACAAAGAACCACAAGGTGTAACCAACCCCACCCCAGCAGCTATGCAGGGGACTTTCTGATCTGTCAATTGAAGAAGACATACACATCATCTGAGCATTCATAATATGTACCTACTGTTACACAGTTTTGAACTAAGTATACCATAATAAATTGTATACTATATCTTGTGATACATTTCACACAACCAAAATGCATCACATCAAGGAATATAATATTTTGAGACCAATCGCCATACCTAAACTCCTGCGAGGCAAGGTCAAATTTTATAGAGGTTTCCATGAAGAAGAGAAGAGCCAGTGAGAGAACAGAGTAGAATGCTTGTAATTATATTCAGGTTTGAGCAAAACATTTAATTTTAGATGCTGTATAATTTTCCTGGATGTGTTAGTTCCATATAGCATAAACTGTTAAAAACTACAGAAAAATTAGAACAAGTAGCTTTATTTCTAAAATATTTAATGCATGCTATGTATTCACATTAATTGTCATGTTTGATCCTCATAACCAGGGTCATAAATGTAACAGCTAAACACCCAGAGTACCTCTGCATGTTTGGCCCTAGGAGTGCCATTGATAATACCACAGCTCTGCAGACTGAAGGAGGCTGAAAGGTGGTCTGAAAGTGATAACACAAGTGGCATTCTGTGCAGTTCCAAGGGCCTGTTTCTTACTGGGTTACCAGGGTTTATATTTTATGTATTTCTTAATCATCTGAGAGAGCAAACGTGCAGTATGCTAATGACAGTTGCTAACAGACTAAATTGGGAGGTGTTACAAGCTTTGATAAATGGCCAGGATGTGGACAGCAGTAAGCTTCAAAAAGACCAAAACAAATCAGAAATAGAGGATGGAAAAAAAATAAAATTGTTCTCAGAAAGATGTAAACAAAGATGCAAACTTCTCAAGTGTAGCTGGAGAGGAGAGACTGTAGAAAAGTGGGAATGTTACCGGTAGAAGCAACCCAAGAAGGAGGGAGAACTAGGAGAAGTGTGGGTTAGATAATGGTAAATTTTAGCAATGGAAGAGAGCAGTGTCAGGTGGTGTTGGAGCACAGACCGGAAGCAGGGTGATGGTCCTTTATACAAGTCTGACTAAGCTTACTCCGTGACAACTGTATTCTATTTTGAGCACCTAGGTAAACGAACAACATTTACAGTCTTAGAAGGATCCCAGAGATAAATATTGAAAATGATTAATGGGAGGGAGGCATTGATTAGGAAGAAAGATTTATGGAGTATATCATGTGGTTAACTGATGGCAAGCTAATATTGTACAGTATGGAAATGACAATACTTATACTAGAGATTTGTGTGTAGAAATGTAAAAAAAAGGATGAAATAGGACAATTAATTAACTTGAGATAAAATATAAGATTGAATTTTAAGTAGTGGTGATTGAAGTTGTATTAAGACAACTACCTATTCTGTTGGAGAACAGCTCAATTACAATTAAAAGTATATTGTGAATCCACCGTCATAATACTATAACCAGAAAGGAATAAAACTATCCTGGTGGCAATATATGAGGGGTGATCAAAAATACAATAAATGTTTAAATTTTAAGAACTTTAATATGTTGAAAGACACATTGCCATGAATCCCCTGGAAGTACTAAAACACTTCCCCTGCCTTATAACACATTTATCCTATCATTCTTGGCAATGTGTCTTTTACTGTGATAAGTTTTTAAAATTTAAACATTCACTGTAGTTCTTGATCACTCCTTGAATAGAGAACAAATGGGTCTCTTATTTCTAATTTTGTTGTTTCTCTTCTTGGACTTATATACAAACAAGCTTACGTTTAAAAGAATTCTTCCAATTTTAGTATATGTGCTGTTGAAACAAGCACTAACAGAATTCTGAAACAGATGCTTTTGTCAGCTTAATAAGGAGAGATGGGAAGAGAAAGAGAAGCTCATCCTTATTCCTATTTTAAGCAAAACTACAGTATCATTTTCTACACTCACATCTTACTAAATGACCTTCCCCTCTAGAAGTTATGGGTAAGTGGAAAGGAAAAAAAAAAAGAAGCTAAGTCCTCATATAGCTTTAAAAGTCTTCTGCTGACTTATCTACATTTCATGGACAGGACAGTTTTTTTAAAAAAATAGTCATTGGGATTTTCTCTGTTATTTATTGAAAAGACAAAGAAAAATTTCTATAAACTACATGAGTGGGTTTTTTACGATGATATGTTAAGACTGAGAATATAAAATAACCCAATTTTTTTTCCACTTTCTCTTTACCACACTAGAAGTAGGTATTATTTGTTCAAGGAAAACAAGACATTCTACATCAAATCAAATACCGAACAAGATAAGTATCTTACTCAAGAATTTCCAGTCTGATCAGAAACTCTTAAAGAAAATGAGGCCCACTTCAGTATAATTTTAAGTGGCACTTACCATATTACTGGCAAAGTTGGAGAAGTAAGCCAGAATCTGAAGATCTGGTTATGTTATCAAATGTATACTAGAGTAAATCCTTTAACCTTAAATAGAACAAAGCTAGTTAGTTAATGGCAAGATTTATTTAAATAGAAAAATTTAAATGACTCATGGTTTGGTTTGAGGTTAATCTTGAAGCCCAGCTTTGTAAGGAAATCATAGCAAGTTACAGTGACCTTGTGTTTCATAGTACCATTAGATGACATATAATCATTATCTAATTATTGAATAATAATGATTGCTAGCCCTATCTATAGTTGGCATTTAATAGATTTTTTTTTTTAATGAATGAGTGAGTGAATGAATGAGGAGGGGAAATGACTGGCCCAAATGGGAGGAGTGGTTTTGTAGTTGATCCTAAAAATCTCCTTATGTTACAGCTCTCATTTCTACATCAATCAAATGTGACTATTACCTCTCCCCACTCCACATTCTTCTTATACTCTTTCAAGTCATGTGTTATTGTTTTCAATATCCATTTCAGTTCACTTGGGATTTACTGATAAAATGAGTTCCTCCTGAGTTCTTATTCAGTGCTAAGTAATGGACTAGTTGTTGAGGACCCAGTATGAATAAGTCAATTTCTCTTATGGAGTTTAGAGTCTGGTTCAAATGATAAGCAAACAAATTCTCTGTCTCTGTCTCTGTCTTTCTCTCTTGGTCTCTGTCTCTGTCTCTGTCTCTGTCTCTCTCTCTCTCTCTCTCTCTCTCTCTATTTGTTGATGAGTGTCACAGTAAAGAATTTAGGGAAATGAGCCACAGAAGTACCAAGAAGTCAGTATCTACATCTGGGATTTAATAGAACAGAAATGGAACCAAAATGTTGAGGCTTCTCCTCTTCTCCAAGGATTCTCTTGGTCTTCACTGTAACCTGAGCCTATGTACACATATGGATTTAGAGAAGCTTTACCTGAGACATCATGCATCCTACCCTCTACACTCTACAATGCACAAAGAATGGAAGGAAGTTTGGCTGTTAGCATTCCTATAACTACTTGCCAGTGATGACAGAAAGATTGCTTAAAATTCATTTGTAACTTCTCTGAGGAATGTCAACTTATTTGTGTTGGTCTGTTTCCGTTATATCCCAAAGAAATTATTTAAAATGAAGCCAGTTGGCAGGAATACTTGATTTTGTGTGTCAAATAAAAAGACCTACCTGAAACTTTATTCTCAGCAGTACTGTAACATGTGAAATTGTGAGTTTGCAAAATTCATTTTGATCTATTATTTTTTATCAGAATATTTTTTTGTAAGTAGTAAAAGGTTCAATGGATAAAAGTACAATACGACTTATAGTCTGCAATATCTAAAAAATCTACTTAGCAACATTAGGTATGCTTTATTCAGTCCACATAACATTGAGGTTTTTAATCTAATTTATGTTTCTGTTGACTGATTGTAAATAAATAAAAAGTAGGAAGTTCTTTGTGAACTGCTCTCTCAGGGGAAGGCAGTATAGAGATAACCTGCACTTTGATCATTTTATTTTACAATCAGTATCTTAGATGGCAGATTTAAGACAGGTTCTGTAGATTGCTGTTTGGCTTTTATTACGAAGGCCTGATGTGGACAGGATATATACCACAGTATAATATTACTATCCATCTTGTACTTCAACTACATTTCAGTGCACAACAGTAAATCACCTATAACTAGATACTAGATAATGTGTTGTATAAATCCCTCTTCCTTGCTCTCTGTATGAGTTTAAATATAAACATATTATCTCATTGAAGTACAGTAAGACTATCATCGGGTCCATTATCCACCTCAATTTTCAAAGTAAGTAGTAATATAGGGAATGAAAATATGTATCCTTGTTCCTTTTGAAAACTGTCAGTCATGTTATACTTTGGTAAATAGACTTGAAGGCTTGTGCCTGCCAAGCTGCCCCAATATGGAGAGAGGTCAGTAGAAGGACACTTACTTAATGTAGTGCATACTAAAAGAAAAACAGTTAACAGAGAGGAAGAAGTGCAGGACTTTCATGCAGGTGCCATGATTTTCTGGGAGATCTGGACTAGTCACTTGACTGCAGAGTTTCATCAGAGGTGACATCTAGTTGAGGCTTTTCAGTTATGGCTTTCCAAGATGTCTTCCTTGTTAGGAACAATTTCCTGTAATTGACTTCGAATTAATGTTATTTGTAGACATGACATCTTTTCAGATGGGATAACATATGTAAAGTGCATAAAACAGTCACTGGCATTTAGTAATGAGTAATTGTTGCTGATGGTAATGAAGATTAGGGAAACAGCCATTTTTATCAGGCTGGTGAGAGATAATTGTGGCACTTGAAGGAACCTGAAAAGTGAGGGCTGCCTTACATTTGTGCCCTAAGCACCCCATTTGCATCTCCCAAGCCCTTGCCTTAATTTGTAATTATGTATTACTAATCCTATATAAAACTTACAAATTATACAGTTTATACCGAAAAGCTCTGACTGATAGCCACTAGGTATTAATTACAGACACCTATTAGAATTTATATTTGAGACATGAAGAAGAGATAACACATTGTAAGTATATTAATCCATACATTTAAAATATGCATGTTGGGCTGGGGATTTAGCTCGGTGGTTCTGCCACCTGCCTTGCAAGCGCAAGGTCCCAAGTTTGATCCCTGGTACCAAAAAATAAAAATAAAATAAAAATTTTAAAAAATGCATGTTACCTAAAATGGTATGTATATACAAACTTGTGCATATACATAAACTCAGTACTGTGTATATAGATCATATTATGCTATCTGACATAATTTAGGATAAGCTCATCATATAATCAGATGTTAGTAAATTACTGTGTGTGTAAAAACTCACTGGGTGCATGCTTTGTACCCATATAGAAGCCTTATTGGCTGTCGAAGGACTCAGCATTTCAGTTTCCTATATGGAAGGAATGACAGTTCTTTGCACCATCCCATGTGCCTTACCTGTGCCCCAAAGTTAATGTGACTTGCCAGGATCATAAAGTAAGCCTGAAGAAGAGCACATGTTAGACTTTAGATCTTCAGCACTCCGTGTGTTGGAAGAGAGAACTGCCACCTGTGACTTACTATATTGGGTCTTCCAGTCTGAGAGGGTTGATACTCGGGTGATACAAATATGGATGGGTGGGCAGGGTGAGCAGGGTGGAGAAAGACAGGCAATTGTGCCACATAGCCTGGGTCAGCCTCAGATGAGGGTGTATGTGGAGCTCTAAAGACGTACATTTAGAACCACATGCAGAGTGCTTATATAAATATGCCTTTGCCTTCTTTTTCATGGTATCAAAAAAGAGAAAGACAAGGCAGGCATCTAGCTGGGTCTTCTGTGGTTAGGATTTTTATTTTTTTAATTTGATAAACAAAAACCTGTCCAAGGTCAGAAATCCCAGGAGTTGTATCAGTTAGCCAGGAAACCTGGCAGGGGCATATCATTATTTGTTTTAAGTATTTAGGGATTATATGAATTCCTTCTCTATGCAAAAATTTGAACATAATAAGACTAATTATCCTTTATCCTAGTTTTCTTCTCAGTTTTGGCAGTAAGAACTTCTTCTACAAATTTACCAAATAGATATATGTAGATCCAGACAAACTCTGTGTGTGTGTGTGTGTGTGTGTGTAATTTTGTAGGAATGGTATTATTCTGGACACAGTGTTCAGCAAATTTTTTCTCCAGATGTTAAGAACTTTTTTCATGGTAATACATACAAATATGTATCTAGTTCTCTTTAGCTGTGGCAACAGGTGCTATAGTGTGTTTATATAAATATTTATTTAACTAAGCCCTTACTGAATACAAAGAATGAAACTTAGTATGTGTTCAATAAGCATTTGCTGACTATAAGAATAAATGCATTTTCTTAGCCCAACAACAGAGGGGGAGGAAAATCTCTTTAGAGATGAATACTGTTGAGTAATGTTCGCAATGAAGAGTTGACCTTATCACACACTTAGTCATGGAATAATTTCTCTACATGGTACTAGTAATAGCAAACATTGATTAGTTCCTTACTGTGGGCCAGATGCTGTATAAGCGCTTCCCATGCATTTCCTCATCTATGATGCAGATATTATCTTCATTTCACTAATGGGGAAATTAAGGCTCAAAGAGATCCTATAACATGCCCATCCCTCACTTCTAGTAAGGAGAGAAACTGCTTTCGAATCCAGACTTCATGGCCCATGATGCCACGCTCTTGCTTCACCCTGTTTACAGTTTAGAGGAAGAAAGGACTTTTGTATTCTTTGCTTGTTTTATCTATTGCTGTCAACATTGAAAAAATATATATCTTGAAGGTAGAGAGTGAAGGTTATAGGATAGGCGTGGAAACAGTATGGACAGAGAGGACAAGGAGTGAAGTTTAAGTATTGTCCTTTTTCTTTTCTTTTTTTTTTTTTTTTGGTACAGGGGATTGAACTCGGGACCTTGCACTTGTGAGGCAGGCGGCAGAACCACTGAGCTAAATCCCCGGCCCTAAGTATTGTCAAGAGAAAGATACAGGAATAACGTGTAGATAAAAGAAATAAGAATCCCCCAAGTTTCAGGCCAGAGTGCCCAAACATTACAAAATAAACCTAGTAATTTAAAAATAAATATGACGTATAATGTTTATTGGATATTTAAAAGCAAGTTAGTGGGGGAGCAGAGAACAGCGTGATAAATGGTAATTTTCATGGAGATTGAAGGTCCAGGAACAATGTCCTGGGCTGTCACAGGGGCTCAGCTGGGAAGAAAACATAAAATGCAGCCTTTGGGAACCAGAGAGGGATACTGGAGAACCGAAAGGGAAAAGTGATGAAGGATGAGGCACCTTGTATGCCCGGATAATAAGTGCCATAGCTTCGCGGTGGTGGACCACAGCTGAAGGAGAGCAGCTGACTGTGGATGGGGTTTATGGACAGAGCTTTGGAGATCACAGCCTGAGGAAGAAACCAAGCCCAACCTGTGCCCAGGTACAGGTGGTTCCTTCTGCAGCATCCTTACCACCATTCAGCTCTGAAAGAATCTCAGTGATAAGAGAACTCATTCCTTCACAATGTTGGTAGAAACCTGGATAATTTTAGGCAGTTTTTCATTTTATTTAGCGAAAGTCATCTTTCCCACAAAAAACTAACCTTTAATGCATTTTCTTCATTCTGGTGCAATGTTAAGCGACTCTGAGGACTGATCCCACTTCCCCTATATCTGCTAGTCCCACCTCCATTGACCTTGACCCAAGGCTAAATAAGACTTGTTATGCATCACCTTCTTGCACTATCCTGAATTACATTCACTGGATACACTCAGATTTGTCAACATTTCCCTTAAACTATAACTCCTAGAAGTGAGTACAATAGACCAGATACTATGTGCCCAGTGATGGCTAAAGTGGGATGATTACTGGCTTGCTGTGAGTGGTCTTATTAATATGACTTGATTGCTTGGTCAAAATAAAAAACAAAAAGATTGCTTGGGTTTTTAGTCTTGGAAGTCAACTGCAATTTCGGACTTGGATTTTCCAGGTGTTGTACTCTTCGGTGCCAGTAAGATTTCTTTGTAAGTTCTTGAGTGGATTTTCTAAGGTTAGTGCGCTGGTGTTTTGAGTAGTGCATTTAGAGATGCTTTTATTATAATATTAATGATAAATAAGTTAATTATATTGGGCAATATGTGTTTGTGTCATGAATATAGATTGTGCTTGTTCCAATTCTATATATCTGAAATAAAAATAAAAAGTTATATATAAAAGGTCTGGTGGGTAGAGGGGAGGGAGGTCAGCCATATGCACTGATTGCTATTTAGGGAGGTTCCCTAAAAGTAGGAGTTTGGGATTTTCTTAAATAGAATCATTCTTTTCTGAAGCCAATTTCTGTTTGGACTTGACTGGGGTGTGTGTGTGTCAAGATCACCAATCCTATATTCAGCAATGTACTTCTTTGCATCCTTTTTATTGTTTTCCTTTTTTAATGACACATAATATTTGTACATCTTTATGGCGTACAGTATGGTGATTCAATACATGCAGAAGTGTGTAGTAATCAAATCAGGGTAATAGCTTTTCCATCTCTTCAACCGCTAGTCATTTTTATCTTGGGGTTTTGTATTCTTTTCTAGTCATCTTGAAATACATCCTAGATTGTTGTAATCAATAGTTACTACTTTGGTAAAAAAAACCTAGAAATAATTTCTCCACTCAGAGATTTGGTGTCCCTTACTGTACTTCCTTCCGTTCCCATCCTTTCTAGTCTCTAGTGACCACGATTCCTTTCTGTCTTTCCATAAGATTGACTTCTTAGTTTCCATAAATGAGTTAAAATGTGATACTGTATTTATCTTTCTGTGTCGGACTTAGTTTACTTTACATAATGACCTCCAGTTTCATCCACGTTGTTGCAAATGACAGGATTTCTTTTTTACCGGCTGAATAGTATTCCACTGTGTAAATATACTCCATTTTCTTTATCCAGTCATCCACCAAAGGGCATCTGGCTTAATTCCACATTTAGCTACTGTGAATACTGCTGCAATAAACATGGGAGTGCAAATATCTTTTGGTGTAATGATTTCATCTCCTTTGGGTATATTCCATGTAGTGGAATTGCCAGATCATATGGTAGCTCTAGATTTTAGTTTATTGAAGAATCCCTATACTGTTCTCCATGATGCCTGATTTACATTCCCACCAATCTACTGTATATAAGATTCAATTTTCTCTGCATCTCACCAGTATTTGTTGTCTGTTTGATTCTAACTACATGCCCTTCTTTTAAAATATTCTCCTTTGGCTCATCAACCTCTCCCGATCTTTCTTTGTCTCTGTTTCCTCATCTGTGGGGAAGATTCAGAATAGCTCAGGAAATTTCAGTGAGAATTGAGCAAATCAAAGCACATTCTGGCAACAGGCAAGGCTCGGTAAATGTTAGCTCTTTGTGGCCTTGCCCCCTTTTCTCTCCCTTCTCCTCGCTTTCCAAGTAGTGTACCTGATTTTATACTTACATTCTTTTGTATTTGTAGTTTAAAAAATTTTTAAAAACAGAACTCATGAATTATATAAGCGTCAGTCCACAAAACTTAAACCTGACCTTGCCAGCAGCCTCATATAAAAGATTATCAAATGCCACAGAAATATCCCTGTTCTCCACCTCAACCACCACAGCACTGGCGAGGAAGCTCTTACCCGACCCATTGTAATAAGTGGTCTCTCTGCGCTGAACTTTCATTGTTTAGTCCATTCTTAGGCCTTAGTGAGTCCTCTTAAAAGCAAATCTGATCATTTGATTTCCTTGTTTAAAACCTTCCATGGACTATTATATGAAAATATGAAAAAAGTATCATCTGGATATGCACTTACCGAAACTTTTCTCTCTATATTACACTTTAATAAAAATTTCAATTTAAAAATCACTTCAAGAGTTTCCTATTGTCCTTGATATGAAATGCATATTTTTTAGTGTGTGTTGGTGGGGTTATGAGTGGCAGACATTGTGGGTGGCTTACCCATCATAATGCATTCCAATCATCAGTTTCAGCCACAGACCTCTGGAAGTGCTTTGATTTTGTTTAGTTCGGGCTAGATGCTTTTGACAGTCTGCAAAACCCATAGAGCTCTCTTTAGAATAATCTCTCTTCATATATATAACTCATTACAGGAAACAAATTATATTGAAATGTACTTATCAAAAGCACTTGTGTAGAATACTAATACATGTATCCCTTTATTAATGCATAAAGTAACAAGGCTGAAAACTTGAAATAGAGGGGTTAAAGTTTAAATTTTTAAAAGATCTGTCAGTTTTGTTCAGCATAAATCTGAATATAAACTATAAAATAGTCTTTGACTCACCTCCATCCAGGTATTGATTGGAAAACAGGTGATGATAAGGAATGCAGGAAAGCAATGTAGTCATAGCTGTAGTGAGATATCAAAACATCTGTGATTTTTATTGGTGCTAAACTCACATGCACTGCTATTACTGCTTTGATTTTGGTCCACTTTCATAATTGAAAGAAATAAGATTTGAGTTAGAAATTTCAGTTAGACATTGTTGAAAAAATAAAGACGCAATGTTTTCTTGTCTCAGTTCATGATCTCCTGAATACTGAGCCCAATATTCATGGCCTCATGTTAAGAACCTTCCTTGTGGGCTCACTGTTTCTGGGTCATGTGATCGGGTCCAAGGGTGAAGGACTGTAAATGACACTCAAACCGATTCCATTCTTGTTGCCAGTTGTAGTGACATCTGGCGAAGGAAACAATTACAAACCAGCAGTGAGAAAAGAAGAGAGGGAAGAAATGGGGTAGCATTTCTGGGGAAGGTTTAGCTGCTCTTAATCTGCAGCAGCCATGTGGGCACCACAGAAGGATCCACCCTAGGTAGACAGACTTCCAAGAACAGTGGAGGTGACAAGGGAAAGATCTACATCCTGGAGGATGGTGAGCAGCTGACCTATCCAGTTCTACCTGCCTTTGGGCCTCATGTGTGTTTACTATGTTTAATAATAATAATGTTAATAATATATAAAATATATTGTTTATTGTGTATAGTAATAGCATGTTAATGTGTTTATCATGTTAGATAATAAACTTCTTCCTGTTTGAGCTCTTTTTTTTGAGACAGTGTCTCGCTGTGTAGTACAGGCTGGCTTTGAACTTGCAGCAGTCCTGCCTCAGCCTCCAGAGTGCTGGGATTGCAGGTGTGTGCCACCACACTCAGCATTGAGCTCTTTTTAATTAGGTCTTCTATGAACAGCAGAAGGCATCTAAATTTATACAAGCTGCATCATGTGAACCCTGCCAGTCTGTCTACCTTCATCTTTCCCTATTCTTCCCCTGACTCACTGGCCTTTTGTTTCCAGATATTTAGGTGTGTCCACCGGCCTTTGTTTGGCAGCTCCTTTCTGGGCTCTCATGTCTGAGCTGACATGTCATTTCCTCACATAGATGTGTCTGACCCTTCATTTTGATTTTATTTCCCTCTTCCCCCACCATCACTTTGTTTTTCTCCTTCCCAGACCTTATCAAAACTTGCACTTAAAAATATTTTCTTGGGTTTATTTAATTTTTACTTTTCTCATTAAACTGTAGGCTCCATGAAAACAAGAGCCAGATGCCCAGCATCCATAGTATCTGGCAGTAAATACTTGTTGAACACATAAAGGCCTCATCTCAGGTTCTCTTCCAGTGCTAAGAACAAGGTGGGATATAACTCCCTAAGAGACCATATTTTAGCACAACTGAGCCTAAGTCATCCTGAAAATCTAGATTACTCTTATAGTGTTTTGGCATTTGAGGCAAATAAAAACTAAATTCAGGGCTGGGGATTGAGCTTAGTGGTTCTGCCTCCTGCCTTGCAAGTGCAAGGTCCCAAGTTCGATCCCCAGTACCAAAAAAACCCCAGCCAAATTCATGATCACAAATAGCACAAACAGGTGGAGAAGCAAAGAACTGAGCTACTGGGAAATGATGGTTTAACTGAGTAGGTGAGTAAATAATAATTAACTAGGATAGACAGACAATACAGTTGCATAGAAATCTTAAATATGCAGTACATGTATGATTCAATTTGTTAACTCTAGTTTTTTCCAGTATATTCTCATTTTGTCTAACATTGTAGTCTCCAGTGTGATAAATGTGTCTGATTCATATGTCTGTTTCATTTCTTTTTATATTCTCCAGAACTTCCATAGCAATTTTAAACAATGATGACCTTATTAGGCAATTTTGTTTTCTGTTCAATCTTTTTTTTTTTTTTTTTGGTACCGGGGATTGAACTCGGTTTCTGCTCAATTTTAATAAAGATGTCTCTATTGGCTGTTGACATTCCAATAAAACTTTATTTACAAAAACAGGCCAGAGGACACTTTGGGCCAAAGACCATAGTTTTGCTGAACCGTAATTGAAAGTAAGCTTCCTCCTCCTGTCTCTTTTTTTAAATTGTATTTTTATTAGTGCAGGTTTATAGTACATAATGATTACATTCATTGTGGGGAATTGGTATATAACAGATCTCATTTTTTTCTCCTTCCCCTCTACCCCCCCTTAAAATTTTTTTTTTTACCAGAATTAGCTTTATTTATCTTATAAGTTCTTATAAAGTTATTTATCATATATACAGATTAACAGCCTAACAGCCCTCCCCAAAAAACCCCATACAAAACACATAAGATAATTACACTAAAGCAAGGTACATTTTTAGATATGTTATCCATGCTGGATTATGATAACTTTTTTTCTTTTTTTCCTATTGTCTTTAATTTTGCACTTTATTTATATATTGGGTTTCTCATATAAGAGAAGCCATGTGATATTTAAGCTCATGTGTCTGAATTACTATACTTCACTTAACATTATGGTCTCAAAGTGCATTGATTTTCCTATAAATGACTCAAGTTTATCCTTCTTTATTTAGTACTTCATTGTGTATAAATACCACACTCTCTTGATCCATTCTTCTTTTGATGGAGATATATGCCCCTTCTAAGATTTAGCTATCATGAATTGTGCTGCTATAAACATGGGTATGCATGTATCACTGTAATATGATGTCTTTAACTCGTTCAGGAAGCTATCTAGAAGAGGAATAGCTAGGTCAAATAGTATTTCTATTTTTAGTTTTTTGTGGAATCTCCATACTGGTCTTCATAATAGTTGTACTAATTTACATTCCTGCTAACAATGTAGGAGGGTTACTTTTTCCCCACAGCCTCTCCAGCATTTGTTATTGTTTGATTTCTTGATGACAGTCATTCTTTCTGGAGTAAGATGGAATCTCAGTGCTTTAATCTTCATTTCTCTAATGGCCAGTGATGTTGAGCCTTGTTTCATGTATGTATTGGCCATTTGTACTTTTTCTGAGAAGCATCTGTGCATTTCAGTTGTTCATTTTTTGACTGGGTATCTTATTTGGGTGGGGTCTGTCTTAGTTACTTTCTCATCACTGAGACACAATACTTGACACCCACAACTTAAAGGAGGAAAGGTTTATTTTGGCTCACAGTTTGTAGAGGTTTCAGTTCATAGTCAGTTGGCTCCAAGGCAGGGTGGCATGGCAGAGGGGCATGGTAGAGGAGGGTTGCTTATGGGATGGTAGACAGGAAGCTGAGAGAGATCAAAGGTGGAGGAAGGGAGGTAGACCCTTCTAGGCCACACCCCCAGTGACACTTCTTCCAACTAGGTTTCACCTCCCAACATCACTTTTTTTTTGGTACCGAGGATCAAACTAGGGACCTTGCGCTTGCTAGGCAGGTGCAGAACCACTGAGCTAAATCCCCGGCCCCAACATCACATTTTATGAGTATCATGCCCCTATGGTCCCACCTATGAGTACATGAGGCTTTGGAGGAATGTCTAGACATAAACCATAACAGGATCTAATCTTTTGAGTTCTGTATATATTCTAGATATTAGCCCTCTGTCCGAGGAATAGCTGGCAAACATTTTTTTTCCATTCAGTAGAATGTCTTTTCATTCTGTTGCTTCTTTTGCTGTGCAGAAGCTTTTAAAATTTGATATAATCCCATTTGTTGATTCTTAATGCTATTTCTTGTGTAATTGGGATTCTGTTCAGAAAGTCTTTGCTTAGGCCTATGTCTTCAAGAGCTTATTAATCATCCAGTAAATAATCTCAATTTTAACATTTTGATCTTTGATCCATTTTGATTTTGGTTTAGTATAGGGTGAGAGAGCTGGGTATATTCCATCTTCTGTACATAGATATCCTGTTTTCCCAGCACCTTTTGTTAAAGAGGCTATCTTTCCTCCAACATATGTTTTTGGCTCCTTTGTCAAAAGTAAGATAGCTACATGTGCCTGGGGTTGCTCCTGCATCCTTTATTCTCTTCTATTGATCCACATATTTGGTTTGATGCCAGTATCATACTGTTTTTATGACTGCAGCATTGTCATATAACTTGAAGTCTGGAATTGTGATGCCTCCTGCTTTGCTCTTGTTGCCCAGGATTGCTTTTGCTATTCTGGGTCTCTTTGGTTTTGTATGATTTTAGGATTGTTTTTTCTAGTTCTATGAGGAATGCTATTGATTGGAATTGTGATTGGGATTGTGTTAAATCTGTATATCAGTTTTAGAACTGGGGTTATTGTTCCATTTTCTGTCCTTTTGGAATTCTTTTCAGAATACAACTTTTTGTTGTAGAGGTCTTTTACCTCCTTAGGTTAATTTCTAAGTATTAATTTTTCTTGATATTATTGTGAATGGTATTTTCCTAATTTCTTTCTCAGTGAGTTCATTATTGGTGTAGAGGGACACTATTCATTTTTGTATGTTGATTTTGTATCCTGCCATACTATTGAATTGGATTACTCTAAGAGTCTTTTGTTGGAATTTTTATTGTCTTCTATGTAGAAGATCATGTCATCTGTATATGAAGATAATGTGACTTCTTCCTTTTATTTATTTCTCTTGCCTGATGCTCTAGCTAGTGTTTTGAGTGCTATATTAAATAGGAGTGGTAACAGTGGACATTCCTGATTCTAGAGGAAAAACTTTCAGCTTTCTCCTATTTAGTATGATGTTGGCCATTGGTTTATCATAAATGGTTTTTATCAGATTGAGATAAGGTCCTTCTAAACCTATTTTCTTTAGGGTTTTTATCATGAATGGATGTCAGATTTTGTCAAATACTTTTTTTGCATATATTGAGATGATCATGTGATTTTTGTCCTTGCTTCTGTTTATGTGCTATATTACACTTATTGATTTTGCATATGTTGAACCATCCTTGCATCCTTGGGATGATGCCTACTTGGTTGAAATGTATGATCTATCTGATGATTTATTGCATTCTGTTTGTCAATATTTGTTTAGGATTTTTCCATCAATATTCATTAAGGAGATTGGCTTGTAGTTCTCATTTTTGGATAGGTCTTTGTCTCATTTGGGAATCATTGTAGTGTTACCTTTGAGAAATAATTGTAGGATAACTCCTTCCCTTTCAATTTCATTAAAGAGTTTGAGGAGTATTGGTGTTAAATCTCTGAAGTTTTTGTAGAATTCAGTGGTGAATCCATTGGGTCCTGAGCTTTACACAGTTGGTGGTCTCTTTACTTTCTTTTTTTTTTTTTACTGCTTCAATTTCATTTTTTGTTATTGGATTCCTCAGGGTTTTTGTTGTTTCTTGGTTCAGTTTTGGTAATTCATATGTATCTAGGAATATGCATTTCTTCTCAATTCTCCAATTTATCTGAGTATAGGTTTTCAAAGTTGTTACTAATAATCTTCTAGATTTTAGCTGAGTCTATTATGACCTTGCCTTTTTCGTTTCCAATTACATTCATTTGGGTATTTCCACTTTTTTTGGTAAGATTAATTAAGAATTAGTCTATTTTATTTATTCTTTTAATAAAACCAGCTCTTTGGTTGATTCTGTGTATTGATTTTTAGTTAATTGCATTAATCCCTGTTCCAGTCTTTATTATTTTTTTTCCATTAAGTTTATTGGTACATTTTAGGTATACATTACAGTTACATTCATCATTGGGATCTTGTACCTTTACATGATGTATGTTGTTTCTTATTGTTCCCCCATTCCCCTGCCCACCCTTCCCTATTTACAAAGACTTTGTTTCCATTTTTTCCTTTTCTCATATTTTTTCTTTTCCCTTCTTTCCTTTCCCCTAACCCTCCCACTTCCCCTACTCCTTTAGACCTTTTCTTCCTATTTCACAATATCAATTATACATTTCGATCCTTATTTACACTTTTAGTTTCTCACACCAGAGAAACTATTCAGTGTCTACACATGTGTGTCCTCTATTTATTTCACGTAAGAGTATGGCCACAGGGGCCGGGGATTTAGCTCAGTGGTTTTGCCACCTGCTGCTCAAGCACAAGGACCTGAGTTCCATCCCCAGTATGAGTATGGCCTCAATGTGCATCCACTTAGCTATAAATGTCTCTAGTTGTTCCAATCTTTATAATTTCTTTCTTCTTACTAGCTTTGTATTTGGATTTTTCTTGTTTGTCTAGAACTTTGAGGTGAATCCTTAGGTTATTTATTTGGGCCTCCTCTTTTTTCTGATATTCATAGCTATAAACTTTTCTCTTAGGACTGTTTTCATTGTGTCCCATAAATTCTGGTATGTTGTACTGGCATTATTGTTTGATTCTAGGAACTAATTTCTTCCTTGATTTCTTCTGTGACCCATTGATTACTCAAGAGTGTATTGTTTAATTTCCATGCATTTGCACAACTTCTGTGGTTTCGTTTTTGGGGAGGGGTTTTGGTACCGGGGATTGAACTCAGGACCTTGCACTTGTGGGACAAGCAGCAGCACCTCTGAGCTAAATCCCCGGCCCTTCCTTGGTTTCTTTTTACCATTGATTTCTAGTTTCATTTTGCTATGATTTGGTAATATGAATGGAGTAATTTTGATTCTTTTGCATTTACTTGAGGATGCTTTATGGGCTAATGTGTGGTCTATTTTGGAGAAAGTTACATGTGCTGCTGAGAAGAATGTGTATTCTGTTGTTGACTGGAATACTCTGTAGATATCTATTAAGTCCATTTATTCAAAGATTTGGTTCAATTTTGATATTGGATTTTTTGTCTAGTTGTTCTATTTGTGACAGTGGGGTACTGAAGTCCTCCATTATAATTGTATTGATATTTATCTAATCTTCTACATTCAGTAGTGTTTGTTTTAAGAAGTTGGGTGCACTAGTGTTCAGTATAGCTTCCTGTTGAATTGTTCCTTTAACCAATATGCAGTGACCAATTAATAGCTATGCCACCCTGATAACAGCAACAAAATGAACTGCAATATAATTTTTAAACAATGGAAAGATAAACTGGACATTGGCAGACCATAATAACTAATAATGTACTACTCTTAACCATAGAAAAGAGATCTATATTTACAGTAAAAACACTAAGGCACACCAAATATTGGCATACAATAAAATCTACTAAATGCAACAACTATACCTCCACTAACAATAGAAATGAATTCAGTTATAATAGCATAGAGTTGACTATTTAAAGATTAATAAAGCTTAATATTTATACCAGTAAAAACATAGGAGATGAGTAGTGGGAGAATGAAAGATGTAAAATTTGAAAAATTAAGTGATGGACAATGAGAAGAAGGAGAGAAAAACTGAGACAAAGGATCCTATTAAGGAGTAAAAGGAAGTTAATAAATTAGATTAAAAGAGAACAAACAAGAAAAAGAAGAAAAAAGAACAGTAGGAAAGAAAAAAAAATCCCAAATCCTTAAAAAAATCCAATAAATAAAAAAAAAGAACGAAAAGAAAATTAGTTCAAAAAATTCCTGTCTGCCTTCCACTGGGCATGGTTAATCAATGATATTTGCCCTCCAGCTGTAGTCACTTCAGCAACTGTCATTTTCTGCTTCTCTCTGTATACCCCAAGGCATATCTCTGCCTAGGTTTGTAGCCTGTGGGTTCCTGAGGTGCCCCCTCCTGCTGTCCCCGTATCACCTCTGTCTTTACACTCCAGGCTATGGCAACTGTTCAAGCTGAGGTATGTATGCCCTTGCTCACGTTGGTAGATGGGGAAAGCAATCAGACCACTGATCTCTGTGCTGGTTGTAGGCAGCAGGGTGGAGGCTGAAGCAGACTGCTGGACTTAATGCTACAGCTTTCAGGCCCAGACACCTCTAAAAGCCACACATACTGGGCATAGCTTCTTACCACTGAGTGTAGGGGTCCCCACATCCTTCCCAGCCTGAGCTTAAACTTCTCAGGAAGTCTATGTCTACCCATGCCCTCTCTGGAATTGTCTCGCACCAAATCAGTTTTTAACAATTAACTTCCTCCCCAAATCACTCCTGATTAAGCCCTCTCAAATATGATGGGTACTGCATGTTCTCACAGCCTGCCTCATGGGAGGAGTCACTTTCAGAGTAAAATCCCATGCTATTTTTGCAGTTTACAATAGCCATGGGCTTTTCTTGGGGCCAGGGCCACTGGTCTGTTGCTTCTCCCTGGAGCTGCCAACCCTCAGGGTTTATCTTGTGTCTGTGGAGACAGGTCCCCCTCCCCAGGAGGTAGGGTGAGCTTCCAGACTGTTTCATTCTTTTCTCTGTATTGTGCTTTGTTTCTCCAATTTCTCTGTAGTTTCTAGTTTTCTTGACATCTCCCTCTCAATTCCTGGAGGTCTACTTCATTTTTCTCTTCAACAAGTTGTTATTTTCCAGGTGCCTTGATTCTGGGTCTAGAGTCAATTTTACTGCTGATCTCTACTCAGCCATCCCCCCCCCCAGCTTTGTGTATATGTATTTTTTAAAAATCATATTAAGGACATATTTTTGCATTTCTGAGATGTGTTTAATTATAGTACCAATTGAAAACACATAAATGGGTGTAACTTTTTTAACCTTCTGTTTTATTCTGATCCATTTCACATATAAAATTACATTAATGATGGAGTTGAAATTCCTCTTTTATCTCGTCTTATTTTCTTTGTGAGTCTATTTATGAATGTCCTATCTTGCTCCCTATCTTGGTAGAGCTAGGGTTGCAGAGATGAGAAAATAGTCTTGTTAGGTGACTCAGACAAGTATTGAGCACTATGGCTAGAGAATGATGGTTGAATATGTGTTATGTACTGTTACTTTCACCATTCCTTCCTAATAAACTATGCTTTTAATATATATTTTAGAATACACTACATGTAGTTACTATTTAATGAGCATTTTATATGTCAGCCCTATGTTAATTACTTTATATGGTTGATCTCATTCAATTCTCATTTATATGAGGTAGGCACTATTATTTTCCCATTTTACAGATGCCAAAACTGAGTGTCAAGGCAGTTTATTTGTCTCAAATAACACAGCAGAGATTTGAACCTTGGCAGTCAACTATGTCCTGTCCTATGACTACCTATGCTACTAATAAACCACATTTAATTTTGAAATCTGTTGGAAACTAATTACTATAATTGCAAGAATCCACAGGAAGAAATAAGAAGATTGGAGCCAATCTTAAAGTAAAATGACAGTAAATATGCATAATAGCATATCATAAAATATTGGTCTTCTAAATCACTTTATGAAATGAATGACACGTTCAAATGAGAGGCTTTGACTGGTGCAACCACTGTGGAAATCAGTATGGAGATACCTCAGAGAACTAGGGCTGGAGGTCCCATTTGACCCAGCTATTCCCCTGCTGGGTATCTTCCCAAAAGAATTAAAAGAATCATACCACAGAGATATATGTACACCCATGTTTATAGCGACACAGTTTGTAATAGCTAAAGCTTGGAAACAACCCAAGTGCCCATCAACTGGAGACTGGATAAAGAAAATGTGGGTTTTTTAAAAAATAAAATGGAGTACTACTCAGCCATAAAGAATGAGAAACTAGAGTCATTTATAGCTAAATGGATGCTTATTGACACCATCCTCTTAAGTGAAATAAATAGGACACACATGTGTAAATACTAAATAGTTTCTCTAGTGTGAGAAACTGAAAGAGTAATTAAGGATTAAAATGATTAAAACAAATAATTGATAATTTGAAATAGGAAAAGGTCCAAAGAGGTAGGGGTGGCAGGAGGGGAAGGGGAGAAATCAGGTTACAGGCTAGAATATGGAAAGAATCCATATACAAATTGTGTTTAAAACTATAGGAAGAGATGTAGATAGAGACTAGGCTGGAGCTCATCAGTGGGTTGGGAAGGAAGAGTTACTGAGATCAAAGGAGAGAAGGGTGTATTTCCAGAAGAAGCACATACAACTATGTACAGTACATAGTACTCGATAGTGTGATAAGTGACTGTTACTGTTTTAGGTACTTATCATAACATGCTGTGCTTTTCATCCTTTAGAGCATAATCCTACTTATATAAAAGAGTTTACTGTAAAAGAGTGTGCTGCTATGCCAGTGTTAGCCTCATGTTTAACTGCGTATTTGGATAATATCAAGAGGCCAACACAGATGATTGACGTGTACCTTTTCAGTTTGCACTTAGAAGATGGCACTCTGTGTAGTACTTTCCGATACACACAGATGAAATTGTCTAATAACATACTTCTCAGATTATATTTCCATTACGTGCCACATGACTATATTGAAATTTAAATTTAAAAATTGGGCCTATGTGGAGTCTACTAGTTAATTAGAATTTTTTCTCCAGACTACTATTTGTTCAATAATAGTTTTGAAAATCTTTCTAAAACAAACCACATCTTCTGATATCTTGTTAATGTTTGAGATTTTAAAAAAATTATATGGAAAAATGTTTAAGTACTTTTCAGTTTTGCTTTGGTTGAGCTCTATTATATTTGAATATTATTATAGGTATTTTTCCCTTGCATTGGTTTTCTTTGAATAATTTTAATTTTTGTACATGTGTGTGTTTAGTGAATGATAATAAAGCTATACATAAAAAAACAAAACAAAACAAATGAGAGGCTTTCAGGATAATTTCTCCTTTACTTAAACATTTATAATAGATGCTTGCCTTAAAAATACCTATGTCATTAAAAGAAGCTAATTATTATCAGAGCTTTCTTAGTAATGAGTTTGTGTATGCTTCAAGTCCACAGCCCCCCACCTCTGGAAAGATTATCTAGGATTTCTAACATAATATTGTTTTCCTGAGTTATGAGTTAAATAAATCCACATTTGTTTGTTATCATTTATACTTACTACTGGCACATTATCAAAATGAAGTCAGGGTGTTTACATTTCCATTAGAATGCTGAGGTTTTTGTTCTTTTTTAATTTAGAAAATGACAACCTACAAACAACTGAAAACTAAAAACAGCATAGTCATTACCCAGATTTAAATTCCAAAAGGACAAAATGATCCCATAAAGAGTGCTACTTGAAACAATGATAAAATTTCAGGAAACATAATAAATGATGAAATCTGCTGAAATACAATAAAGTTATAAAACAAAACATTTCACCCTTCAGAACTAAAAAATCATGTTTGAATTAATATCTGAAAAATTGATTGGAAGGGTTTTTTCTAGTGCTTATCAAGCCTCTGGCCTCATATGAAACTGTTGTGATGAACATTCCAGGCTGAACCTAGATTGTTTAGGCCAGCCCAGGTCAAGGCATAGCTATTGTAGATACATGGAAGAATATCACTGTTTATAGTCACAGCAGAATGCCAGCAGCTCTGCGAGGCTTCCAAGGTCATCTGAATAGAGGAAACGATTGGGTCTTTATAGCAAGTGTAACTCACTCTGATCAAATTAATTTTACAGAAATTAATCAAAGGTCACAAGAGATTAAATAAAATGGATTTAATACTGTATTGAAGAATACTTTTTTGCCATACCCACAATGAATTTCTTTTCAAAACCTAACTCCCTTGATGAATTTAAATCATAATTTGATTTACTACTATTTTTAGAAAGAAATATGTCACACAAAATACTGTGTCTAAAATTGAAATCATTCAATGAATAGTGATTAAGTTTCTCCTATGTGTGGTTGTGACTTCAATAGTTTAACTAAATAAGATTTCTTAGTTTTAATCCTTACAAATATATGAGGTAGATATCATAATTTGTAGCTTACAGATAAACATGCTAAGGATCACTAAAACCCCGTAGAGGACAAAACTCTATGCTTCTTATTGTAAGCTCAGTAGAGGGTTTGGTGCATGATGTGGGGAAGTGTGGAACACATGCACTAAACATGGTGGAAATGGATTAAAATGTGTTTTGTACTTCAATTCCACTGCTCTTTCCATGCCACACTCCTGGTTTTAATAGGATTTCCTTGTGGCGGTAGTAAATGAGGAGGCTTCAACAAGTAAAGCTAAGGGGAAATGAAACCTAGGGACTCCTCTCTGAAGTAAGGTGGCCTGAAGCCACACAGGAAGCAATTATGCTGAAATGAGTACCCCTTCATAATACTATTCTTTTCTTGGAGTTGCATCAGCAAAGGGAAGGCCATTAATTCAAAGATGAGCTTAATTATTGACTTTTGCCTACAGAAGTGGCTAAAGTGACCCATGAATGAACAAAGCCCTAGAAACTTCTATTTCTAGTAATAGCAGATTAGATAACTTGAATCAACTTTCTGCTAATGACAATGAGAAATGCTAGACAAAGTACTTTATTTATTAATATATTCATTGGTTTTTCTTTTTAACTTTTATTAGTGGATAATTAAAACAATTTTGGGGGGAAAATATCCGATAACTAAGAAGATAATAAATAATTGTTTTCTGGGATATGGAAGAAAATAGTGACAAGGAGGCGAGCCCAGCACCAGCCACTTTTCCTGGGGGGGATATGTTAGTTCTGGAGCAACACTGAGAGCCTGAGAGGCTGATCATTGCTTTTGACAACTCACGGGGCTAGGCTAGGGATTAGAGTTCAGGGCTTGCCAGGACATTGGTGGTCCCGGTAAAGTGGTCTCAGTTTAGGTTGTGTCTTGAAAGTAGACTGTTCAGTTTAGTTTTAAAATATCTCAGTCCTTTAAATTGAATTGAGGTTGTCTCAAATTGCTAGCGTCTCCAGCCACCTGATGAAACCTCTTTGGTGAAAGAAATACAATATCATCTTTGATCTCAAATTAGTTCTGTGAATAACTCAGGAAATCTAATATTCAGCAAAGAATAAAAAATAACCAGGTATACAAGGTAATAAGACGGTATGCACACAAAACCCTCAAACAGATAATACAAAAAGACTGAAGGGGTTCCAGATAGTGCAGTTATCAGTCATGGACCTTAAAATACGTATGTGTACTATGTTTATGTGCATAAGACAAGATCACAAGTTTAAGCATAAAATTGGAAATTTTATGATGATGCAATGCTATAAGAATTAAAACTAAGACTACAATAAATGTATTGCACATCAGACATAAGTGAAGAGACAGTTACAAAACTGGAAGGTAGCTCAGAAGAAAATGTCTAAAATGACTACTGAGAAAAATAAGAATGGCTAATGGACATAGCAGATGCCGTGAAAGAGCTTACATACAAATTATAAACATTTCAGAAAATTGAGAGCAGAGAGCATGGGCCAGAAATAATATATGAAAAGATAGTGGCTGAGAACTTTCTAAACTGTTGAAATAAATCAAGCAACAGATTCAAGAAGATCTGGGAACCACAGGAAGTATAAATACAAAATAACTCTACACGCAACAAAGGCATAGCAATAAAAACCAAATATAATACTTTTTTCTTTGGTACTGGGGATTGAACTCGGGTCCTTGCACTTGCACAGCAGGCAGCCAAACCACTGAACTAAATCCCCAGCAAGGAAGATTTCTTTTTTTTTCTTTTTTTGGTACCGGGGATCAAACTTGGGTCCTTGCGCTTGTGCAGCAGGTGGCGAAACCCTGAGCCTTGAAATCCCCAGCCCTTCTTTTTTTTTTTGATAATACATTTTTAAAAACATTAAACCTTTTACACACTTGAAAAGTTTTGTTAGATTTTTCAGCCATTGCCAGTACCTGTGAAGCTCTTCTTTTGTGATTTTCTATTTGGCCTATCCTCTCTTTCAGTAGTGTTTGAATTTTGTAGGTAAATTTCTGTGTTTTTTATTAGTGGGCTGGTAATTTTTTTTTCTTCTGAGAGGAATTGGCAGTAATAGATTCGAAATTAGCTATTTCAGAGTTAAGGCAGCAGTTCCACCATCCCTAACTATGTAGGGAATAGGATTTCTCTCAAGTGCTAGGAAGGAAAGTGCTGACATAAGAGGTATTATTATATTTTGTATTGTGGTTCGCTGAGGAAAAAATACAATATAAAAAAAGTAGCTGAGATTTACTTATGTACTATATCCAAAACAAGAAAACAAAACACATGTGAAGAGGCCATTTAAAAGTGAACATACAACAGGAAAAAACATAACTAATAGATTTCTGGACCAGAGCTGAAGCACCAAACAATAAATTTGGGTCCAAGTATTCTGTCATAAAAACAAAGAGGGATAAATGTAAGCTCACCTACCTTTTATTTTTATTTTTTGAAACACAAAGCATAGGGATTCACTTAATAAGGGAAATATTTTTTCTGAAATTGATGAAAAGGAGACATCAACAGTAGATTAGGAAGCACTGGATTTTGAGGTTAACAAAATTGGGCTCAGCACTGTGTGACTCACCAACTGCTCAATTAATCTCTTTGCTTTTCAATGATTTCTTAGAAAGGAGGATAAAAATACTATAATTGACCCATCTATTGCCTGTGGCTGTTGTGAAAATACATCCACATTGGAAATAATAGACAGTATTAAGAAAGACATGAGCTTCTAGAGGTGAGGGCATGGGAAAAAAGTACCCTCTGACTTTAAATGAAATCAGGAATGAAACTTGGATTTCATTCTAGCATGCTGATTGAGGGTGAGAATTCAATCCTAACGTCAGCAATCTTTTTTTTTTTTTTTTTTGGTACTGGGGATCAAACTCAGGACCTTGTGCTTGCAAGACAGGTTGGTGTCACTGAGCTAAGTCCTGGCCCATGTCAGCAATCTTGATGAATAAGAGAAAGGAAGAATTAAAATAAACAAATACTGCTTCAATATTTATAAAGTGTATATGGCCAGGGATAGGGAAGAACATAAATTCTAGAACAAAAGTCTAAATTATATTTATGTTTTGGAAAAATCTGTAGTTAATTTAGAAATAATTTTTTAGGTTAAGAAAGAAAGTTGCAAATATCAGCAGTCAATATGATTCACCAAGAATAATTTACAATACCTATTCTGTTTGTTTATACACATCACAATTCTAGCAAAGGATCTGATAAAGTTTCTGAGGATCACTAAAGATGAGATAAAAAAAGAGAGGACTAGATGATAAAAATAATTAGGTAGGTTCATAATTGAGGGATGGCTTATATTTCAATACCTCCCACCAAAGAACTGATTATTAACTAGGTGGAAGGGATTTAACTGGCATGCTGCATTAATCTATTCAGCTTCTGAAACTGTCAGCTTAGATTATGACTTAGAAAACCTTCTCACTTCATTTAATAAAATAAGGCTTCTGGCATGGTGCCAACATAAAAACATACATAAGGATCAATGGAACAGAATAGAGAATTCAGAAACAACCCCAGATAATTCAACTATCAGATCTTTGACAAGGAATGTGCTGGAGAAGAGATAGCCTCTTTAACATGTGATGCTGGGAAAATCGATTATCCACATATAGAAGATTGAATCTAGACCCAATCTCTTACCATGTACTAAACTAAAATCAAAATGGATCAATGATCTAAATATTAAAAGAGAAAAAACTAATCTGCTGGAAGATAAAATATGTAAAATCCTTGACATAGTCATAGGCAAGTACTTTCTGAATAGAATTCCAGTTGTAAAAGAAATAGCATCAAGAATCACCAAGTTGGATTATATCAAATTAAAAAGCTTCTGTGCAGCAAAGGAAACACTAACAGAGTGAAGAGATAGCCTATAGAATGGAAAAAAAATATTTTGCTAGCTATTCCTTGGATGGGACTGATAGCTAGAATTTTATGAAGAACTCAAAAGAACAAGAAACCACAAAATGAAAGACCCAATCAAAAAATGAGCAATTGAAATGAATAGTTCTCAGCAGAAGTACAAATGGCCAATAAATTCCTGAAAAAAATGTGCAACAACTCTGGGCATTAGAGAAATGCAAATTAAAACAACATGGAGAGTCTACGGAAAGAATGACTATCATCAAGAAATCATATAATAACAAATGCTGGCAAGACTCTAGGGCAGTGATGGCGAACCTTCTAGAACTTTCAATAATAACAAATACCTGGCTGCGGCACACATGTCATAGGTTCACCACCACTGCTGTAGGGAAAAAGGAACCCTCCTACATTGTTGGTGGGAATGTAAACCAATAAAACCATTATGGAAATCAGTATGGAGATTCCTCCCAAAAATGAAAACTAGAAATTCCATTCAACCCAATTATTCCTCTTCCAGGTATCCTCCCAAAAGAGTTACATTGTATTATAGGGACATATGGGTACTCATGTTTATAACAGTACAATTCATAATAGCTAAGTCTTGGAAGGGGCCTATATCTCCATCAAAAGAAGAATGAATAAAGTGTGATATTTATAAACAACCCGACAGAGTACTACCCTGCCATAAAGAAGAATAAAGTTGCTCCATTTTAGGAAAATGGATGCAATTTGAGATCGTATGTTAAATGAAATAAATCAGACAAACATGCCTAAATACTTCCTGGTTTCTCATATATGAGAAGCCCAAAATATAAGTAAAGAACAAAATAAAAGATAGATTCTAGAAAATAGGGAGATAGATCCTTTGTAAAAGGGAAAGGGACCAAGAGATAGTCAGAGTGGGGGCTGGGGAGAGAAAGGACAAAAGAAGAATTAAGATGTGTTATATACATGTAAACATTCCCCCAATGAACGTTATCATTATGCACTGCAGGCATGTACTAATAAAAAAAATAAGAGCATCCCTAGGAGGACTTTCCTTTAAAAAAAAGATTTCTAATATGATTACTTGAAAGGAATAGTGGGTTGAAAAGAATAAATTTAACATGATTAAAGAAATGCAAAGTAAGCATTTCTCTTACATTAAAAGTCAACTTCACAGTATAGTGGATATTTGGCTTAAATACAATTACATGAAGAAAGGCTTCAGGGTTTTAGTCAACAGCAAATATGAATGTGTGATTTATCCCTTCCCCCAAAGAAACAACCCCAAAGTCCTTGACTTCTTAGTCCAGACCAAGAAAATGGTGTTTTTCTTCTACTTGGAATTGATTAACTTACATCTGGAAGACAGTGACTTCATAGGACAGGGCCACATTTTAAGAGGGGCACTAACAAAGTGGAGCTGACCAGAGGAGGGTGAACAAAATGTTGAAAGTCTTAGAAACAGTCACATGAAACACAGCTGTAAGACTTTGGTTTATTTTGCCTGGAAAAGGAGATGATGTGGGTCTGTTTTTATACAAGAAGATAACATAATACCTGAAGAGAATTTAGCTCAAGGCACTAACACAGTAAACACCCCAAAAATGCCAACTGTAATTTTAATTTCACTGGTAGAAACCTTGAACACATGAGGTATCCTCAAAGAGAAATACTTTCAACAAAGTGTGGAAATTATGGGAAACAGGTATTTCTACACAGAGAAGGAAGAACACTCTCTTAGAACTATACAAAGATATAATAGACTGTTGCATGACTTAGTCATCACTAGAGATATTGTAGAAACTTCTGTGGTTTATACTAGCCATGATAATCTAAAAAGGTGCAACAAGTTGGTATTTTAAATCATCCTGTGGCTTAGAAGCAGATCATGTTCTATTAAGTGGCTATTTCCAAAGCTTATATACTGAAATACAACACTTCATGATGGTAGTACTGAAAGTGCTCTTTGTCTGAGTGGGAGATATATTTGCTGAAGATACGACATTTTTTAAGGAAGGAAAGTTTCACAGGAGAATATGGGACTCATTAACATATAATAACACCCAATAAGTACCAATTTATTTAATAAATTACCAAGACAGAAAATAATTTTAGTAGTCACCACTTTGTAATTACTTGAAACTTCCAAATAGAGGGAGGTTGGCAATGAGAAAAAAATGCTGTGTGTGTGTGTGTGTGTGTGTGTGTGTGTGTGTGTGTGTGTGAACTTCCTCATGCTCAGGGGCTTGCTCCTGCCTGAAGGTGAGGGGTCATTGACCTTGCTCCGAAATGAAACATGCCTTGGCATACAGCGAACTCCATTGCCGTCCCTTATTCCTTCACAGCTGACAATATTTTCAGAAGTAAAATGAAAATGAAAATTTTTTTCTTTCTGCCTTTCTTCTTTTGATATGCATTTTAAGAGGAAATAGGCAGGCATGTCTACTCTATCAGCCTTTGACAAATTTGAGAGTGATCCTATTGCTGGTGGCATAGACCTGGCCAGCAGCTTGCTTTTCTGAGAGCACTTTAACAATCATTGTTAATAGTGGAACCAAAACCATTCTGTTAAGCTCAGCCCCATGGCCCACACCTAACAAATCACCTTGCTTTCTAGAGTCAAGATCAGTTAAGGTATACAACATTTATTTTATTTTTAAAATAATTTTATTGATACATTTTAGGTATACAATATGACATTCATCATTGGAAATTTGCACCTTTATGTAATCTCTCTTGGTTCTTATTTTTTCCCCATTCCTCTGCTCTGCCTTCAAACCTTCCATTTCTCCCTATTTACAAAGACTTTGTTTCCATTTTT
>NW_004624816.1:6723319-6781611 GCF_000247695.1 Heterocephalus glaber
CCAATGATGAATGTAACTGTATTTTATACCTAAAATGTACCAATAAAGTTAATGGGGAAAAAATACAAAAAAAATTAAAAGACTTGGGCTGTTAAGATGCTTCCATTGTAACTGCGGATTTCTTCTCTAGATTAAAGGGAGACCTAAACCAGGGTCTTACGGTATGTTATCTGTTAACTAACCCTGATACTACCGTAATAGATTTGCCTGTTACTGTATAGATACTACCGTAATAGAATTGCCTGTTATTGCTGTAGCTGATTTGATTGCATAGGAATAATCCTGACTCAGTGGACAATTTCATGCCAGTGAACCTGTCTGCCGAATCCACCATCACACCCAGGGAGAGGGACAACAAGAGGTCCTGACTCAAGAACTCAGACTGGATCAGACTCTGCAAGAATGCCTGCAACTGACAGAAAGAGGTCCTGAGTCTGAGTTAGCTTCAGTCTTACAGTAGAGGGATCAGAGGAGTTAATGGGGTGTGAGTAACTCAAACTCTCTGGCAAAGAAGCTACCTAGGAATCATACATGCAATGTCTCATTGAAATATTTAATCTGTGTTCCCATCGGACATCTTATTTTTAATTTATTGATCTTATGTTTGATTTATTTTTTATTTAGTAATGTGAGGTTATGTCATTTTTTTATGGTTTCCTGTGTTTATTAGGTTGTTACTTTTTTGTATTTGTTCTTTCATTGGCTCTGGTTTAATAGATGTCTATGTTCTCTTCCTTGCCTCAGCTCTCTATCTAGTTTCTTCACCTCAAACCCCCAAGACAATACTATTAGCATATTTCTTTTTTTCTTTTTTTTTGGTACTGGGGATTAAACTCCGGTCCTTGCACTTGCGGGGCAAGTGGCAGAACCACTGAGCTAAATCCCCAGCCCTTCTCTATTCTTTTTCCAAACACATAAACTCCTCCTCCCAAGGTTTTAAATTCTCCATACTTAGTTTCCTCGTTGCCACTCCTCTCTTCTCTAGTATTATTCCTCCATCGTCCCCATCCTAAGCCTTTGGCTTATTGTCCTCCCTGTCATCAAGTTCTGAAAACCACATAGCTTTTCTCAATCACAAAGCAAACCCCCTTTCTCCCATATCTTACCCTTGCTCCCACAAAATACCCTCTGAAAACTCTCAGCATAAACTCTTCAACTCAACTAAAAGCACTCCAAAAAAATCAGACCCCACATCAAACTTTTCTTCTCATCTACCACTATCCCCCACCCCAAATCTTCCTCTTAGTGTCTAACACTACTCATCCAACCACCTTCCATTCTCCCCATACCACCTCACCTACCTCATTGCAGAGCAACCACAAATAATAAACTGTCTTGGTGTGCACAGAGAATAGACAAAGGGGGGAAGAGTAACTGCAAGGACTATCATATAAAAGTATTGTAAGACTGAGTCTGAGGATGTTGTTATAAATAGAAGTAACTCAGCAAAATAGAGACAGAGTCAAAATCACTTAAAGTAACTAACAGAAAGAGTAAATACTAGCACTGGACATACAAAGGTGAAAAATTATTCACAGGGAGGCAACATCCTACTAAAAATCTCTATATCAGCACAAATTCTCCTCATTTCTCTAGTCCCCAACCTGCAGTACCCCCTGTCGAAAGAAGGTGGGTGGAGAAGGGGCCATATATAATTTTTTAAAAAGATATATCTGTATCTATGTATTAACAAATAAACACAGATGCATGTAGGAAAATGGGGAAGCAAGGAAATAGATCTCTGACACTCTCCCTCCAACTCTCCAAAGGCGGAGCAAGGGGCCACAAATGGAGAAGAAAACAAATACAAGGTAGCAGAAATCTATGAAAAGTTCTTAGACAGGATGAAGAAAATAGATGAATTCAAAGAGGAAATAACCAAAAGTTCATAGCAATTGCATTCAATATGCCCATGGTGAATTTGGGGGAAATAGATAAAAAACTAGACAAGTTAATGAAAAGAGTTTAAAATTTGAATGACAGATTCAACAATGATATGAAATCCTTGAAAAGATGTCAGACAGAGATACCTGAAATAAAAAACTGTATAGAATTCATACATTGCAGAAATGACCATTGTGAACACAGAGTGTCTGATATTGAGGACAAAATAGTGAATTATGATAAAGAGCTCAAAGAAGCCAAAAAGAAAATAAGAGAACAAGAGAAGACTATCCAACAGCTACTAGACGACAATGAGAAGACTAATCTAAGGTTAATCATAGTTAGGCAAAACCTAGAAGATAGCACAGATGGATTCACTAACAGGCTTACAGAAATCATGGAAGAAAATTTCCCAAATATAAGAAAAGAGTTTAAAATACAAATAAGTGACACTTGTAGAACACCCAATAATTATGATGAAAGGGGAAGCTCACCAAGGTATATCCTTATTAAATTCCCAGATATGTAGCAAAAAACAGAATTTTAAAGGCAGCCCGAGGAAAAAAAATCTCATATAAAAGTAAATCAATTAGAATCATAGCAGACACCTCAACACAAATCCTAAAGGCCAAAAGAGCTTGTAGTGAAGTATTTCAGGCCTTAAGAGCACAGAACTTCAAACCCAGATTAACTTACTCTGCAAAGCTATCCTTCAAAATAGATGGAGAAATAAGGTATTTCCATGAAAAAGACAAGCTAAGAAGACATTTGAGTGCTAAACCAGTTCTAAAGAAAATACTCAAGAATATTTTCAACAGAAATAATGAATTGGACATAGCTAAAAACACAGAGGAAACTAGTGAGGTCAATAGATAAACAGCAACAAAAACATCAGGAAAAGAAACACAAAGGATGTGAAGGAAATGATAGTAAATAACCAACACATCTCAGTAATATTTCTCAATGTTAATGACCTCAACTCTCCAACTAATATACACAGATTGGCAGACTGGATAAAAAAAAACAGAATCCACAAATCTTTTACATTCCAGAAACACATTTAATCCCAAAAGATATTTGTAGGCTAAAAATTAAAGGGTGGAAAACAACATTTCATGCACCAGGACTCTGAAAATAAGGAGGGATAGCAATTCTAATATCAGACATGGTAAACTTCAAGTTAAAATGGATGAGAAGTGACAAAGAAAGTCACTATGTACTAGTGAAATGAACAACTGAACAAGAAGAGATAACATTAATAAACATGTGCACCAAATATTGGCACACCTATCTTCATAAAAAAAACCCTGCTGAAATTAAAAAGATCAAATAAACACTAACACAATCATAATAGTGGATTTTAACACCCCACTTTTGTAAAGAGATAAATCAATTAAACAAAAAGCCAGTAAAGAAATTTCAGAGCTGAGCCACACCCTTGAATGTACGGACTCCCACCCCTCTACAGCAGCAGAGTATACATTCTTTTCAGCAGCACATGGTACTTTTTCCAAAATAGATCACATCGTAGTCCATAAAGCCTACTTAAGTAAATATAAAAAATAGAAATTACCCCAAGCATACTACTGGAGCACTCTGGAATGAAAATTGAAATCAATGACAGATGAAATTTCAGAAAGGGCAAAAACTCTTGGAAAATAAACAATATACTACTGAATAACCAATGGGTCACAAAATAAATCAAAGAAGAAATTTTAAAAGTTCTGGAAATTAATAACAATGACAGTACAACTTATCGGAGACATTATGAAAGCAGTTCTAAGAGGAAAACTCATGGCAATCAATGCTCACATTAGGAACAACAAACCAGCCCCAAACCAAACTTAAGGGAGGAAATTATAAAGATGAGAGTGGAAATCAATAAATTTGAATCTAAAACATAATATATATAATCAACAAATCAAAGAGCTGGTTCTTTAAATAAATAAATAGATAACCCCTAGCCAGATTTACCAAGAGAAAGTGAGAAAAGACTCATGTCAGTGCAATTTGAAATGAAAAAGGTGAAATCACAACAGACACTGTGGAAATCCAGAAGATAGTAACTACTTTGAAAAATTATATTCCAACAAGTTAGCAAATTTTGAAGAAATGAACAGATTACTAGACACATACAAACTAATGAAACTAACCCAAGAAGACATAAATATGCTTAACAACCCAAAAACAAACAATGAAATTAACACAGTAATAAAGATCTATCAACTGAAAAAAGCCTGGCAGATTCACTGCTGAATTCTACAAAACCTTTAAGGGTGTTATATCACCAAAACTCCTCAAGGTCCTCAGAGATTGAAAGGGATAGAGTACTCCCAAACTCATTTATGGAAGCCAGTATCACTCTGCTCCCAAAACCAGATAAAAACCTGACTAAAAAAGGAAACTACAGGCCAGTCTCTTAATGAACATAGATGCAAAAATCTTCAACAAGATATTAGCAAATAGGATGCAGCACATCATCAAAAAGATCATACATCATTATCACGTAGGTATCATACCATAGATGCAAGGATGGTTCAACATACGTAAGTTCAATAAATGTAATACATCACATAAACAGAAGCAAGGTCAAAAGCCATATAATCATATCAATGGATGCAGAAAAGGCTTTTGACAAAATCCAACAGCCTTTCATGTTAAAAACCCCAAAGAGGGCCGGGGATTTAGCTCAATGGTTCCATCGCTTGCCTTGCAAGCGCAAGGACCCGGAGTTTGATCCCTGGTACCAAAACAAAAACAAAAACCAAAAAAACCCCAAAAATGGCATGGTACTGGAACAAAAACAGATACATGGATCAATGGAACAGAACTGAGGTTACAGAAACTTCTCCTGACACAGTCAGCTATTTGATCTTTGACAAAGGGGCCAAAAGCATACGTTGGAGGAAAGACAACGTATTCAACAAGTGGTGCTGGGAAAACTGGTTATCTCTGTGCAGAAGATTAAAACTGGACTCTTATCTCTCACCATATACAAAATTAAAATAAAAATGGATCAAAGATCTAAACATTAAAACAGAAACATTAAATCTATTGGAAGATAAAATAGGTAAAATACTTGAAGATATACATGTAGCAAAGGATTTTTCTAAACAGAACCTCAATTGCACAAGAAATAACACCAAGAATCAACAAATGGAGTATATCAGACTAAAAAGCTTTTGTACAGCAAAAGAATCAATCAGCAGAGTGAAGACGCAGCCTACAAGATGCAAAAAAAATTTTGCCAGCTACTTCTCGGACAGAGGACTAATATCTAGGATACAGAAAGAACTAAAAACAATTTTAAGCCACCTATAATTAAAGATCCAGTCAAGAAATGGGCAAGAGAAATGAACAGACACTTCACAGGGGAAGAAATACAAATGGTTAACAAATATATGAAAAAATGCTCAATATCTCTGGCCACCAGAGAAATGCAAATTAAAACAACACTAAGATTCAATCTTCATCCAGAACAAATGGCAATCAGTAAGAAATCAAACAATAACAAATGCTGGTGAGACTGGTGAAAAAGGAACCTACCTTCATTGTTGCTAGGAATGTAAACTAGTATAACCACCATTATGCAAATCAGTATGGAGATTTCTCAAAGAAGTGAAATTAGAAATTCCCTATGACTTAACAATCTTCCCCAAAGAGCTTGAGATATCCCACTACAGCAATACATGTATACTAATGTTTACAGAAGCACAACTCATAATAACTAAATCCTGGAAACATCCTGTACACTCATCAAAAGATTACTGGATAAAGAAAATGTGGTACCTATATGTAAGACATAATGCTGTAAAGAATGACATATTTGAGGTATTTGTAGGAAAATGGATGCAGTTGGGAAATGTAATGAGTGAAATAAACCAGTCACACACACATAAATACCATATAGTATCTCCTATTTGAAGGCAAAGCACAAAGAGAGTAATAAAGGGTGGATAGAAAGGGATAAGGAGATGGATCTCTTGCAATAGGGAAGTGGTCCAAGGCAAAAAAAGTGTGAGGGGTAAGAAGGAGGGGAAGGGGAAATCAGTAGAATAAAGATATGCCATGTACAGGAACCTGAAAACCTCAATTAATGTAAACATTATATGCCATAACATGAGCCAAAATTAATAATATCAACAAGGGTGAAAAATGGGACAGGGGAATTGGAGGAGGAGGAAGGCAGAGGAATGGGAGAGGGATTAAAAAAGAAACTGTGGTTTGTATATGTAACCACTCCCCAAGATGATTGCAAATTGGATGAACTGCAAATACATACTAATTTAAAAAGTGAAAAAATAGGCTTAATGACTGGGCTGCAATTCATATGTCTCACTCCCAGGCGGCTTGAACCACTGGTGGTGCATGCGTGGTTGTCCCACCAGGTGACTTTGTATTAATTTTTATTAGTAAAAAGACCAATAAAATGATTAGGCCCATTCATACCACCAGTGGTACAAGGCTCATGATGGGACAATCACGCATGTACCACCAGTAGTTCAAGCTGGCGGGAACGTGTTAAACCCCACATAAGCTAATTTGATCTTCTGGTTTCCTCTTGATTATTCCAGAGATGGCTGTCTTCCTGACATGCAGCAGTTTGGGCATATGCACCTGGGATAGAACAGCAGATGCCTTTTTGGAAAGCAAGAATAGACACTTGGACTTAGAATGTTTTTCTACCAGACTTAGTGAAACCTGGACTGGAGATGTAGGCAGATCTAAGGATAAGCCTGGGCCTGAGACAGGGGAGGGCAGGGCATCTGAGGCAGTGGGGGATTAGCCCAGGGTGTCAGTTGACTTTTTTTTGAAAAACAGAATTGTCAACCCTTCCCCAATACTGGGGATTGAGCTCAGGGCCTTCACATTGAGCTATAGTCCCAGATGTTTTTATTTTGAGATAGGGTCTTGCTAAGTCACTGGGTCTTGCCTAGGCTAGGGTTGCACTTGTGATCCTCCTGCCTTAGCCTTCCAGAGTTCTGGGATTACAGGTGTCTGCCACCATGCCCAGTTTAGAGGTTTGTGGGGTTTTGAGCAATTTTGATGACATAGCAAAATTGAGAGAACGTGCAGAGATTCCCACGAATCCCTTTCCCTCATCGACTGGTGTTATAGTATGTGTTCCTTACTCTTCTACTGATTTCTCACTGTAGTATCTACAACCACCATGGCCATGAATTTCCTTACAATAAAATGGTTGCAGAAGATTCGCTTGGAGAAAATGTGCTCTGGCAGAGAGACTGTTCCTACTCTCTGCATCCCACCCACCTTGCCCTCTCCTCCTCCTCTGTCTCTAGCTAGAGCTCTAGCCTTCCCTTTTCTGTAGGCATATGGTAAGTGGGTGGTATAAAGCTTGATCTTTCCTCTCTATTTCCAGAGGACATGTAGTGTGACCTCCCCTCTCTATTGTGCAGAACCTGATGTGACTTCCTAGTGAGGGCCACTGTGCCCTGAGGGGCCATAGGAGACAATGCTTGACCTGTGCTTTACTCTACCAATGGTGACCTCTTCACCCTGCTCCATGTTTGGAAACTCAGGCTTCTACTTAAGTTCCAGCACACTATGAGGACCCATGCCATCCCTGTAGCTATCCTGGGACCCTATTGTCAGACGGGCCCTCTACTGCCCTCAGACAGACTCGTAGATGCTGGGTATGCAATCTTTGTACATTGTGCAGCTGTGGAGACCAGTTCACCTTAACTGAGGCCACCAGACCTCAAGCTTTTCCAATATGGTCAAATCTCTTGTTTAAGACTGATTCCCAGCACATCCTGCTTCTGGCATAGTATCTGGGCCACCCCTGAGTCCTCCTTCTGCCTATTTTACTACAAGTGTGGAAATGAATTTGAAGTTGTGAAACAGTGTATGTTATTAGAGAGGAATAAAGGATATCTCAGAGGGGATTTGCACCCATAAGATGTATCCTCCACTTTTGTGGAGGAGCAAGAATTCCCCATTCCTGGAAGTAGGGATTTAAAAGCCTGCTGTGAAAGGTGAGGGGGCCAGGAGGGATGAGAGTGAGTGATCAACATGTATGGAGCAGCTACAGTTGCTGGGGGTTTTATCTCTTTTGCTTTTTAAAAATTTCACTGTGGCCACCAAGGCAATGGATATTATTATTTTATTTTACAGATAAAGAAAGTGAAATTTGGAGGTTGAATGAGGTAGGATTCAGATCTGTATTATTCCCAAAGTTCCATCCTGTGTTAGATGCAATTTTGCATTGCATGCTTAGAAAACAAAAACAAAAGCAAAAGGAAAAAACAGTACAGACCTTTAAGGCACTCAGGGTCTAATAGTTGTTGATAGCCTTCCTCCCTTTGGAGTATGTTTGGAAATGTAAGCCCCTGTTCTGGCCATAGGAGGTGTTAGATGGTGCACTGTCCTAGTAAATGGAAGAAAACGTTTTTTACCTGATGCTTTGACCACACTCTGGAGAGGTACATTTCCAGAACATGAGAGGTTTTTAGTAGTAAAAAAATGAACGTGTTGGTTTTACACCATGGAAACATTTCTGTCATAGCATTATTATCAGGTAGAAGAAATAAAATTAGTGCACTATCTATGCTTTTTTAACCAGGAGAAGGGAAGACTTAGTATGAACTTGATAGAGCCTGACCTTGTGAAATGGTCAGCTAAGAATCCTCAGTCATAATGGTGGCTCTGCATTTTCTCCTCATGCCCTGCTGCCCTGTCGAGCCTTCCACGATCTGTGGAGGGTGTGCTCACGGGCCGAGTGGGGCTCGCTGCCAGTTGGTAGCAGGTGTAACTGATGCCCAGGCCTCCCTGTGCTGGCGGTCTGTCATCTGAGGCTGTCGGCCTTTGAACTGATGAATTCTCAGTGAAGGCAGATGTGTGCACTTTTGCAAGGCCTTCCCAAAAGAGGAAAACAAAGCCTTCTATTGATTAAGGTACGGGCAAAATGTGTTTCACCTGGAGATAGTGGTGCTCATTGAGCTTGTGATGAATGTAGTCCTGTACTCCAATGATTTTTAACCTTTCTTAGATTTCACATTCCTTTGAAAAACTGTTGAAAGTGATTGACCTTTTATCCTGGAAGAAAATATACACATCCAAACAAACCTTTGTAGTTTCAAGAAGCTCAGGAAGCCCCCTGGACTTGAGGACCCAAACTACTCCTCTCCCTATGGAATCTGGGTTTTCTTTTGTGTATAAGAACACAGTGCCGGGCAGGGGATTTAGCTCAGTGGTTCTGCCGCCTGTCTTGCAAGTGCAAGGTCCCGAGTTCGATCCTTGATACCCAAAAAAAAAAAAAAAGAAGAAGAAGATAGTGCCTTTCTGAGCTGTGGTACTAAAATATAGGAAATTTTATTTATTTTGCATTCATCAAAATGAAACCTATCTGGGACATTATCATTTTAGGCTTCTACTGTGTAAAAACTCACTAATTAAGAACTATTGGGTGTTATTTTCAATAATTGAGGCTTGGTAATTTAGGTTCCTCCCAAGTGTCTTTTACTATTTGCATTACCAGCTGGTTTCTACTCCTGGCCCAGTGGTAGAGTAGGAGGAGGGAAAGAGGAATATAAATCAGAAGCACCTGAAGAGATTTTCCGTTATGTTTTTTTCTTCTTCCTCCCAAGGCCTCAGTATGCTCGGATCTTCCTGTTGGGACTCAGGTCTCCAGACTAACCAGCAGTCTGATATGTGGTAAGAATCTGAAGAATTCCTATCAGAAGATAAAAACTCTATTAGGATTTGGTCTTCTGTGTATAAAAGACTTAAAGAGGATAGATGATTCAGAGAAGTCATGGAATCAAAAGCTGTTAGAGTGGGGGGGGGTTAAAACAAACATTTCAATTGTGACTGGTAGCAAGAAATACATTTTCTCCTTTCATTTGGTGCACACGTACACAATGGAAACAGGAGTTATGCAAAACAATCAGAGGGCCGCATGCATTCTGATTCTTCTACTCAATTCCAAAAGTACTGCATTAGTTCTGAGCCACTAAATTAATGGTTTATATCCATAATTTGCAAAATCAGTGATGTACACTAAGGGTTTTAAATGTAAATTCTTGGGGTTCTCTGCTGAGCTGTCTCAGGGCTGCCTGTGGTGGGGCTGGCGTAAGATAGAGAATCCCAGTGAGTTAAACCTCCTCATCAGAGAAGCTCCATTAGATGGTTGTATAGGCTGGGATTCTGTGAAATATTTTATTTTACAAGCATTGAAAACTACTTAGTGCATTTCCCACTTTATGTATGAGAAGTTTCAATTCAGGGTTAAGGTAACTTATTCAGTTTGGGCTGTGGCTGTTTTCTGCCTCATCATTCCTTTGTTTTTAATTTTAATTATTGTTGTATGTACTTGCTGAGAGATCAGATAGCTTAAACTTAAAGGAACTTAGGAAGAAAAGAAAGAATCTTCCACTCATCCCTTTGTCTGCTTCTGGTTTTAAACTTTCATAGCCATTTTCACAACTCAAACTATGTTTATCTCTATACTCTCAGCTTAACACTTTTCTAGGACCTTCATGACTCCTCACTGTGTAGAATGGGAGCTTAGCTTATCCTCATTCCACTATCACCCACCTCCTGCTTTCTTTTCCCCCCATTCATCTTTCGTAGCTATATTAGTATTTTTAGTTCTATAATGATTATGTTATTTTAAACCAAAATGATAGCCTTTAAAAAAATTATACCCTGATGTTCTCATCCATTTTCTATGGCTTTTTCTTTGGTATTATTCAACCATCCCTAAACACCACCTCAATACTGAGAAACTGTACTTGACAGTGAGATGACTTAGTGTGATGTAGCTTCTTCAGAAAGCTAGAGAAATTTTACATGATATTAGAGGTATAAAGGCTAGATACACAAGGTTTGAAATAAGTGGACCACAAGAGAATTACCATCACACTTACAACAGGTACAATTACTGTTGGGCTCCAGGAAGAGAAGCCAAATATTGTACATATTTCTACCTTTCACTGCTCCTGACTTTGTACCTTTTGTTCACAAACAAGGGTAGAACTCAGACTAGTGCATAAAAGTGTGGCATGCCAAATTTGGGCTCACACTAAAAGAGAACTTTCTAGTAAAGAACCCTCCAAAACTGGATGGGGCTGCTATTGAAGTAGTTTCCCAGTACTGTAAGTGTCCAAGCAGAGGAGGATGGTCACTTGTTCATGTTCTTGCAGAATTGCTTATTTTTAACTGTGATTTGGTAATTCTGTGAAATCATTGGTATATCATACAAGGTGAGTGGAGTTTGCTAGGTTATACATTCTCAACAAGGGCCTCCAGTGAGGTGAAAATTGATTCACAGTGAGGGGATGAACTTTTAAAAACCTTAAATATTACAATTATTTGTGGCCCTCCAAAGAACCATAGCACATAAGCAAATATGTAGTATATCTGTGTGTTGGGATCAGAGGGCTGAAGGGAGGTGAGGTTCCCAAAGAAAAGAACACATGTGGAGAAGACATCACAAAAAAGCAGGAACCAAACTTTATTTTCCAGTGCAGCACTTATAGTAGTTTCTTTTATCAGCTTACTGAGACATAGTGAGACAAAACACCTGGGTGACCTTGCAGGTCATGTGGTGGTACATGCGTGGTTGCCTATGCTGATTCATTTTTTACAACAAAGCTCCATTGTGCATGTGCGCTAAATGACAGGATTGTGTCCTCAGGTGCCTTCAGATGCCCTCAGATGCATGGGCTTTGACACATCTGGCCCCCTACACTATGGTATTAAAATTTTATGGTATGTAGAGATTGGGGAAATATGTCTCAAAATAGAAACACTGAAAAACAGATTAAGAAACACTGTACTAGGCTTATTATGCCACTAAGTCCAAATATTGTTTATAACACCCACTTAGGAAGTCTTCTCTGACCCTCTTTCCTTTTATCGCTGTGTACAATGAGTAGCTGTCTCAGTCCTATAGTCCATTCCACCAGTTGTCTTAGGGGAGGCAGTCTGGGAGAGATGGGTAATAGATTTGGATTGAAACTGTTTGTGGCATTCACAAGCTATATGACTAAACTAGTCAGAGTTCTCCAAAGAAACAGAACCAATAGGGTATATAGAAACATGTGAGAAGGGATTTATTATGAGAATTGGTCCACACAATTATGAAGGCTGAAAAGTCCCAGAATATGCTGTCTGAAAACTGGCCCACCAAGAGAGCTGATGGTGCTATTCATTCTAAGGCCAAAGGCCTGACAACTGAGTTGGGAGGCCCACTGATCTAAGTCTCACAGGTCCAAAGGCCTAAGGACCTGGGGCTTTGGTATCCTGGCAAGAAAAGATAGGTGCTCTGGCCCCAGAAGAGAAAATGAAGAGAAACTTCCCTTTTTCTTTTGGATTTGAGACCTCAGTACACTGGATGATGCCCACCTATATCGGGGAGGTTCATCTTCATTACTTAGTCTACTGATTGAAATGATAATCTCATCTGGAAATACCTTCACAGACAAACCTAGAAATCCTATTTTACCAGTTATCTGGACATCCTTTAACCTTGTTAAGTTGATTCATTTGTTGAACCAGTTATCACAAGTACACCTGCTAAGTTGCTTCACAAATACATCTTTTTAAACCACACTTAATCCCCAAATAAAGACACCAAGGTCATAATTCTGACTAACATGATACAACTGTCCTATATACAACAAAAACCATAATAATCCTTTCCTTAGGGGAGCTAGGATGGAAGGAGAGGGAAGAATGGGAAGGAGAATGAGAAGTAAAAAGGATTAAGATGCAATATGTACATATACCAACTTCACACAATGAATGTATTCATTATGTGTTGCAAACATGTATTAATAAAATAATCTTAAAAATTACTTCCTTTGAAGAGAAGTAAATCCTTGAGTGATTTTGCTTTTCTTCTTGATATCTTGTAACTTAAGTATTATGATACAAAGTTGATGCTTAAATACTGATATAAGGTTAATATATTATGTTACGTAACAAGGGAATAAGAGAGGAAAGAAAACAACGATATGTGTTACTATATGTGTATATATAATCACATTATGACAAAATGAGATATTCATGACACATATAGTAATTGGTTCTATAACTGGTCATGTGGCTATAGCTCGTATTGTAATTACTTTCTTTTACTATCCATCTATCTATTCTATATTCTCTTTACATTTAGCAAGTGCCTTGATTGGTCATAGTTCTTTAAGTGGTAGAGTGACCTAAACCTTCACGCTTAAAGTTTTAGGCCATTTGTAGTCCTGCCTGCTTTGGGCTCTTATAGTTTTCCACTGACCTTAGTTACAGGGCATAATAATATTAAGATATTCTAAGGGACCTCATGTGTTCCATATATTCTTTTTCTTATGTTCACTGTGGATCAGTAGTCCAATTTAATAGTCTGGATCAAATGCCCATACCAACACCTTAACTCCCTCCTCGGCCTGTGACTCAGAGGCATGAGGATCCCAAAATGGCCAGATAGCAGCCTTAACTTCCAGTTCAGTGAGATCATTGTTGTGTCTCTTGATGGAATCATTCCTCTCTCTGGAACTAAGACCTCCAGTCCATCAGAGCATAAAGTCTTGGGAATAAGAAACAAAAACTTTGTTAATGGGGCACTGCTATTTCTATCCTTTGATTTCTGGACCCATGAATCCTGGGTATGGGAGAAATGACACCATATATTGAATACAGAACATACATAGTCTTATGGAGAAACCTGTCGCAGCCCTGCACATCGTTGCCACCTAGCTGGCACTGTAAATAAATGAGTCTTCAAAGGCCATTCTGGTGTTCATCAGCCAGCTGGCTCAGGATGGTGGGGAACATGGTAAGACCGGCAAAATCCATGAGCATGGACACACTGCCACAATTCTTTCACTGTGAAGTGAGTTCCTTGGTCAGAAGCAATGCTCTATATACCATGACAGTGGATAAATTTCTCTAAATCCACACATGGTAAGTTCAGCACAAGGATTGCATTCAGAGAAGGCAAATTCACATCTAGTGCAAATGTCCAGTTTAGGAAGAAGAAAACACTGCCCTTTCCATGATGGAAATGGTCCAGCACAACCAGTTTGCCACCAAGTGCCACCTCATCACCCTAGAGGATTGTTTCATGTTAGAGACTCGGTATTGGTCTCTGATGTTGGCTGATTGAGCATTCAGCAGTCATAGCCAGGATGACATTGGTGACTTAAAGTCTGTGTCGCTGAGCCCATACACAACCTCCTTCCGAGATACAATGGCCACTTTGCTCATGAGCTCATTGGGTAATGGCAGTGGGCACCTGGGAGAGAGGGTAACTGGATCCATAGACCAGATCATCATATCCACTTATTAAAATCCTCTGCTGATTTCACCCTTTGCTGAGCATTTTCACGAGCCACTAATATTTTCACAACTTTTTTTCTGTTCAGAGCGATCAAAGTGGTACCTCAGTTCATGAACTTAATTCTTTCCACAATTCTAGTCACAAATCAAATTGGACAAGACCAAATCAAATTTCCCCATAAGGTCAACATTGAACTTAATCATTGAATTTGATACAGATCTCATAGAATTTGGTTTGCAGCCAGAATTGTGGAAAGAATTAAGTTTGTGAACCAAAGCACCACAGTATTCACAAACCTTCTCATCAGATTTGTTTTTCATCAATTTTCCAATCATGTTTTTTCCAAGTCCCTGACCATCCAGCCAAACCATTGACTATAACCTGTGAATCAATATATACTTGTACTCCTGGCCATTTCTCATTTCAACCAGGTGCATTTCCCGAAGTCCTGCCCACAGGGAGAATTTTTCCCTTGTCCTTCAGGGATGTCCCAGAGAAGGACGATAGTAGTCAGCTGTCCACTTTTGGGTGGACATGCAGAGCCATCTGTAAACCTGGCCTGAGTTTTCTCTTCCTTTGTCAACTGGTCACAGAGAACTCCCAGAAAGGTACACGTGCAGGCTGAGAGAGAGAAGGCAGAGCAGCAAGAGGCATTTGTGCCACTTCTTCATAAAACTTATACCTTTGGGGCCTGCTAAGGCCTGATCACACATGTACCACTAAAGTTGAACAATGGAGTGCTACTGTGCACCTCCAACTTTGTGGCTAATGGGTCAGATACCACCTAGTTCATGATACCAAAGATGAATTATGGAATTACAGTGGTATCTCGGTTCACAAACATTTTTGTTTGTAAACAATTTTCTAAGCAGAAGTATTTGGCAAAATTTTGTTTTTGTTTGTGAACTCTCCATCAGGTGAGGTGACAAACATGACTGTGGCCATCTTTCCTGCCTGAACGTGAAGATGGCCATCTTTTCCAGAATCATGGAGTGAATTAAGTTCATGAACCAAGGCACCACTGTATACAATCTCAACAAGCCCCGTTTTCCTCCTCTTTAAGATAATGATGGTTTCTTCAACATAGAATTGCTGGAATGTTTAAATCCTTGGTACCCAAAATGTGGTTCTAGAACCTTTGGCATAGGAAGTACCTGGCAGCTTGTTAGAGGAACAGAATCCCAGAATACATCCCCAAATTACTGAATCAGAAACTGCTTTAAAAAATTCCCAGGCGATTTGTAGGTGTGTTGAAATTTGAAAAGAATTAGAGGAAATAAACTTCTGCTTGTGAAGAGCTTATCATAGTACCTATTATTGAAGTTCATTGTTGTTCATCTCTTTCTTCCACACCACACCCTCACTTCCCGATCAGGACTTTGTCCCGTTCTTCTTTATATCCTTAGCACCTGAAGAAGTGACTGGTGGATGGGAGCCCCTCAGATTTCTATAGTGATTGAAAGTCTGCTAGATGAATAAATAAATGAAAAAGAGAGTGGAGAGAGGAGATGCATTCTTTCTGAATATAGCTAGAGTTGGTTTTTCCGTACAGAGTCCTGATATCTGACCCACTGCTATGTCTCCCTCAAGCTATAAATAAAGACCTTTTTCACAGAATACCCTCTTCTTTTTTGTTTTAAGGCCATACACATTTAATTGAGAAACTTTTTTGAGCATCTTCTTCGTGTGAGTCTGGTGTTATACAAGGTGAGGCAAATGAAGATGAGTAAGACACAGTCCCCGCCCTCTGCAGTGTGTGTGTTCTGTCACAAATCTCTTGTAATACACTCATTTCAACCTTATCTTGGCTAACAAGTTAAGAAGAGAACTGAAACATATGGGGTTTGTTGGCACACTGGAGCTGAGTTATGAATACTATCACTGACACAGGAACCAAAAGATTCAGACAGGGAAAACAAGCTTTAATAAAAGGTCCAGAATTTAGACACCTTCTCCTCCACACCTGTTCTCAATGAACCACTCTTCCTCTAGAATAAGCTTCCCTGCAGCAAGTAGCCTAAAAGGCCAGGAAAACATACCCTCAAAGTCATAGTCTGTCTTTGTCAGTATGGAGAATCTAACATATTTGCTTCTTTTATTTTTGCTCTTTGCAGATAATTCTTTCTTAGAAAGAATTATCCCAGCTATCCCTGGTCCTCTGTGCAAATTTTTTACCTCCTTCACCACAATGCCCACTGGAATGGGAGAAAACAGGCTTTCCAGCCCTCATCCTCACTCCCTGCTCAAAGCCTTACATTGCTGGAATTCATCCAAACTTTGTGTGTGTGGAAAATAATTTTCTTCTCTTGACTAATCTATGAAGCATTTTTTTCCTCCCCGAAGTACATAGTTATACCAAATTCGTACTCTTCATTAAGCGTGCTTAATTTCCTTGCTGAGAGCATTTTAAGGAGATTTAGGGAGGGACTGAATCAATTCTGGCTACCTAGATGCCCCTGGTATCCCTAACTGTGGTTGGGGAGAAGGGGTATAGTTTCCATCTAGTTGTTTTGAGCTGAGAAGGGTCGGTACAGGGGAGACTGCAGTCAGGGGCCTTCTCCAGAGAGCTAATCTGAGGGACCTTGAATAGAAGTCATGTTGCAGTTTAGCAGTTATGAACTCCCTTTACAAGGTTGATCTAGTGTTTCCTGGTAAAAGCAGTCTAGCACGTCTGAGGTTAGTTCTATCTGTATGATCACTTGGAGTTCGGAAGCCTCTAGGCAAGAATAAACAAAATTTCCAAGAAATTAAAACATGTATAATCAAAGCATGAATACTAGAATGGAAAGGCAGGTTGAGGAAAGAGCCACATCCAGACACTGCTCTTAAGCACTGTACCAGCCTTCCCTCTGATTTGGCAAAGTTAATTTTGCAATTCTGTAGCACCATTCATCTGGGAAGCACAGGGCTTTCCACATATGTGGTCAATTAATGTGAAGAGGTAAGTTATTACGAATGTTTGCTTTATTCTTTTTTTTTTGGCACGGGGATCGAACTCGGGACCTTGCACTTGCAAGGCAGGTAGCGGAACCACTGAGCTCAATCCCCGGCCCTGTTTACTTTATTCTTTGTAGCTGAAGACAGAAAGGTGGTATTACTGTCTGGGTGTGATCCCAGGGAAGCCCTAAAACCTTCCCTTTCAGTCCAGCTCCTACATAGTAGATCAAGGAAGATTTTGGTATCAGCTCCAGCATATGATTGGAATCTATACCTAGATGTCCCATAGGCTCTCAGATTCAACAAGTATCCCCAACAGTCCTGTTGCTTCTCTGGATTTTGGTCTTGGTTGCTGACATTGGTACATATCCAACTGTTGAAGTCATCTGGATCTTTAGCATTTAGCACAGTACTTTGGCATATGTAAGATGCTCACTAAATGTTACAGAACAAATATGTGAATGACCTTATTTTATCCATAACCCTCAGACCCCACAAAGAACCAAATGTATGTATTAATTTGTTCAACAAATCTTTACTGAGCATTTATGTGCCAGGTGCATGAAGTTCTAGGGGCATTGTAGTGAACAATAATCCTTGCCTTTCTGGAATATATACCTACATCCTTGTGAGAGGAGACAAATAATTATGTTAGCCAGATTTCCATCACTGTAAAAATATACCTGAGAGGGCCAGGGATTTAGCTCAGTGGTTTCGCCGCCTGCTGCATAAGCGCAAGGACCCTAGTTCAATCCCTGGTACCAAAAAAACAAAAAGCAAAAACAAAAAGCCAAAAAACAAAAAACCTGAGTTAATCAATGAGGAAAGGTTCATTTTGGCTCAAAATTTTAAAGATTTCACTCCATGGTTAGTTAGCTCTGTTACTTTTAAGCCTATGGTAAGGCTCAAAGTACATCATGGTGGGAGTATGTGGCAAATTAAAATATTCACCCTGTGATGGCCAGGAAGGGGGATGGGGGGGGTGCTAAGGTCTGCTTTAAGGGCATGCCCCCTGTATCTACTTCCTCCTGTAAGTCTCTACCTCTTAAAAGTTCCACTACCTCCCAGTAGTGGCACGAATTGGTGACTAATTTACATATGGGACACTGAGAAACACATTAACATCATAGCAATGATAAACCAAATAAATGAGCAAAATACATAGTATTCTAGATGACAGGAAGTCCTGTTGAATAAAAGTAAGTAAAGGGATGGAAAGAGTCCTGGAGCTGATGCTCAGCTCTGAGTAGGGAAGTCAAGGAAGGCCTCACTGAGAAAGAGACATTTGACTTGAGACTGGAAGAGATGAGGCAGTAAGCCGTAGAAATGTTGGAGATGATCCTGGAGAAGAGGGAGGATAAGCATGTTTGGAGTGAGAATGGCAAGTACAAAGGCACTGAGGTGGGAGCACACTTATGGTGTTTAAGACTTGGAAAGGAGGCCAGGGTGGCTGCAGCAGTGTGAGCAAGGGGAAAAGAAGGGGACCGAGAAGACTGTGTAGTGACACATAGGTACTTTTGATGTCTATGGCATTTAGTTGGGGATGGAAAGCCACTACAGGATTGAATGTCGTGACCTGATTTGGCTTATGTTTAAAGTAGGACCACTGTGTTGTTTTGACAATAGACGGGGTTTGGAGTGGAGGTGGGGAAGCAGTGTGAGAATTAGGGTGGAAGCAGGGACTTCAGTTGGGGGACGAAGGAGGTTCTGGACTTATTCTGAAGGTAAAGTCAACAGAGTATGCTCACAATTTGGATGTGGGATGTGTGTGAGAGAAATGAATTAAAGATGATGCCAGGGCTTTTGGTCTGAGCAGCTAGAAGGACAGAGCTACCATCAGCTCAAGTGAGGAAGAGTGGAGGAGTAGGCTTGTGATGCAAGATCCAGAGTTCTATTTTGAACATGTGAGCAGTAGCCTTTACATAGATAATAAAGATGACAAGTGAACTGTTAGACAGGAGTGCAGACTTGGGAGCTGAGCTGTAGAATTAAGTTGGATCAGCATGTCAGGTGTTTATGAAACCATGAGAATGAGCTCCTCCAGTGAGTTACAAGAAACTCTGTAGGCCCAGAGAACTGAGCACCAGGGCCCTTAATGTTTAGTGTTGGGGATAAGAGGAGAAGTAAGCAAAGGACTCTTAGAAGGAACAGCCAGTAAAATAAGAGGTGTGATTGAAAAATATGGTGAATGTTTAATTTAAAAAATTCATTATAGCCGGGGATGTAGCTCAGTGGTTCCGGCGCCTGCCTCACAAGTGGAAGGACCCGACTTCAATCCCTGGTACAAAAAAAAAAAAAAAATTCATTACAGTAAAAGACACATTGCCATGAATCTCCCTCAAAATACTCCTCTCTTTGAACACACTTATTCCACTGCTCTTGCAACTTTCTGAAGCAGTCCTGGAAGTCTTCTTTCATGAGTGTGCATTCACTTGGATGTATTATTGTGATGGCTTCAATGTCCTGAGTTGATTCAAAATATTTACCTTTCAGGATCATTTTTGAGAGTCTTAGAGAAGTCAAGAAATTTGATGACAGCCACAATAATGAGTAAATTTGACATTCAAGACTGAAATCTAGTTCTTCCTGATTTCAGAGTACATGCTTGAATTAACTACACCAAACTGCTGTCCCCAAGAAAAGTACTGCACTAAAATCTCTATGGCTTTGCAGTATTGTTTCTCAAAGTGGAAGAATTTATAAGATAAAGCCAACATTTCAGGCTGGCATTGTCTAAGAGGCTTTTTGCAATAAGGAAGATGTTCCATAAATCTGTAATGTCCAATATGGGAGCCAATAGCCACATATTGCCATTGAGTACTTGAAGTTTGGCTGCTGCCACTAAGGAACTGACATTTAATTTTAATCTGTTTGCATTTAAATAACTACATATGACTAGTGGCTGCCATAGTGGGCAGTGCAGCTCTAGAAAATCAAGCATCTCTTGATAACTACATGAATATTAACCATTCTGAGAAAGTCAGTGGAAAGTTCTTTTCCCCTTACTTTGTCTATAAGTATACCCATGAGCAAAAATTACCATATTTTAATGAATATAAGACACCATAAAGCTTCACATGTCTTAGTATTTTATGACCTAGTAAGAAAAAAAATACATTCAGTTATAATGTAAGATATCATTGATTGTTGGACACATCCTAATTATGGAGATTTTTTTAAATGTTGGGCAAAATTAATCTTAATTTTACAGTCAATGAAAGGAGGTATAGGGGCCAAGGATTTAGCTCAGTTGTTCTGCCACCTTCCTCGAAAGCACAAGGTCCCGAGTTCCATCCCTGGTACCAAAAAAAAAAGAAGAGAAAGAAAGGTGGTATTTTAATTACTTTGGTGATATTGAGGAAATTTCCTGGATTTTCAAATGTCCGTTTTTTTCTGTTAATCTATAATATTATTTCAATCATTACTATCATAGTTAAGATAGGGCAGTATCATTTATAATTTAGTTTAACTTTAAAAGTTAAATATCTGGCAGGAGGAATTAAAGTAACAACCAAAAATATTCAAAGGTTATTATCATTCCTAAAATGATAAAGAAGTGACACATTATACAAATATCATGAGTGGGGCTTAGTGTGTTGGCAACTACTGTTTTTTTGTTGTTGTTGTTGTTCATTTGTGTTTTATTTATTTCTCTACAGCATTTTAAAAAATTTACTTTTACAGTTTTCGTGCTTCTATACATCACATAGCTCATCTAAATGCTAGGGTATGTGGCGTATCTAATGTAGAATCAACTAACCTTAGAACTAATTGATTACATATTATTTCTTTTGTGATGATGTGGTATCATCATCATTTGAGTTACTCTGACCTTCATCTTTTAGCTCAAGGCAGTTTGAATGGGCTTTTACATTAATCTAACCTCATTCTCTGACCTTTATTAGACCATCTGTGGTTCCACCTTCAATTTTGGAGACATCTGAAAAACCAAGACACATGTCTGGCTTCTATCCATAGAACCATATCCAACTTTGAAGTGTTTAAACCCAAATGCATGCCTTTTAATATTTAGAGCATTAAGTCCAAATCCACCCATTTAATGCTTTCACCGTATTACTTAAGATGCAAAGAAAATACCCTATTCTTTACCCAGCTGCAACAAATTAATAAGTAATTTCAGTCAAATAAAATTTTGATCCTGAAATTCACTCCACATCCTTTAATGCTTTGTACTTTAATAAAATTATTAAAATGTGTGTGAGATTTAAAAAAATACCTGAGTTTTTGAATTCAGGATGACCCATGACATGACACATTTTTGTGGTATTTATAAACTCCTGGTTAATAAAATGATTCTTTCACCCAGGAGATAATTACATTTTAAAACAGCACAGTGTTTGGGAATGATTATTTAAATCCTAGAGCAGTGTACCATTGTAGAAATGTACCACCAATCAGGTAAAATTAGAAACACTCTGGATATGAGTCATGGGGTGTTTAAAAAACATAATTCTAAGAGAAGAAACAAGACAAAACAAAACAACAACAAAGAGACTTCGGAATCCTTTGTTACAAAGGAAAAGAATCAATTATTCAGTGACTTTTGCGGAAGGAGTGAGTGAAACTGAAACAGGCCAGAAATCTGTAAACCTGTTCCGCACACAGCCACATGAGTTAGCGAGACAGAAAAGGTAAGTGCTGTTAATAGTATCAGCTGTCACCATTACCTTACCCTTGACTAGGAGTTTTGAAATTCTCAGTGGTGTTGGTTCCTGTAAACAATCTTAGCAATCCAGGGGCAGCCTCTTTTACCCCCTTGGTGAGAGAATCGATGCCTGGCATATGCTCAGTAGCCCCCTGTTTTAGTCCACAATTACCAGAACCACAGTAAACATCACTTTTGAGTACCTCAGAAAGAAAGACAATTTTGAAGCAATTTTTTCCTGATTCCTTTCGGTTTTCTTTCAGTAAAGCAGTACTGTATTATACCGTGCCTTTTCTTTCTAACATAGTAAGTGCTAATTACACCCCTTGGGTATAACTTGGCTGCTGTGTTAAACACATCTAGAGTTGTTTTCTTATTACCATGAAAAAAAAATTTGACATGAAAGACTACCTGTGGAGGCATGGAGGGACACTGGAATAAACCTCCATAATTTAAAGGGCTAAGCAGTTCAAGGGTGCTGAAAGATGGGATGTACTCAAGTCCCTATTGTGTATGTTTGGTCAAACGAGGAGATGAAATTAATATTATGTAAAGAAAAACACCCTTGAAAGTGAGAGGGGGCAGGGCTGTATTTTCTCCATCCATACTTCTCTAGCATTTGGTGTGTGTGCCTCATTTGACAGCTGCATGTTTCACTGTGTTAACCATTCACTCATTACCATTTCTGAAGTGGGTAAGATATTCAGTCCAGTCAGTCAAATATAAGGAAATAAACTCTACATCAGTTTTCTGTAACTGAATTAATGTTTAATCTCAGGCAACTCAGCCCCTTCCCTGGGTGGCCTTTGGAGTGTTGCCATATTGGCCACTTAGGAATACTCGGTTTTTGCCTTGTCAGCTGTCCACTCAGGCATCCAGGCCAAAGTCCTTGCTCCCACTGAGCTTGATTGTGGGTCTCTGCAGGTCATGGCTGCAGCCCCCAATCCCTGTGGGTGCTCCTCTTGGGAACAACCTCAGTCTGTCTGGGGTGCTCCTGCTTGGAGGCCTTGCATGGACATGTCTTCTGCTCACCTGTTAGGCTGACAGAGGCAAACTCAGATCCTCCTGGGAAAAGGGTGCACGGGGCATTGCTCACAGAATTTCAGAGCCTATCTGGAGCTCACATCTTTGCCCTGTGCCTCACCTTCTTGCCTCTACATCTGGGCTAGTGGAAGGAGATAAACACCTCTGAGCCTTGGCTCAGGGCACCTTCTGAGGAACAGCACTATCTTGACTTCCACACAGGCCCTCTCCCCAGCGACCCTTCCAAACCTGCTTCCCTAGCCTGCCTTTGAGATCATTATGAATGCTTCCAAATCTTTTGTATTATGCTCTGAGTTTACTTAGGGTTTAGGTTTATACAACTCAGAACACAAAAGTATTTGAAATTCAAAGGCCTTAGCTTTTGGCTGAATCTTCTAGACACTGAGGGGATGAATACTGCTCACCAAATGTGAGAAAAAGAGCAACAGGGGTTCTAGGAAGTGAATTGGTTCCGATGCAGGGAGAATCACAATGAAAACCCCACATTGTCCCATCACATTTTTCTTTTAAAAATCAAATCATTTTAACCTACACCCAGTTGATTTCACTGATGGCAAAAAGCAATACACTGTAGCCCTCTCAGGTCTTCTCTGTGGAGAGGAAGCACTTTTTTTTGACCCAGTAGCGAAACTGCTTGCCTTCCTACTCACTCCACTCACAGGAACTTCCTTTTTCTCAGCATATGATCATCAACCACCCTGTTTGTTCATATCTCTGCTTGCATCATATTCTGAGGAGTGTAAAGAATTTCCTATGAGGTGGGGTCTCATTTCTCCCATCTGTTTCCATTGGAGATTAATCCAATACAGCAACACTCCTTGCCTCTTGCTTGGTGCAGGATAAGTGTGTTACCTGGTAGAGGACCTCAGGAACCATATTGAGTCATGGTTCACAAATGGGTAGAACTACAGATGTCCTGGACTTATGATGGTTTAATTTACAATTTTTCAATTTTAAGATGGTACAAAAGCAATACATATACAGTAGAAATTGTTCTTCCAATTTTGAATGTTGATCTTTTCTGGGACTAGATGATACAATACTCTCCAAGATGCCGGCCAGTGGCAGGCAAGCTCAGCCACTTGACACTGATACTTAAGTCTACACTGTATTGTGTTGCCAGTGATTTCTGAATACAAGTATTCTATAACAACACGAAGTATTCAACACTCTATTACCAAAGAGGCTCTTTGTTAGATTACTTGGCTACTAATATAATGGGTCTGATATACCAATATAGTGGTTTGAGCTTGTTTAAGGTAGGCTATGATGTTCCATTGGCTTAGGTGCATCAGATGAATTTCTCACTTACGATTTTGCAACTTTTAATGGGTTTTCAGGACATAACCTGATCATGAGTCAAGGGGCATCTGTAATCTATTAAAAGGCTGGGAGGTTTAGCAATTTAGTTTCTTCTTGCTTCTTGCTCTAGATCAGAGCAAGGCATAAGTTCATCTGCCTTATAGTCTGTAGTCCAAACCTTCTCCCAGCATAAGGGTGGGAGTGGAAGTGGGGACTAGGACGAAGTGCTTAAGAAAGACCCTCTGATTACACACTGTGGCCCGTGTTCTATTAGCCATGTCTTAAAGCATTTCTATTGGTAGTAAAGCTGACTTTTCAATCTTGACAAATTCCTGAGTCTCCTAAATGGGTGTCAAATTTGAGTGGGAAAGAAGGATTTTATTCATTATACTCTCCAAAACCTCACTGCTAGGCACTGCTACCCAAGAAGCGGCACTGTGGTGACAGATCTATATTTCTTGTAGATAAAGCAGAGGTCTGGGCCTCACTGAGACCTCTGACACTTGTAGACCGGAGGCATTACTTGGACATAAGTACGTAAGTAATATCTGGTCTGTAAAATGTCAATCTCCGTGGCTAGAGTAGCATTGGGAACTTGGACTTATGAGTCAGATTAACCAGTGTTTGAGTTTTAGGTCTGACACATCCTATTTGTGGGTCTTCAGAATCTTAATGATCTTACTCGTAAAACGAGAATAATTAATATTACCTGTGCTAGAGTTATTACAGGATTAAATATGACATGTAAAGTTCCTAGACATAATGATAGCTTTCTATTTTTTTTTTTTTTGTCACAGTTTAAGAGATTTTTCTAAGACAGGCATAAGTACTTCCTCAAAAAGGCCAAGAGCTCAGGTCTACTCTCTCATCATGCCTAAAGTCCAGTGTAGGAAGTATTCTAACATTGGAAAGGAATATTCTAGAATACCTCCCTAGGACTTCTAGTAATTTTACTTCTGCCAATAAGGTTTCTGGCCAATACTAATAGTTGAAATATACCTCTTTTGTTAGTAGGAGTGTTATTAGAGTTGAAGTAGTCTCTATTGTTCTGTTCAATTTGATATATTGTTATGCAAATGGAGTACTACTCAGCCACAAGGAGTGAGAAATTAGAGACATTTATAGCTAAATGCATGCACATTGAGGCCATACTCTTAAGTGAAATAAATAGGACAGACATGTAAATATTGAATAGTTTCTCTGGTGTGAGAAACTGAAAGTGTAAATAAGTATCAAAAGGTATACTAGATAATGTGAAATAGGAAGAAAAGGTACAAGGAAGGGGAAGTGGAAGGGGTTGGGGAAATGCAAGAAGGGAATGGAATTAATATGAGACAAGGAAAAAATGGAAACAAAGTCTTTGTAAATAGGGAGGGGTGGAAGGGTTGAAGGGAGAGCATGGGAATGGGAGAAAAATAAGAACCAAGGTATATTATGTAAAGGTACGAATTTCCAATGATGAGTGCCATTATACTGTATACCTAAAATGTACCAATAAAATTAATAAAACATATATATATAGTTATGCAAATAATAGCCTCCGTAATTTCCCGTTGTATGATTTCAGATGGAACTTTGAACACATCCTTTAAGTATTGCCTAATTCAACTGCTCTCTAAACTGTGTGTTTCGGTGTGCTTCAGATCTCGTTTTTTTGGTTTTGTTTTGTCTTTGGGGGGGTTTTTGGTACCACGGATCGAACTCGGGTTCTTGTGCTTGCGCAGCAGGCGGCGAAACCACTGAGCTATAAATCCCCGGCCCAGATCTTGATCTAGATATAAATAATTGAGGGTGGATCTTACTATGGGTTTGATCTATGCTTTGGAAACCTAACTTTTTTTTTTTTTTTTGGTACCAGAGATCGAACTCCGGTCCTTGCACTTGCGCAGCAGGCGGCGAAACCATCGAGCTAAATCCCCGGCCCACCTAACTTTCTTTTTAAAGTTTTACTTTTACAAAAATTACTTGCACTAACCTTTAGTGAAAAAGTTATGCTTCTCTTGGTGAAATGATTAGAAAATAGCTCTCATGAACCAACAGGGTAAAAGTGAGGGCAATATAGAGCACAATTTCAGGAACAAGCTGTATGAGAGAATACATGAAAACATAATTGGGAACTTAACTGTCTTTTTTATTGATTCTATAAAAACCAATGGAAGATCTTGTCCTTGCCCTCCAGAAGCGCTTTTGTCATCTGAAAAGTTTCCTCCTATCAAGCTCCAGGCATGTTGAGTCTCGCTGAGTAGCCAGCAAGTTGAATATTTACTGATCTGTTGTTTCCAAGAACATTCCTGGAGAGGCTGATCTTTTGCTTCTTCTAGTGAAATAAGAAGGGTGATGGAAGGTGTGGCAGGCTTTACTTGCTCATGCACTCTTAGCTATAGTTTGATGTTTTACGTATTTAGTAAACTGGCAACAGTGACTCAGTGTAGGCATTGGGTGTCATACGTGTTTCCAGTTCTTTTGGAGCCATGCAATGATCCAAAGATGCTTCAGAGCACAAGTAGAGAATTTGCTTCGATGGCTACTGTTAGAGTAAAACAGTACCTGAAGAAGATGATTGAGAAGCCATTACCAGTGTTACCTAAGACATACGTGGTTAAATTTACCAAGTATTTCTGAAAGCCTTTCCTTTTCTGTATCTGGTAGCTCTCTGTAGATCTTCAAGATGGAATGCACATATCTCCTTTCTGAAGCTCCCAAACTAGATGCACAAGGCAAAGTTAATGACTCTTCAACATGTTCCAGGAACACTTTAGCTCCTGATATGTATGGTATCATAATTATATGCTTAGAGATTCTCATGTTGTTTTGAAATTATTTGTCATCCAACTTGTTAAAACCCACAGTATACTTTACAGTACTGGGCTGTGTGCATCTGAGAAGTAATTTAGTATTACAAATGGATGATTCCTGAGTTTTGTTTAAAAGCCACATTTACGTAACTTTTCTGGCTCTGCAGGCTCAGGTATTAATAAACAAAAATTTCCTTAAATTGTGAGTGGACCTGGACTACAGTCAGGTAGACTTCAGCAAGAAGAAGCCTGGTAAGCTTTTCCTCCCTCCAGAATGGGCATTTATATTAAGGAAGCAAAAAATCAGTGCCACACTATCTATGTGCCTCATGGTCCTGGAAGTTAGGCTCATATATCTGCCTCTCCCCCCCCCCACACACACACTTTAGGACAGTATAAGATACTAACTAGAGAATATATTTGCTCACCTCTTGCTTTATTAGAATTAATTATTTGCTTCTATATCTGTTGCTAGGTAAGTCTGAAATATTTGAGGGCTAGGCCTCTGTTTTGGTTATTTTTATGTTTCTATTGCTGGTGTTTGATATATAGTATTTGATCAACAAAGGTTTTTTGATGGAAATGAATAAGAACAAATAGATTGAAAAGTAACTCCCCTCCTTTGTCCACTAACCTGATTTGTATTTTTGGTACTCACCCAGTCTGCAGTTCTCATCCAAAGTCAGGCTTTTAAGGCCAAACAAATATGGCTAACAAGCCAATGGTGGAGATCAAGTGGAATTTTTAAAAATGTGCATATAATCCAGAATAAAACAGAGAAAGAAGAGAAAATACCACGTAGGGAAAGTAGTAAAAAACAGTGATCTGGTTGAATTGAATCTGACCGTGGTAATAATGACACTGAATATAAATGATCTAAACACTTCCCCCAAAAGCCAAATATTTAGTCACATAAAAAACATTCCATCTTTTGATGCATATCTTTGAGGGCTTAGTATGTGCCAGGTGCTTTGAATACACATATGAATGAGAGCGGCCCTGACCTCAATGAGCTCCTCATATTATCAAAAAGCACGTAATTGCAGTTATTAGTTAATCGTCCTCATAAGCAAAATGGTTTTACCCTGAAAGCAGCCGTCACAGAGCTCTTGGGTGCTCTGAGACGTTACTGGGATGGCACATGTGTTTGTGTAAACCATGACTCAAGAAGAATAAAGCACTGCAACCTTTTCCCATAATGAAACTGTTTCCAGAATAAGTGTCAAGTTTCAGAATTGTTAACATTAAAAGTTTTACGGATACATACACTTTAGAAAACAAAAAGAAATGGGAAATGTACAGTTGTAGTGCTGCCAGAGCTTACAAAGAATTTCTTTAAGACCTAATATCAAGTCAGTGGGAACAAAAAAGGGTCTTTTAATCCTTTTTTTTAAAAAAGCACAACATCATATGGGAAAAAGTTTATGCTTAGTGATAAGTTTTTCAAACATGAGAAGAATGTTGATTATATTATATTGCAGACTCAATTGTATTCTGCACATAGAGATCCTCATTGCCTTAGTAATGGAAGTGAAGACGGTAGCAGCCAGAACGTTGGTGCCAGAAATGAGTGACAATTTTCTCACTTATGATGTTAGCACATGCCAAGCTGCAAAGCAGTGTTACGTCTTACACAAGGGTTGAGTTCTTACACAAGGCGGCACAGAAAGTCAACCTTTCACCGACATCATCCTTAACAATTCCTAATAGAGAAATCTAACATTGGAAATTGCAGTGGTTATGGTGTATCAACTTAATTAAATTAAAACTACTTTTCCTAGAATTCCATTCCATGTATGGTTTGGAATCACGGTGGGCACGAGAAAAGTTTGCATACAACGTGGAAGGCAGCGCGCAGGTAGCAGCCATTATGTTTGCAAATCTAAAGCTCTAGCAGTGTGCTAGCCTGTGCATGTTGTCGCTTATCTCCTGTCTCACTTTGTTGGCTCTGGGCCACATCTGGGTTGTGGCTTCTTCAGCTCCAGCCAGATCTCTCCTGTTATCGAACCAAGCACAAGTACGTCCTGGTGGGGAAAGTCCCTGGCCCTTTCCGTAAAGCACCCATCTCACTGGGGCTGGAGATGGTGAGGGAAAGATGTAGGCTCCATTTTGTTTTTTAGATTCTAGCTTGCTTTTGTGGGTTCTGGTTTTCCCTTGGCCCCCACTTCTCATCCAGCTTTTCTTTTCAATACCAGTATTGCTGAGCTACAATAACTTTAGGTTCACTCCCAGATGCTGACAGGCTCACTACCACCTTCCACGATTGTGTAAGTTCTAGACCTGAAGTTCCTGTGCTTCTGCTCATCTGCCTGAGCCCGAACAAACACGAAGACTAAAATGGACCTTTTAATAAATTCACTGATAGGATTTCCCTGTTTCCTGTCTTCACCCCGCTGGGCACCTGATGAAGTAGCTGGCTTGAGTTTAAGTATCATGTTGTTCAAAAAGTACATCTCTTTAAACTTTAGATTCATATTCAGTACAGTAAAATGCCCACAGTGAAAAACACTTAAGAGAAAAACAAATGCCTGTTGCCCATTTCAATCTCACTCCTGAGCATGGCTCATTGAGTGGGAAGAGTGTGCAAAATCAACCATACCTATTTGTTTCTTTTTTCTTTACCTAGCAGATGTGGTTGAATTTCAGTAAGTTAAATGCAACCCCATAGTAAGTACATTGGCTTCATCATCATACCTTTCCATCATTTCATTATTCATCATCTCATTATTAGTTTTCATATTGATGACTCTTTGCCCTCATGTTATTTTACCCTTGGGTGCACTTGCACTGCGGGAAATTGCATTCCACTTTTTTCCTTTGCTTCCTCTCAATTTCTTCAGGCCCCCTTCTGCTTTAATCTTCATTCCCAAATGTCTACAATTTGAGATTTGCATGATTGCAACTTCAAAGTTGTAAACTGGGCAAATTATAGCTGTAGATTTTGTTACTGAAGTGAAATGAGCAGGCCCACACTATTTGAAAACTTCCTGAGAAACACTCCTAGTCCTAAAAGGATTATAGGAGGATCATGACTTATCCTATTGTTCAGGAAGAAGAGCAAAGCTTCCTGGTAAGCAGATGCTTGGAAGCGGATGCTCCTTCAATATTGTCACTTCAGGCTTGTGTAAATCTTGCACTTGGCTGTGAGTTGTAATTAATTATCTTCCCACATTACAGTTGGAGTTCTTGATTTATTGAGATTTTGTTTTACCTACACTCTACTTAACTAAATCCACAAGCTTCAAAGTTGATTTACTACCTCATTTCAACTGAAAACACACTTCTCTAACAATGTTTATAACTTTCTTAATAGGATAGGTACTGGAAAACAAACCTTTGTTCACTATGATGATATTAGAAAACTGTAGAAATTCAGAATCTTATAAACTATGCTTTTTTGCATAAAACATTTTAATTATTAACAAAGTATCTGACACTTGGTATTATTTTGAACAATTTCTTCCTATTTCACAATATTTATTACACATTTTGGTCCTTATTTACACTTTCAGTTTCTCACACCAGAGAGACAATGTGATATTTACACACATGGTCTGATTTCTTTCACTTAAGAGTATGGTCTCAAGGTGCATACATTTACCTAGAAATGTCTCCAGTTTATCTTTCTTTATGGCTGAGTAATACTCCATCATATTAAAAAAACACATCTTTTTTATCCATTCATCAGTTGATGGGCAGTTAGGTTGTTTCCAAGATTTAGCTATTATAAACTGTGCCACTATAAACATGGGTGTGCATATGTCACTGTGGTATGATGCTTTTAACTCTTTTGAGAATATACCCAGAAGGAGAATAGCTGGGTCAAATGGGACCTCTAATCTTAGTTTTTAAAGGAATCTCCATACTGATTTCCACAGTGGTTGCCCCAGTCTATACTCCCACCAACAGTGGAGAAGGGTTCCTTTTCCCCCACAGCCCCAGCCGCATTTGTCATTGGTTGATTTCTTGACAGCAGCCATTCTTTCTGGAGTGAGATGGAATCTCAACATTTTAATTTGCATCTCTCAAATGACCAGTGGTGTTGAAGATTTTTTCATTTATTTATTTGCTGTTTTTAATTCTTCATCTGAGACGTGTCTGTTCATTTCAGATGCCCATTTTTGGATTGAGTCTTTACATTTGGGGGATCTGATTTTTTTCGATTCTTTATATGTTCTAGATATTAGTCATTTGAGAAACAATTGGTTACAATTTTTTCCTACTCTGTGGGCTGTCTTTTCACTGTGTTGGTGATTTCTTTTGCTGTGCAAAGCTTTTTAATAAGATGAGGTCCCAGTTGTTGATTCTTTGTAATATTTCCCATGTGATCAGGGTTTTGTTCATGAATTCTTCACCTACAACTACGTCCTCAAGGGTTCCATCTATTCTCTCTTCCAGCAGATTTAGTGTTTCTGTTTTAATATTTAGATCTTAGGTCCATTTTGATTTTAGCGCATGGTGAGAAATATGGGTCTAGTTTTAGTCTTCAGCATGCTGAGCAAGAATCTTCTTGTTTTTATCTTCTCACTTCCCTATCTAAAAACCCACAGAGGGTTCCCATTGCCTGGAAGAAAATATCTCAATCTTTCTTCACCAGACACATGACCCAAGGATTTCTACTTGGTAGACAAACTCCCTGGAGCTTCAAAGCCCCAAGGAGGCATACCCTCAGGATTATATCTGTAACTCGTATCCCTTTGACCCTACCAGGGGATGTGAGGTCACAGTTTAACCTAGAGTCTCTTGATTGATGGTCTCCACCTGTGTGAGAGCATGCGGCCATTCTTGGGTTCCTTCTAGTTGCTTCCGGGGAGTCTTGCTCGTGTTTCACACCTTGCTTAGCCCTCCGCATGTGTCTGGGCTGTCCTCAGCGCCTGCCTAGTGATCCCTGCCCTGGCCAGGGACCCATGTTTCCTCTGCCATGCTGACTGCAAGGTGACTTGCTCCTTTATTACCAGACTAATAATAGATATAGGCCTTTCCTTAATCCCTCCCCACCTTACTGAGAGCAGGCTTTGATGTCAACCAAACTTTACTGGAGCTCAGGAAAACAGGAAATTACAACAAAGAAACTTAAAGCTAGAGTCACCACCCCCCCCCATCCTTCTGGGGTATCTTACTTAATGAGCCCCTGGTTGTTGGGTTTCCTCCCCAACCAGCTGCCACCTGCTGCCCTGCTGAGAAACCTAGCTCTCCTAACCACCACTCACGCAGCCTGGCTGTATATTTTGGGCTCAAACCTAAGAGAGTCCTGCCAAAAGGAGGAGCTTCCTTCTCATCTCCTGTTTCAGGTCTGCCTTCCCAATTCTCACTTCCAGCCCCAAAATTTGCCTTTTCCCAGGATAACTGTGACAGGAAAAGTCCTCTTTCATTAGGAGACACTTCGTTTCCTATCCACAGGTGAGACTTTGCCTTTAAAGTCAACCATGGTGGAACTCAGCAGTCCAGCTCCATATGATGGATCAGCAAATGTAACAGGGTCACTTCCTTATAGTTACCTCCTCCAAATTACAAAAAAGAACAGCTTCTTTTTTAATTCTCAAAATCTGCTTTGAGTAGTTTCAAATAGCATGAGGAAGATCTTGTCAAGTCTTGTCTAGCTTCTCTCTATCCTCTTTTGAGGTACAAAGTAAAAATTGTGCCTGTGTGTCTTCTTGTGGTCCCAGCTCCTAGTAGCAACTGCTTGATTAGAAGCCCACATATCCTTATAAGACAAGCAGTTTCTTTAGATTGCAAGATACAGTTTAGGTTCATACCTCAAAGGAAACCCATCTCCGGGAGAAATTATTTGCAGAATAAATCTACTTTAAAATCTTTTATTTAGACCCACAGCTTCCCAAGATTTTCCATGTCATTTGCATAATTAAATACCTCATTGATGTACTAGTCAGTACAGACTAAGTTTTGCTGTCAAAACAATCTTCAAATATTAAGTAGTGTAAAAAAATAACAAAGATTTATCTCTCACTTAGCTTATAGCTCCTTTTAAGGTTGGCCTGGAGGCTGTGCTCATTATAATTACTCAGGGATCAAGCATGGTGGGGGTAGTTTGCTTCTCAAAAATTGTCAGCCTTTGTACAATAAGAACAGAGCCAGTTAAACATTTAGTTCTTCATTTACAAGCCCCTCACTCAATTAAAAGGGAGCTACATAGGAAGTTCAGTGCTACAATGCCACTGCCCTGACCCCTTTTCTGAGATTTGAAATAATACATTCAGCTGTGAGTTTATCATCTCACAGTCATATGATAGTAGTTGTGATCTATCGATCCTAACCAAGTCATTGTACTAAAAATACATACTCTGGTATTGTACCAAAACAGTGCCTTACATTTATAAGCAGTTTTAATCTTAATAAACTCATGAGATAGGTACTATCATTATGCTGATTTTACAGAGGCAGAAAGGTACAGAAAGGATGAATCACCTGGTGTAGATATACAGCCATTAAGTGGTAGAGTTGATATTTGAATCTATTCAATTTGCCTTCATAGGTCATGCAGTTCACTACTGCCCTGGGTACATCCTGTTCACTGTGCCCAAACTGAGCTTGCTTCTCCTTACCACCTTCAAAATGTCGGTTTAAATGCCACTTTTTCACAGAGACTGCCATGTTGGTTCAGATCCACTTTTTAATGCTTCCAGAAGGTGATATACTGTTTTTAATCAGCTGTCCATCACATGTATTGATTTGTTCCATGTTTGTTTGCATCATTGGAAAATGAACTTCATGGTGGCAGAAGGAGAACTTGTTTTCTTCATGGATGTATCTGTGGTCTCTTAGCACAGCGCTAGGCACAGGGTAAGGCATTCAGAACATATATGTGGAAAGCATGTATACCACCAGCTATAAATTATTTGCCCTTTTCACAGATAATTACAGCTGCTTTCACTGTCAAAGAGTGTAATGTGGTGGGAGAAGTCTGTGATCTGACCTTCAGCCCAAGTTCAGAGGCCAGATTGCATAGACATAGGTGACTGTGAGCAAGTTATCTAAATGCTCTACTGTTGATCTCATCAGTAAAAGTTGCTTCAATGAAGTGGCCTGGCAATTAAGTCGCAATAATGTTAGTTCTCTTCCTTAGCCTTTTCCTTGAAGTCTCTCTGTAGAAATTTTACTCCTCAATGTTTTCTACTATCATCTTTTGCTAAGCCCCTTTCCTTCCACCTGAAGTACCATTCAATTTTTCTGCCAGTACATGTCCATTTTCTGAAAATCCAGTTCAAAACTCACCTTTGAAATACATTCTCCAACACGATTATTTCTTTTCAATCAGCACTTAAATAGAAAGCCAGTTTTGTATTGCTTGGCATCTGATCGTGCCTGGCTTTGTGGGTGTTTTCCAACTGATGACTGGGACAAGTGACAGCCTGCTAGAGGCGGTTCCTTTGTTTTTTCTGCCGCAAAGTGCCTTGTGCAAAGTTGGCAGGCAGAATGGCAATCAGTGGTTGTTGAATTAATTAATTAATTTACTCATCCTGTCTAAGAAGTTGAAGTTCTAATCAGACTCCTTTGTGACAGTTGTGTCTCAGCCAGGAGCTCATGTTGACAGGTTATACTGCAGTTACTTTCAGTTTTTATTTTGTCTAATTCGACGCAAGGGCTAACTGTAGGGCAGGCTTTTTATTTTTAAGCTTGCTTTTCTCACAGAAATTACTTCAGTGAGACACAAGAACTACATTTTCTTAGTTCATCTGTTAAAACTGAACATGGCAAAAAATACTTTGAAAAATACCAATAAAAAAAGTCAATAGAAACGAAACAACTAACAGGAATAGTCTACATCTGTTAAATAAATTAAATCCATAGTTAAAAGCCTTCCCCCACACACCAGAATGAAAAAAACAAAACCTTCTAGGTCCATATGGCTTCACTAATGAGTTCTACTAAACAATAGAATTGATATATATATATGTATATATATATATGTATATATATATATACATATATATATGCAAGTATTTGATTATGTACACACACACACACACACACCCCAATTATATATGAAGTTCTTCCAGAAAATTGAATATTGAAGAGGAGGGAATACTTCCAACTCACTTGGGTAATATTGAGAAAGATATTGAGAGCTATCCAATAACTTTCATGAAAACAGAAGCAAAACCCTTTAAAGTATTAGTAAATTGAATCTAGCAATATGTACAAAAGCTAGAACAACATGACCGATTAGGTCTTATCCTAGGAGTACAAGGTTGACTCAACATTTGAAAATCAATGTAATTCAAAGTATCTACTGGCATATTACGAGTTCTAATAAGTTTAGCAAAGTCTCAGAATATAAGATCAACAAAAATAAAATAAATCAATTGTAGTTCTATCTGCTAGTAATGGACAGTTGGAAACAGAAATATTTTATAGTATCATTTAAAACAGCATCCAAAACATGGAGCACTTAAAATTAAACCTACCAAATATCTGCAGACGAAAAGAATATGAAGTATGCTGAAGACTATAAAACATTAATGCTAGGAATCAAAGAAGATCTAGTGCCTTATTGCATTGAAAGTCCCTGATATTATTAAGATGTCATTTTTCCAAAATTAATGTATAGATTAAAGTAATTCCAATAAAAATTCCCAGAGATTTTCTGCGGAAATTACCAAGCTGATTCTAAAACTTATGTAGTAAAGCAAAGGACCTAGAATAGCCAGGGATTTTGAAAGACAAGATTAAAGTTGGAGGACCAACCATCGTTGATTTTGAGATTTACTATAAAGACACAATAATTAAGATAGAATGATGTTCACAAAAGAATAGACATATATATAAAAAAAAGAATAGACATATGGATCAACTGCCAGAGCAGACAGCACAGAAATAGACCACATAAATGTTAATTGATTTTTAGCAAATGAACCAGACAATACAGTACAGAAAGAATTGTTATTTCGGGTTGGGGATTTAGCTTAGTGGTTCTGCCGCCTGCCCCGCAAGTGCAAGGACCGGAGTTCGATCCCCGGTACCAAAAAGAAAAAAAAAAAAAGAATTGTTATTTTGACAAGTGATGTGGGAGTATTTGGACATCCATATCTAAAATGTGAACCTTGACCTATATAAAAATGGATAATCAAAAGTTAACTGGAAATTTACTTTAAGCATTAAAATTATAAAATGTTTGAGAAAAACATAAAAGGTGTTGACTACATTGTAGACAGGTAAAGATTTCTTAGAAAAGGTTACAAAAGCATGATTCTTAAAAAAACAAAAAGTTAATAAACTAGAAATCCAAAGATTTAAAACTTCTGTTTTCCAAATTAAATTGGGAAGATAAAGAAATGGCAAGTCAAAGACAGGTAGAAAATATTTGTGAAATACCATCTGATAAAGAACTCAAACCAGATTATATACAGAACTCTCAAAAGTCAATAATAAGAAAATAAACAAATTGAAACCAAAAGATTTTATTTTGCTTAAATTCTTTTATTGGTACATTTTAGGTATACAATACATTTACATTTATCATTGGGTGCTTGTACCTGTACATGATGTTTCTTGGTTCTTATTTTTTCCCCATTACCTGTGCACCCTTCACCCCTCCACCCTTCCCTATTTACACAGACTTCATTTCCATTTTTTTAATTTTCTCATAATTTTTCCTTTCCATTCTTTCCTTTCCCCATCTCCTCCCACCACCCCTACCCCTTTGGACCTTTTCCTATTTCAAAATATCAATTATTAGTTATTAATCTTTTTAATCCTTATTTACACTCTCAGTTTCTCACACTAGAGAAACTATTCAGTATTTACACGTGTGTCCTATTTATTTCACTTAAGAGTATGACCTCAATATGCATCCATTTAGCTATAAATGACTCTAGTTTCTCATTCTTTATGGCTGAGTAGTAGTCCATTTTATAAAAAAACCACATCTTCTTTATCCAGTTTCCAGTTGATGGGCACTTGGGATGTTTCCAAGCTTTAGCTATTACAAATTGTGCCGCTATAAACATGGGTGCACATGTATCTCTGTGGTATGATTGTTTTAATTCTTTTAAACCAAAAGATTTAAGCAGATAATTCATCAAAGAAGATAACAAATGTAAAATGAGCTCATAAGAGAATGCTCAATATCATTAGTCAGTAGTGAAATGTAGATTAAAGTTGCAGTGAGATATTGCTACACACTTGATATAATGCCTCAAACAGTAACAAATTGACAATACAAAATATTTGGGAGGCTACTGAGTAACTGGAGTTTTTACACGTTCATGGGTGAAAATGTCAAATGGTACAGCCACTGAGGGAAGCATTTTCACCCAAGGTAAATGAAGACATAGGTCCACACAAAAACCTGTACATGAATGCTTATAGTGGCTTTAGTTGTAATTATCCAAACTATGAAAATATTAAAAAATGCTGAATGATTAAGTACACTGTGGCACATCCATATAATCACTATGGAATACTACTTGGCAATAGAAAGGAAGAGATTACTAATACACTCACAAAATTGTGAAATTTAAAAGCATTTTGTCAGGTGAAAGACTTCAAATTCAAAGGGCTACATATGGCCACATTTATATGACATTCTAGAAAAGGCAGAAATATAAATCAGATCTGTGGGTACCAGGCTGCCAGAGGGGTATGGTAGGGGTAGGGGAATGATTACACTAGGGAATGAAGGATTCTTTGAAGACAATGAAAATATCCTCTACCTTGATTGTGCATGCGTGCCTGTGTGTAGGGGATTACATGACTATATAAATTTCTCAAAGTAGATAGAATGCACATTTAAAAAGATGAATTATATTGTTTGTTATGTTTCAGTTTAGAAACCCCAGCATTTTACAGGCATCCTAAAAAAATGTGTGGAGATGCAATTACAAGAAAATCAAAACCAGCTCAGTGCGGCTGTTTCAAATGCTCTTCTGCTCCAGCTGCTTCTCCAAATACCATCCCACCTGGAGCTGGGCTTATGGTCATGAGCAGGTGGATTCAGGAGGGAAGGAGGAAATTATTTTCTGAGCTTCAGTTCAGCACTGTTTGGTGAGAATGCTTTGCTTCATACAAGGAAAATTCTACTCTGCTTGAAAAGAGTAATGAAAACCATTACCTAAGAAATCTCCATTAAAGAGACTTATCTAACTTGAATACTTTTAAATTAACCCAGTTTGCTAATGGGTTAAGGCCATCTTCAGAAGGGATGTTTATCTCTTCCAACTTTCATATTTCATTAAACTCATAAATCTATGTTCTCTTAGATAATTTCTTATCTGTATCACAATGTGCATATCTTAAAAGAAACAGTCTTATCCTTAAGGTACAAGGAAAATTTCAGCATATTTTGCCAAAAAAAATGTATTGCATTAAGGAGCAATTGCACAACAATGAAAAATTGTGATGGAGCGTTCAAGAGGATCCTGCAGTTCTCCAAACTAGGTTAGCGCTGTGAAATGGTTCTGAGCAGAAAAGTGCAAGTCAAATATCCTGAATATTCACGTTTTGGAATACTTGGTTTCCCTGTCCTCTGTCTCAACAGGAGGTCTATCGAGCATATTTCACATCCATATTGCTAACTACTTCTGAAAATTCAAAGAGCACCAAGGTGTCCTATCTAAAACATTGTGCCTCACCATTGCCCATGATGGTCAATTCAGTGTTTTCCGTTCTGTATTTCAGGCCTTACCTTCTACAAGGGACATGAATGGAGTGAATTTCTGATCCTTTGGGATCTGGCATAGAAATATATGACAATCATATTTCTGTTATTTTCTTGGACTTCCACAGAAATTATTTTTCCGGTTGTTAAACCCTGTGTCCTGGATTTTGTCAGAGAAATATAGTCATTCTATTTAGAAGGTTAAAGATGGGCTTGATAAAAATCTATCCCCCAGATCTCCAAACTAGTTTTCAACAAATTATATAGCAACTGTAACTCATCTATTAATTTGTTATTTTTATGACATCAACATGGCAGTATTTAGTGGTATGAAAATTCTGGGGGAATTGTGATTGTATGAAAAAATAGGTTTTGAATGTATATAAATAATTACAAGATAGACCTAGTGCTCACCCAAGAATCATATGCCTTTTCTCAAACTGTCAGACTTTTGTTATAAGCCACAATCTCTATTTTAACTCTTGCTTTTTAAAAATTAAAATGGACTGAATTAAATTCCACATGGCAAGACTTTCTATATGTAAAAACAATATTCTGGAGTATGAGTCTCACCAAGCAGGATGGATTGCAACATGGAATACAATAAAAGTTCCTTTATCATAGTTGTTCCATATTCAAGACAGGGACCATGAAAATCCGCCCCCGCCTCCAAGATTGCCTAGACAGAACACTATAACTCTACCTCCAAACCCTACTTTTCCAATGCTTATGCTTAAAAATCATTGTTCATTTCTTTCTCTCCTTCATCTTCCAAATTTAACCCAGCAATTCCCAAGCACATCTCAAATCTGTCACTTTTCTGCATCTCCATGAGACTAGTCCAAGCCACCATCCTCTGTTACCTACCGCAGAGGTTGACAAATGTGTAAAGGACCAGATAGTAAATATTTTTGGTTCTTCAGCCCATGTCATCTCTGAGGCAACTGCTCAACTCTGCCATTTTAGCAGAAAAGTAGCTATAACATAGTAAACTAACAGGGGTGACTGAGTGCCAGTAAAATTTTATTTGTCAGAGTAGGCCTTTGGAAATAGTTTGATGACCCCAATCTAGATCACTTCAATGAGCTTTTTACCCACTCTTGGGCCCCTTCAATTCCTTTATAATGCAACCAGAATTCTCTCTTCACAACTGAAATCTGATCACTTCATATTTACTGATGGCTTTCCAATGTTCTAAGGTCTAAAATTCTTACTACAGCTAAAAGACCCTGTGTTTTCTGATATTGCTATGGGTGCAGCCGCATGGAGAATCACTCTCCTTAGTCTCTGTATTTCACTCACAGCGACCATTCTTTCTAGTTGGAATGCTCTCTCCCCAGTTAACTCCTATTTATCCTTCAAGTCTCAGTTTATATGTTATTTATTTTTAAAAGATTTTCTTTGAATACCACTTTCATTCAGACTAATTTAGTTACCCCCAATAATAATCCCTATCATAGCAATTTTAGTTACACATTTTGTTGTGTAGTTATTTGCTTAATGTTTCTCCCATTAAATACCATGCTTCCTGAGGGTAGGGTTCACATTAAATAACATGCTCCTTGAGGGTAGGGGTCACATTTTGTTTATGGCTGTATCTCCTTGGTCCTATTTAGTACATGGCACAAAGCACATCAGTTCATAATGCAGTTGGTTCAAGGAACACAACCTGCGTAAATTGTTTTTATTACACAGGAAAAAGGCAAAAGATGGACAGCCTAAGACAGGTACAGTATTTCCATAATGTCATCAGGTCTCAATGAGCCATTTCTTTTTCTACTTTGTATCCTCATGGCTGAAATATGGCTGCCATGGTTTTGGCACCGGATTTCCAGACAGAAAATTCAGATATTGCCAGATGAGCAGCAGCATTAAAAACAAAACAACTCTTCCTTTTACATCTCATTGTCTAGACTTGGTAATATGGTAACCCTAGTTGCAAATGAGTTGTTAGAATACACTGACGTCTTGAAAGATGGGATGATATTAGTACGGAATAAACAGTGAAAGAATATTATCTAGTAAGAAAGTTCAAAAATATTTTTTGAATAACTAAGTGAAGATTTACAACTGATTTGAAGTTGAAATAATTGTAATGCTGAAAAAGGATTTAAATTGCAGTGGCACCTGGACCTATATCAATTTTTTTTATTTAAAAAATTTCTCTCTTGTGCCTCATTTGATAGATCTTCATTTGAGGAACTGTTTTCAAGGCTCAGGAAAAAGGCAATGAAAGGGGCAAAATCCACCCTCACTGTAGTTATTTGGTGATTGCAGCTTTTGCCTCTGCAGATATTTTCAAACAATGTAATGCTGGAATGGCTTTGCTAATTTGTGCACTTTAAACCAGCATTATATTCTTTGGAAATACCTTATTACAAAATTATAATATATAAATATTTTAGCAATAATAGCATGGGTAATAGTCCTTAATGGCCTGATCTGCCTATGGGCTTCTGCTGTAGGATATGGTATTATTTTCATACAACACTATAAAAGTCTGATTTTATGTTACCCTGCTGTGAACATCTTCAAGTCAAATAGCAGAAGTGAAACTCTTCTCTTATTTAACTTTTTAATAGTTCCCTAACCCATATTCAGAAGACTCTACATATAAAATGCAACAGGACAGTCTTAGTAACAAAACCATCTAATTGTCTGCTCTTTTTTCTTTTAGTGTAAACTTTTTTGTTTTTGCAGTTCTGATTCCATTTAAGAAAGTGAAAATTGGATTTTTCTGAGGTATTAAAGGATTGGAGCAAAGATGTGTTTTTCATATTACAGTACAATATTAAGAATTTTTTCAGTCCTTAATAGCACTTGGGAACTTTTTATCTGGGAAACTTAAAACCTCTCACAGAGAGAAGTCCCTTGGTCAATGACCTGGACCTGTTAGGCCACTTAGAACCCTTGCTTCTTTTCTTGTTCAGTGCTCTCTGACGTCCTTCTGGGGAGTCAATTCTTCTACTAGGTGAAGACTTGGAGGGACTACTAGAACTCAGCCAAAAGTTGGACTTTTTCCCTAGGACTTTGTACCATTTCCGTTGCAGCTCTTTGTTAGATCACTGTCCCAGTGGGTGAGGACATGCAGAAGCTGCAATGGCTTCTTCTATAACCTGTCTCCGTCTTCCTTTTGCTCCTGTGAGCTGGTTTACATTTGTCCAACCTTTCTTTTCTGTTGGCTGCAGTTGCTATAACTAAAAAGCCTCAATGATATCATCTACTAGATTAGCATTTAAACTGCATGATGCATGGACTCTGGCAGAACATGGGAGAGAATTATCCAGTGCCCTTGTTTACTCACACATTTCTGGTTTTATTTTGAGTGAGTATATGTACAGCTAAAAATGTTCAGGTTCTCATTTTGGTTTGAATCTATGGGCAGCCATATGATGTAGTTGTAGTCAATACATATGAAGAGAAGTTTGGTGGACATTTCTGTGAAACCATTGCTTTCCCAAACATTACCCTTCCTTCTTCTCTTTTTTTCCTTTCACTTGTTTGGAATGCAGATATAATCCCTCCTAGTGGAATGTATCTTGTGATCGTGAAATGAAAATATGAGTGTGAAAACTAGCCCTGTCAGGAGACTATAAACAGAAAAGTACAGAGAACGGTCCTTTGATGGAATCACAGCCCACCCCAACAGCCCTGCTGTCTCTTCCATAATTTCTTGCTTAGTGAAAATCATTCAACACTCTTTGGTAGAGCCATTGGAATGACATTTTCCATTACTTAGTGTCGTGTATGTTCTTAACTGATATAAGTATTTGGTTCATTTTACCCAGTATTTTATTTTTCTTAATTAATTTTATTGGTACATTTTAGGTATACAATATAAGGACATTCATCATTGCAAATTTGTACCTCTACATAATCTCTCTTGGTTCTTATTTTTTTCCCATTCCCCAGCCCTCCCTTCAACCCCTCCATTCTTCCCTATTTACAAAGATTTTGTTTCCATTTTTTCATTTTCTCATATTCCATTCCCTTCTTTCCTTCCTCTACCACTCCAACTTCCCCTTCCCCTTTGGCCCTTTTCTTCCTATTTCCCATTATCTATTATACCTTTTAGTCCTTATTTACACTTTCAGTTTCTCACACTAGAGAAACTATTCAGTATTTACATGTCTGTCCTATTTATTTCACTTAAGAGTATCACCTCAATGTACATCCATTTAGCTATAAATGTCTCTAATTTCACATTTTTTATGTCTGAGTAGTACTCCATTTTATAAAAAAACCACAGTTTCTTTATCCAGTCTCCAGTTGATGGTCAATTGGGCTGCTTACAAGTTTCAGCTATTACAAATTGTGCTGCTATGAACATGGGTGCACATATATTGCTCTTTTAATTCTTTAGGGGAAGATACCCAGCAGGGGAATAGCTGGGTCAAATGGGACTTCCAGTCCTAGTTCTTTGAGGTATCTCCATACTGATTTCCACAGTTTTACTCAGTATTTTAAAACCTGATCCTAAAACAATGTCTGGCACACAGGAGGCATTAAAATATATTTGTTAAATGAACAAATGAGTAAATACTGAATGAAAATTAAGAAAAGAATCTGTATTTCTGCATATAATCTCTAAGACATCACCAATTTACAGATGAAGAAAATGATACATGATACATAAATCTTATGTATTTTCAGATAGTAGCTAAATCACTTGACTTAACCATTCTAATTCACTGATTTATATCGAAGACCCCATGTAAATCCTGACAGTCCTTCAGAGCCTGGCTTGATTTCACCCACTGTAAAGAGCTCTCCTTAACCATACAAGCTAATGTTCATTTCTCTATTGTACACAAGGTTAATTCACTTAACCAAGCATAGCACTGTTCTCACTACCCAAAGGGATTAAAAGATTAGTCTTTAAGGCAGAGAACAAATACTATTCATTTGCATTTCCTGTTAAAGGTCTTGGTACTGTCCAACTAGACAGCAGGAAGTTAGGGAGAAGAGCAAAGGATTGGGAATTAGAAGGATTCATGCCTGATGTCTAACCTCTGAAATGGTTCAATTCACCAGCATTTGTAGAGCACTTGCCTAGTGTTAATCACTTCTTTGAGTCCCAGTTGTATTAACTGCAAAGTAGAGAGAATGGTACCATTCTTATAAGAGCTTGTGAGACTCAAACGAAGTAGTGAAACAAAACTCTGTTAATTATGACATAGTAAGTGTTCTAAATATATAGATTGAATTAAATTTTATCAGGTCAATATTGTCAAGGCAATTGTGAGAGAAGACTTGAGTGTTTTCTCTTGGACATTTGATCTCTTTGGGGTTCTGTGGCATTCTGATTCGGTTGTACCACTCACAATTGTTAAGGACCTTAAACATTCTAACCAGTGCTGGCTATTACCCTCTCATCTTTGGACTTGCAGCCAAATACTCATGATATGGTTCCTAAAAGTTATCCATTAGCCTCTGGAACTTTGCCAGGATCCCATTCAGCCAAAGAGCTTGAGCTTCAATTGATTAGATGTCCAAGAATTGCACAATAAATGCTCTTGAACTGAGCGAGAGCCAATGATCATTTGGCTCATCAATACAGAGCATGGAAATAAAGATCAAAGTTGCTGAAAGCCTTGTGTTTTCTTTATTTCTTTCTCTTCCCGAATTATTTACACAATTATTTTCCATAGGGTTTTTTTGTTGTTTTTTTTTGGTACGGGGATCGAACTCGGGTCCTTATGCTTGCGCAGCAGGCGGCAAAACCACTGAGCTAAATCCCCGGCCCCAACTATGGGATGGGGCCCAGTGATGCCTTTTTTTGTTTTGTTTTTTTGTTTTGTTTTGGTACCGGGGATCGAACTCGGGTCCTTGCACTTGCGCAGTAGGCGACGAAACCACTGAGGAAAACCACCGGCCCTTCCATAAGTTTTAAGAGGTTCCCTCAGGAAGATTATGAATTTTATTTCACAAAAGTTATCATCTTTACCATACAATCTCTTCCATTTCAACAAATTTTAATGTAAAGCAAAAATAATGTGAATTTGTTTTATGTCTGAGGACTCTTCATACAAAAAGCATTTCTACTTTATATTTGTGGAAATCTCTAAGATTTAGGAAGTGAAGGACTTAGTATAGATTTCCTGGAATGTGGAGCCTGAGACAAAGCATTGGGTGCAGGTGGCAAATTCGGGTAGTGACTCTAGGAAGCAGGAAGTGAGACAGGGCAAGTGGTAGGCAGTTCTGTTGGACCACCTAAGATGCTGACATCCAGAACATGTCTTAGAATTGTCCTTCTGCAAGACAGTGGTTCTTTGAGGATTTCTCCATAAACTCTACCTCTCCTGTACTTCCACCTGTGTGGCTCCTGCCCAGGCAAGTAAGCTCCATAAGGTTGCAACAGAGTGCGGTAAAGCTCATGTTTGAGTGGGATACTGTTAGTGCGAGGCAGGAAAGCTTGCACATAACTGCCCACTGCAGCTGTGACTGATACCTGAAGTGAGGATGTGTGATAAGGGCACCAGAGAGAGCCTACACGGAAGTGCTGCTTTTGTGGGTACAAGTTATCCTGATGTCAAAATATTTACATGCAATTGGCAGTTGTTTTCAACTACAGCAGTGGTATCTAAAATTCATTGAGTATTCTGTGTGTCAGGTGCTCTAGTAAGCACTTTAAAATGATTTCCTCCAATCGACATTGTTATTGTTATTAAAATAAGTACAGTTGCACGTAATTAACTTACAACTAGAATAATTTTGACCGGTTTTGTCCTTATTATTAGTTTGTTTTTAATTTAATTTTTATTAGTATATGTTTGCAGTACACAATGATAACATTCATTATGGGAAGTTGGTACACGTACGTAACACATCTTAATACTTTCTACATCCCCTATTCCCTTCTGTTCCCCCCCATCTCTTCATCCCCTTCCAACTTGCAAAAGATTTATTTTATTATTATAATAACAAATATACACACAGTCAAAATTATTTCAGCTTCTGTATTAATGAAGTCTGATCTCTGTATCAGATTTTATTTAAAAATATCCACATATGATACCAATGAGGGTGTTTTATCAATGTAGTAGGGAAGAGAATAGAATCATATCCAGCAAGTGTGGTCCTAAGCAGAAACTCCCAGAGTATTGAGACTGTTATAGATGGGATATGTGTTATATTGGAAAAAAGTCAAGAGGTTTTCCTCTGGACTACATCCACTTTTCCCTAATCTCCTTAATCTTTTAAAAATTTAAACCTAAAAAAAAAAATCAAGTCAAGAGATATCTTTTTAAAATACATATAGTTTAAATTTACTAATAAGCGCTGTGTTAGATCCTATCATTTTTAGCATTTCCACTTGGCTCTTAAATATAAAATTTCCTCAGAGGAAGAGTGGTTAAGGGCCACAACCATGTATTAAAAACAAAAAACAAAAAACCATGCAGGTGGTGCTGCTCTTATTCCTTGTTGGATGTGGGGAAAACTGCAGGCTATGATGACACTCTGGAAAACCAGTGCAGAGAGGCCCTGCACTCAGCTGGGCCTTTTATCACCGGGGCTGTTAGCTCGTTTTCAGTAAGCTTCACATGTGAGCATCAAAGGCTATGGAACAGCCAGAGGACTGATATCAGTGTTCAAATAATTGTTTTCCACACATGGCATCCCACCGCCTTCTAACTGAGTGTATTACTGACGATCATGAAGTGCCATGGTGAGCAGGGCCACGTTGCTGATTTGTGAGCTAGTGGCAGGAGGACTCTGTTCACAGGTAGGAGATCTGCACCCTGGCTTAGCAGGAAACCAGCTGTGCGACCTCTAACACCTTACTTCTGTTTTCTGGGCCTCACTTTCCCCAATGGTAAAACATTGGAGCCAGACTAGCTGAGCTTAAACGCCTACTTGACTTCACATTCCATGGTTTATGGACTAGAGATCAATGATAATTTGTTTTTCTTCTCCTGTTTGAGATTTAGTTAGATACAGAAGAGAGCAAGGGCAGAAGAATACCCAAATCACAATGAATTTCAAAGCCAAAAAGAAATACGTTTGACAGCAGAGGAGACTGTACACTTTGGTTGAACTTAGACTATTTTTTGAATATTCAGATTTATTTTTAAATCGTTGTTTAATTAGAAATATGTTCTGTGTTCCTGATTTGAATTTTTCCTTCCTCTATTCATACTTACTTTTTCTACCATTTATTTCTCTGCCTTAAAATTTTAGAAAAATCCTGAAACGAATGATTTATTGACTTATGTCTGTGTCCTTCCAAAGGAGCTGGATTCTTGGTGTGTAGGTGGCAGTGATATTAAACCAACTGGTGTTGCTGCCTTATTGATCTTGACTGCTTGGTGTTTTGGGATTTTCAGATCCTTCCACCCTGAGATTTCCCCTCTCCTGTGTTTACTGCTTATTTTTTTTTAACTTCTGAATTCTTCAGTTCTGAACTTTTTCTACTTGACCCTCTTTAGAAACAATTTCTAAAATATCAATTGCACTCTGGAGAGCCAGTTCTTTTTCAGAGGTAGCTCCAAATCCACTACTCAATTTGGCATGTCTCAATAGAGTGACCCAAGGGGAAAAAGAAGAAAAAGACTTTCTTTTCTTCTCCTTACCTATTTTTAAATGGGTAATTTTAGATGTTATTAAAATTGAACAAATGCTCAAGATATGCTATAAAAATAAAATTGAATAAACATACGTACTTGAAAATGAATGAGCGTTTCAATAAAGTGCAAAATATAGACTAATAATGACAGGCAGCATCATAGACATTATCATAGCAAAAAAATTGAAGACAAATGAAAATGTCCATAAATATGGATTTAAATGACAGTACCTTTGAAAAATTGTTCTAGTTGTATTGCAAACAATAAAAGGAAGTTATATAAATTTACAATGTAACTTTTCAAAAAAATGTTAAGACCATGTGCACTGGATAGAAAAGACCAGAAGGATCTAGTAGTATAGATATATTTGCAAGGGCTATGTACTAGGAAGGTGGGGAGTTATGAGTAATTACATTTTTTTCATGTTTGTTATGTAAGATTTCCTAAAGTGATTATAAGAAACATGTATTAGTTCATGCTCAGAAACAATAATACAAAACTAAGTTTCAGATGGATGAAATAGTAAATGTAAAAATAAAATAGTAAAAATCATAGAAGAAAATCTAGATGAGATTGGGTGTGTTCAGGGTGGTATGGCTATAGACCATAGAGGAAAATTTAGGATACTATATTTAAAATGTGGGGACAGGGAAATCATGTAAACAAAGATAGGGAACCCCAACTATAAAATAAAAGATAAATATATTTGACTTTATAAGAATTTAAGTGTTTTGTCTGATAAAATATGCCATCAAAATTAGCAAAAAATAGGTTGAAGATATTTGCAATGTGTATAGTAGATAAGAAGTTCTTATCTGTAATGTGTACACGACTTGTACAAACATTAGCAAAAGAAGCCCAAACTACCCAATAATAAAATGGACTAAGCAGGCAGTTGATAGCGCTATAAAGACAGATTACACGTAAAAGGCTGTTCCAACTGCTCAGTAGTTAAGCCAATGCAGATTAAATAAAGATGAAATATTTGTTACCCATCAGAATTGAAAAAATCATAAGAGCAGTAATATCTAATAACAATATAATAATAATAGAAGCTTTCAACATAAATATTTTAACTTTTTGGAAAGCAGTCTGGCAATGTATATCATTATAAATGAAAGACATTTGTTTCAGCTATTTGATAAAGGAGGATATTACTTCCCTCTTCTAACATTTTTTTTCCCATGAGGAAAAAGCTTCATTTGAAGAAAATCCTGGTTTCTCTTAATTTTCCCAAACTCTTCCACGGTTGGGGAGCAATGAACTATCTGATTTGTAAATTGGAGGATCAGAACTTGGGTATGTGCTGCTCAGGCTCTCCTTTTTTCCCACAGGGATCCCCTTACCTGCAGGGATCATGTGCACTGACATTTTCTTGGCCATATGGTAAGCTCAATGATTAAGGCTCTGCTGCTGTGAGGGGCCTTTGGTTAATTAGTAATGTCTGCGTGACACATGCCTAGAATCCCAGCACATTCAGAGGCTGAAGCAGGAGGACTGCCAACTTCAGCCTATCCTGGGCAACTTAGTAACTTAGTGAGATTCTGCCTCAAAAAAAAAAAAAAAAAAAAAAGAGGCTGGGGGAGGGGGCTGGGGCTCAGTGTAAGGACCTGGGGTTCAATCCTTTAATTAATTTAAAATTTGCTAATAAGAAATGTGTTCCATCTAATCATTTAAAACATTTCTACTTAAATCTTAACTATAAAATTTCATCACAGGAAAAGCATTTAAGGGCTTTCTATGTCCGGGCAGTGAGTTGGGTGGGGCTGGGCAGTGTGTGACTGTGGAAATGGGTCCTTAAATCTTACTTCTGGGTCTGTGAAGCACTATTGGTTGGCAGCCTTTCGCCACTACACCTTGGCGTCTGCAGCAGCACTTACCCTGTTAGGGTTTCTATTGAGATGTCCCCACAAAGCCTTATGCGCTTATAGGTGAGCTTTTAGGAGATGTTTGGATCAGTGGATTTTTAGTTCACTGAATTTAGAGCCAAATGTGATTTGGAAGGTGAAGCCTGGTTGGAGGAGGTGGGTCTCTGGGGGCGTGGCCTGGAAGGGTCTATCTCCCTCCCTCTTCCCTTGATTCCTTTCTGCTTCCTGCTGCCATGCTGCTCTACCATAGAGGCCCTGACTCATGCCACGACCTGCTTCTCCTCAGCGATATCTCTCTGTCATGCTGCCCTGCCTTGGAGCTGGATGACTATGGACTGAAACCTCTACAAACCGTGAGCCAAAATAAACCTTTCCCCATATAAGTTGTGGGTGTTAGGTACTGTGTCCAGAGATGAGGAAGTAACTAAGACACACCTCAAGGCCACATTCTCCCCAAGTTGGACAATTTATCCTGGGCCCCTGAATGACCTCGTTGAGAATTGCTCAGAGCCTCATTTTCCCTAACCAATCCTTTATCTTTCCCTCCTTTCAAAGGTGCCAGACCTCTTTCACAGTCTGGAGATCTCACAGCTTCCTCTTTCTTTCTTTCTTTCTGTTTTATGCTTAGTGTTTTCTGCAGTAATTTTCAGCCAGTCTAATTCATCTTGATGGCTGCTTCTCGGAGGACCCAAACATATAGTGAGTCATAGGAGTGGTCTGAAGAAGCAGGAAATAATATGGGGTTGGGGGCTGGATCATTTGCTGGTGGCAAAGAGGACCCCACCCCATTGTATTTGCTTTCTTTTGCTGCTATAACAAACTACCATAAATTAATGGCTTAATATAAGATAAATTTATTATCTTAAAATTTTAGAAGATAGAAGTCCAAAACGGGTTGCACTGGGCTCCAATCAAGGTGTCAGCAGGACAGTGTTCCTTCAGGAGAATCTGTGACCTTGTATCTTCTACCTTTTAGTATCTTTTACGTTCTAGTATCTTCTACCTTCTAGAGGCCTCCTGCATTTCTTGGGTGATAGCCCCTTTTTCCATCTCCAAAGCCATTAGCTTTGACATTTTCAAATCTCTTGAACTCTTTTACCTCTCTCTTTCACTTATAAGGGCTTTCCTGATTACACTGGGTCCACCCAGTTAGTTTAGGATAAACTCATCTAAAAAATTCTTAGCTTAATCTCATCTACAAAGCCCTTGTCCTAGTGTAAGAAAACATATTCATAGGTTCTGGTGATTAGAGTGTAGATATTCTACTTAGCCTGCCATACCCTAATGGGTACAGCACAGACAGTCCCTGGCATGAGGTGGAAACCCAATGGCTAAAAATTTTGCCAGAGGTGACCTGAGTAGATGGGAATGCTCTTGATGATTTGGATATTTAAAATGGAGTGAGGTAACCAGCACCTAAAAGGACAGTGGTGTTGATTGGTGTTTAGAAGTTGTATTAGTACTCTGCAGAAAGGTAATGAGAACCCAAGGGTATGGAAAAACAGCTAAAAGCTAATACAGCCTCTCTGTAGGAACTCTTGAAGAGTTTACAAAAAGCCCCTTTATGTCTTGCAGTAGAGGAAGGATGCAGCTGAGGAGCAAGTGTGGAGACTTAGTAGCCAAAGCCTTGAAAAATTTAAATTCTCAAAATTTAAGAGATCTTAAATTATCTGTGCTGCTAAGGACAGGAGTCTGGTTGGAAGTGTTTGGAACCTTGAGATATAAGTTGGGACACCTAGGGGGATACTCAAATGGATTGCAGCTCTGTAAGGTCCTCTGAGCCCACAGAACTTTTTTTTTGTTTTTTTGTACTGGGGATTGAACTCGGGTTCTTGTGCTTGCCCAGCAGGCGGAGAAACCATTGAGCTAAATCCCCGGCCCTTTGAGCCCACAGAACTTTGAGGTCCCTTTTCTTTATGAAAAGCTAGCTTTTTCCTCATGTGGGAGAATACTCCTCAGGCCTCGCCTCCACAAGGCAACAGGTGGCCCTCTAAGGAGGTGCCCCTTCTGCCTCTCCAGAAGAATGCTACTGAGATAACTAGTGCTGAATTCCAGCAGCGACCAGCTAGGGACATTCAAGATGTGATAAGGACAGAGATATACCTTCAAGGAGCTACGAAGATTAACTTTTACTGGCAGAAGCCAGGGAGGTATGCCAGGGTACAAATTTTGCTGAGACTTAATCAAAGAGGCAGAGCATGAAACAGGATAAACAAGAATTCACTGACTTTTAGGAACTTTCTCAGGTCATGGGATTTGACACTGGCAAGGACCTCAGAGGACAGGGCAAACTCACTGCTTGGGTGCTCTTAGAAGGCTGGGGAGAGTCCAACAGCCTAGCAGGTTGGTCAGGAACATGGAAGGAAAAGGGTGGACACAAATCCTCGAAAAGACCATCACTGCCTTTGTGGCAGTTCAAGAACAATGAACCCCTCCCATCCTGGAAGGGCCAGTGGTTTGCTGTCACAAGGATGGGTACTTATTATTTGTGTGGGTTTCCCTCTCCTATCATGAAGCTTCAGCCAACATTCATGCAGGAGCTTACCAAGCATCTGATCCACAGGTGTAGAATTCTGTACAGCATAGCATCTGACCATGGGCCCACTTCACAGGAGGTAGATCAAAATCAGTTGACTTGACATATTTCTGTAATTAATTGTTGAGAGCTAAAAGAAATATCTAAAAAAGTGTAGATATAGTATGAGTTCGTGTTTGAAAAACAGTGACAGCCCCACCCCATATATTTACTTATGTTTCGTGTTCCTAGCTGTTTGGAAACCATCATGGGAAGATGCATACTGGTCATTAACACTGGCTATATGTGTTTTGGGGTGGAGCAGAAGATTGGTAGAGAAGATGAGGATAGAGGGAAGGAGGAGGTTGTGTAAAAAAAAGATTACATTTTAAGAAATTGCCCGTGATAAAAAAGAATGTTTTTATATTATCCCACTTGTGCAAATTCCATGAAGATTGTCTTTCAAATATGAATAGTGGGGGCCGGGGATTTAGCTCAGTGGTTTCGCTCCCTGCTGCGCAAGCGCAAGGACCCAAGTTCGATCCCCAGTACCAAAAGAAAAAAAAAAAAAGAAATGAATAGTGGTTATCTTCAAGTGATGGAATTACAGAATATGTCAGCTTTTATCCTTCATCTGTTGTTTTTTGGCCATCATTCAGTCCTATGCTTGGAATCCTTTTTCCTTTAACTACTTTGATTTTCATCTGTGAACTGAGAGAACTGAACCAAGACTCCTGTTATGTACAAAGGCACTAATAGGATTGCAATATTTCAAAAAACGTGTTTAATACACTCCCCCCCAAAATGTATTGACCATTCATTATGTGCCCGGAAATTTGAAGAGTAATGGAGATACACAGATGTATAAGATCCAGTTTTACAACATAGGAGAATTGAATCCAGCAAAAGATCAGTGTAGCACCGCTTGGAAAGTGCTATGTAAGTGTGTGAACAGGTTGGGATGGAGTGCCATGACATGGTAAGGGGCCATGTAGTAAAATCCGCGAATTTGGGAGGAGTAAGTGATACCATATATTCCTCCACCACCACATTTAAAAGCTTTTCTAGGTCTAAAGGAGTAGGGGAAGTGAAGGGGTAGGGGAAAGGAAAGAAGGGAAAAGAAAATATGAGAAAAGGAAAAAAATGGAAACAGTCTTTGTAAATAGAGAAGGGTGGAGGGGGTGAAGGGAGGGCAGGGGAATGGGGAAAAACTAAGAAACAAGCTACATCATGTAAAGGTATAAGATCCCAATGATGAATGTAACTTATTGTATACGTAAAATGTACCAATAAATTTAATGGAAAAAAATAAAAAAATTAAAACTATTTTCTTTGCCTTAGAATTGTGCGACATAATCACAACTATTTTAAGAAAAACAGTACTTAAAGTAAAGGTTGAAAGGGAATATTTCATAATCTTGACAATGGTGATGAAATTATGGGTAACTCTCCTAATCCTTTATGCTTTCTATACTTCACTAATTTATTTCAATGAGAAGATAATGGGAAATTTTATTTTATATTTATTGGATTATATCAGTTCAGGATGGAAAAGTTTGCACCTTATATAAATGAGTGTTCTCTAATTAATTAAAATGGGAGAGTTTATTAATTTTTACCTAATATAGGCCACATGGTAGTTTAACGTAATCTCTTCTAAGAAAAGGTGTGTAGTCGACAGTTATCCATTGATCTCACCACCAGATTTTCATGCCTTTGTGGATTCTTCACAAATAGCAAAAGCCCCTATCATGATTTAATTATTTCTTAGAGTAACCAGAGTGATTGACATTTTATTTGTCTGGAAGTAAAAGTCCAAGAGTTAAGAGAATTGCCCAGAATGTTTCCAAGGCATGACTAGGTATTATAATTCATGGAATCTTCTTCATCCCCAGGCTTGAAAATAGCTTCAGAAGTGTTGATGCTTTTTGCTGGTGCTGAAATTCCAAGTGCAGTTGGCTTGCTGTTTGGGCTCTGGCATCCATAGAGCTTTGATCACCCCTAATCCCCCTCCCATGTGCTGCACAGCATCTACTTCCTCTGCCTGAAAATTCACCACACCTTACAGTTATGAGGATTGCACATCTGTCTTCCCCACAAACAATAAGGTCTTTTCCTTTACTTTTCTCTAGCACTAAGATAGTGCTTGATACAAATCATTGATCTACAGTTTAGTAAATAAATAAGTGACTCTGAGTCATGTAATGACTATGTGCTTACTATGTGCCAAACACTGTTCTAAGTGTTTTATGTGTATTATTAGCTCATTTAACTCTCCCAACAGCCCACGAAGGAAGGTGCTATTGTTACTCTCATGTATAGATAAGGAAAATAAGGAACAGAGAAGTTAATTAGCTTGCAAAGTTACACAGCTACTAAGTGGTACAGTTGAGGTTTGCCCAATCAATCTGACTCTGCACTCTGTTCTAAGCAACTATTCCATATTGCTTTTTGGGTCATTGAGTCTGTGCCTTAAAATTTCCGATAGAAAAATAGAGTTAATATATATTTATTGGATTTCTGAAGTTTTTTTTTTTAAGTGCACATAAAGCTTTATACAATTAGGTATCATAATTACTTTTACTGTTATCAGTAATATCAATTGTTGTCACCATTGACATTATAATTAAATATCACCTTTATAGCAAAGCATATCAAATTATTATGATTATGAAAACATCAATGGATATTTGATAACAACGAATTAAGATCTATGGCTTTTTTATTTTAATATTTTCTTAGACTTTTTTGAATGATTTAGGGAAGATAATTTTTTGTCATATCGTTGGGTTTCATTTATTCCATTCCATAGGTGACACCTGCTGCCTGCCCATCTCTGTTAATCAATTATTGAACTGGATACTATTTATGTTCTGTGCCTAAAGCCTTGTGGTGGTGACTGAGCAAGAGGATTTGCAAATCATTTTCAGCTGAGAAGGGAGAGAGTCTCCCCCTAGTGTTAGTCTTTGTGCAGAAGGATGCAAACCCTGCTTCAGGTTTTTCCCTGGAACTTTAGGTTTAGTCTGATTCTCACGACTAGAGTGTGACTTTGGAAGCTAAGTGTTTAGTGTGTAGTCTGCAGCAGCAGACCTAAGGATTTATCTAGCATCTTTATTGTTTTATGTGAATTATGGATGAATGTAGCCACATTGTCAGATAGTTGTACTGTACAGTCAGATGTTGTACCCATTTTTCTTTTAATCCTTTAATTTAAAAATGCTTGATGCTTTATCAGTTTAGGATTAGTAGTAATCACTCTATCATCCAGTACAGGATTGATTTGTGCAACATTAGAGTAAGTAAAGAAAGGAAACTAGTTCTCACTACTAAGCACTTTAAAAAATCATCTTTGGGGCTGGGGATTTAGCTCAGTGGCACCACACCTGCCTTGCAAGCGCAAGGTCCTGAGTTCAATCCCTGGTACGAAAAAAAAAAAGTCATCTTTGTTTCAATTCACATAATAATTGTTAAGGATGGTATTAGTATACCTAGATACAACGATAGAAGCCCAGAGAGCTTTCAGGGCTTGCCAAATTATTATATTATACATAGAATACATAATTAAATGTAGTTTTCAAACCCAATACTATGTCCCACACTCTGTCCATTACACTTTGCTATTCAACCTGCTGCCCTCAGCTTCTCAAGGGGTCCATTATGGTGCTTTGTGCTTTTGCCTGACTTCTCATGTTTTGCTGACGTTTTTTCTTCCTTCAGTTAAATTAGCAGTTCTAGCATCCATACCCTTTGGAGTTCTGTTCTATGTTAGTTAAATGGATGAATTTCATGGATAATATTTTCATTTATGGATAAAATTCTATAGAAAATATCTTCACCCGAAAGAGGGGAACTATAGACAGAATTGTAGGAAATTAGAGCTGAACGGGGCATTACCTGGAATGTCCCTCTTCTAAATAACCTTGATACTTAGAGATTAAATCTTTCAAGACCTGGGTTGTGATGGCAAAATAATAAAAGTGATGCTTTCTGCTAAAAAGGAGGGCCCCCCCTCATATCTTAAATCACAGCTTTTTCATTCTGTATATTTGCGGGGAGAGGAATTTAGGATGGCCTGTGTATTATCGTATATTCTTCTAGCAACTTAGTATTCAATTGGAAGTAGAGAAGTGAAGGGAGAGGGAGGAAGAGGGGGATGCTGTTTGGCAATTGTCCAGTTCTGTGAGCAAGTTTTGGTTTCTGTGGTTCTGTAGTTACTTCAGTGAATAAAATGTCCCATTTATATTGCCCAGGCTGGTTATACGTTGGCAGCGAACAATGGCCAATTATAAGGTATTCACATTTGGATTGATATCCCAGACGTGAGCTCATTAACCTCAAACCCTATTATCTCACACATGTGAAGCAGATTGTTTTTAATGTGATGACATTTTCACTGTCTACAAACCGGAGTTCTGATATAGTAAAAGGCCTCAACAGAACCAAGCACCTGTGTTGATATCTCCAGCACCAGTGAAATGACAGATGCAAATTAATAGAGGTCTGTTTGTGCCACTTCAGGTTCAGCTTGGGAGTTGATGACCTTGGTGCATTTTCTATAGCTCCTCACCTTATTTCCCATCTTCTTGGGATTGTAGCTCTTTTGGGCATCTACAAACCTCCTTTCTTTTGATGTCTGTAGATTACACTTCCCTGTCTTCAGGCAGTTTCCTTATTCTCCAAGACACTGGTTCTTAAGACTGTTGGTATTGCAGCTTTTGCCTGTTTTAATCTTCTTTGCATCTCCGCATAACAATGTTAGTTAATGGAAGGGTTTTATCGATGGGCTACTCATACTTCCTAAAGATATATCATCATAGCTACTGGAATCATTTATTCATGCTATCCCCTTTTCTAACTCTGCAGGAGTAGGTAATTTTTTTCTTCATACCATTATCTCTACAGCTAATGAATTCAACTCAAAAGTAACTCTGGATCACATGGCTGCATCTCACACTTGTTTTTTGTTTAGGGGCATCCTCTTTGACATTGACTGCCTTATCATTACTTTTGTGGTCCTCTAGTGAGAGGGAAAAGCTTTGATTGCTCATTTTATAAAATAAATAAACCATTTTCTTTCAATCTGATCCACAATACCATCTCAGTGGTTCAAAATGTGAATTTTTATTTCATGCTATTTAGTATTATAGGATTATGATTCCCCCATCTATAAAATGGGGGATAATACCAACCCTTATGAATATTAAATGTATTTGCAAAGTGTAAAAATGCTATATACAAAAGTATATACATGTATTTACATCAGTGGTTCTCAGTGGGGTACTTTTGCCTCTAGTAGACATTTGGCAATATTTGGAACCATTTTTGGGTGTGAAAACTTGGTGGAGCCTGAGGCTACTGGCATCTAGTTGGTTAAGGCTAATGATGTTGTTAAACATCCTATAATGTGCTGCAGAACCCTCCTTGACAGATTTACATGGCCTCAAATATCAATAATGTCAAGGTTAAAAAATAAGAATAGAAAGAGACACTGAATCCTAGTCAATAATCAGCTGCTCTCCTGCTTTTCCATGTTCAACTGTGCTTATTGATACTCTCCTACCTAGTCTCTCCTTATTGTGGGCAAACTGAATTAGGTAATGAAATATTAATTGCAAGTGCCACTCCGTTACATCATTAGACAAATTTTAACCTTTCATATTAATTAACAAACTCCATGTGGAAATGATCACTTGTTGGAAGGATCAGGATGAGCAGTTATTCTATGCTTTTATTTCCATACTTTTATTTTTAGTATAGTATCAAGTCCCCAAAGAATAGAGTCCTAGAGCAGAGGGGGGTTGGTAGAGGTGATCTGCTTCACCTTCTAAGGGTCAGTAACTAAGTCACTGCAGACAGATGATGGCTGAACTCTCCCTGTGAACTGCATCCTAACGGCAGTGAGGGCAGCAGTGATTGAACATTCAGTGGGCTTCTGGCACTTCAGATACCTTACTTTAGTTTATGCTCACAGCAACCCTGAAAAATACTTATATCATGATAATTCAAATCTTTTATAGGATGCTTTAAAAAGTTTAGAAATAGAACTTTCTGCAGTTAAAGCTCACCTCTACAGCTTGTTCAGTTCTCTTAAAATGATCAATCAATCAATAAATGTTCACTTAGATATTTTTATCTGCAGAGCTCTAGAAGGAATCCAGTGATAGTGCCTTAAAGAAATATGTACTGTAGCTTGGTCACTGCAGCCCCAATCTTTACAAATACTTTATAAATAGTAAATAGTAAACATGTCCATAAAATAAAATGAAACATATATTCTATAGACCTTTTTTTTCTTAAATTCTTTTATTGGTACATTTTAGGTATACAACACATTTACATTTATCTTTGGGTGCTTGTACCTGTACATGATGTAACTTGGTTCGTTTTTTTTCCCCATTACCTGTGCACCCTTCACCCCTCCACCCTTCCCTATTTACATACTTCATTTCCATTTTTTTTTCTTTTCTCATGATTTTTTCTTTCCATTCTTTCCTTTCCCCTTCCCCTCCCACCACCCCTACCCCCTTGGACCTTTTCCTATTTCAAAGTATCAGTTATTAGTTTTTAATCCTTTTAGTCCTTATTTGCACTCTCAGTTTCTCACATTAGAGAAACTATTCAGGATTTACACACGTGTGTCCAATTTATTTCACTTCAGAGTATGGCCTCAATATGCATCCATTTAGCTATAAATGACTCTAGTTTCTCATTCTTCATGGCTGAGTAGTACTCCATTTTATAAAAAAACCACATCTTCTTTATCCAGTTTCCAGTTGATGGGCATTTGGGCTGTTTCCAA